>JANIVT010000009.1:0-473706 GCA_030555945.1 Gaillardinia entomophila | reverse complement strand
CTTGCCCTCGGGCTCCGCCGATTCGGGGTTGTCCGGATCGACGTTGAAACCCATAACGAGCTTCTCCTTTGGCTGACGGGCCTCTGGGGAAACCGAAAGGGCAACATCGTTCTCAGCGTCTTCACCGGCGTTGTTTGCGACAACAGAGGCGGGGGCAGAGGGGAGAACGGGGAAGATCACATTGTCTGCCGTTGGGGCAGGCTTGCGAGCTTCAGCTCGCTTGAATGAATCAAACGAAGAGACCAGGATGTTTACACCTTCGGTAGACATACTGGTTGGTTGTTGCAAAACACAAATGCGGGTTGCACAAAAAGGAGGTGGCGGCGCCACCGACGACCGGCCGCCAATAGCCCAGCTAATAGAACAGATCGTATTGTCTACATCAATATGTCAGACTCTCCGTTCAACTGATCATATAGTCTCTTACTCCGGCCTCACTTGGGTGCAAATCGCGGGCTGGGGCCAAATCTGATGGTGCACGGGTGTTTCGCATGGAGAAGTTCTCATCCTGGAGAGACAAGGGGACCGGCATTGCTCCTTTCATCCCATCGCCTGAACCAAAACAATCAGTACCTGTAAAAGCTGTCAGTTTGCTTGCTCTCACGGTCAAATTCCCGTTCCTTTTGATTGCATTTGTCGTGAGCTATGTGTTGCCCTCTCCCGCGGTGATCAGCTTTATACTAAAGGTGCTATTCACCGTGAATCGGTTCGATTACTCGGTTCAAGGCGTGAAGCGGTCGAATGTGGACCAAGTGAACCTCTCAAAACCAACTGTGGGTGACCTCGTGGTGGTGAACTACGTTCTGCCCATCGACTCACTCATCTTGGTTGTAACCTCCCAAATTTCATGGAAAAAGGCTGCATTTGTGGTACCCCACTCTGGTGATTTGTATGGGTATAGCATGTGGGCCTTTGTGAGTCATGCGTTTCAGATTCCTGGATCCCAGCCCCAGGGCAAAATCGTCGACGTCAGGTCTCTCAAAAACAAGGTCACTTTTCTATTCGCTGAGGGAACACCTTCTAACAACAAGGCGTTACTTCCATTTGAGAAGATTGACTGGAAGCAATTCTCCGCTTTCAACTGGAAAGTCTTGTCATTGAAGGTGAGCCCCGTAACGTTACCGCTACCCATCCCCACCAAGACCAGAAGCCAGTATTTCTTCTCCCTTCTTCGGAGCATGATTCCTGGGGCTGTAAAGCTCCGACTTGTTCCTGCTTCGAATTTACCAAACAGGGATGTGCTGTCGGTGATTAAGGCATTTGAAACCAACAACTGGAATTTTGTGGGCGATTCGCTTCACGCCCAGGAAAAAAGGCACTTTTTTGATTCGTACATTCGTGTTTATAGGACGTGAGTCATGCGTGGTGTCTCTTACGAGACAATTGTGATTTACGAAAAGAGTCTGAGTGTTTGCCCCGTTTTCGTTCCTCCTTAGGCATCTTGACCTTATATTCGTCCTTGAAGTCAGTCGTGGGATCCTTGAAATCATCTAGCGGATCCTTAAAGCCATTGGGTGGATCCTTAAAGTCATCGAGTGGATCCTTGAAGTCATCGAGTGGGTCTTTGAATTCGTCTTCTTCCTCCTTCCATTTCAAAACTCCCTTCACATTTGCCTTCGTCTCCTTATCGTTGTCCTCAATCTCCTTCAATGCACTCGAGTAGTCCACCTTGAAGTCATCCTCCTCCTGACCATCCTTCAACTTGTAGTAAACATGGTCCACTTTGAGACTTTTATCAAACACCTTTATACCGTTAAAATTGTCAATTGCCAATACGCAACTTCGATGGTCTTCGTACTTGAGATATGCAAAGCCCCGCAGCTGCTTGGTGTCTCTGTCCCTCACGAGGTTTATATGAGTGGGATTGCCATACTGTGAGAATATGGCGAGGATATCCTTTTCCTCAATTTCAACTGGTAAGTGTCCAATGTAGATATACGATGTATCCTTATAGTCGGCATGCCACAGGGCCGAGTCGGAGGTGCTGGCCTCGAGCTCTCGCCGGTTGATGTCATTGATTTGACGGATGGCATTCATAACGAGATTTGTGCACGTGACCGCATCGCATGAAAAATCCGCGATGCCAACTAATTCTACCATGGTGAAAGCAAAGGACCGCAAGAGAAAGCCAGAAGCAGAAGAGTCTGACGAAGAGTTTGACGTGAGGGGACTCATCGACAACGAAGCCAGTGAGGGAGAGGAGGAGGAAGAGGAAGAAGAGAAAGAAGACAGTGACGTTGAGCTTGAGAAACTCATAGGGTCGGAGGAAGACGTCAGCGACTTTTCCGAGGACTTCGATGAGCCCGAGGAGGAGAACATTTCCATCACAGACAAGTTGAGCGGTGTCAAGATAAGGACGCTTTCCAACACCTCGGAAGAGGTGCACACACAATTTTCCGATGGCCGTCCCCGTATTATCAAGCCCGAGATTGATCCCGTTTACGACAGCGACGACAGCGATGTCGAGAACTACAACACCATCGGCAATATCCCGCTATCGGCGTACGAGGAAATGCCCCACTTGGGTTACGACATCAACGGTAAGAGAATCATGCGTCCAGCGAAGGGGTCTGCATTGGACCAATTGTTGGAGCAAATTGACCTTCCTGAAGGGTGGACCGGATTGTTGGACCAAAATACCGGTGCCTCTCTCAAGTTGAGCGACGAGGAGTTGGAGTTGATCCGCAAGATCCAGGCCCAGGAGAACACCGATGAGAACATTAACCCCTACGAGCCCACCATCGAGTGGTTCACGTCCAAGGTGGAGCAGATGCCGTTGAACGCGCAACCCGAGCCCAAGAGACGGTTTGTTCCTTCGAAGCATGAAGCTAAGAGGGTGATGAAGATTGTGCGTGCCATAAGACAGGGCAAGATTGTTTCGGCCGAGCAAGCTAAGAAGCAGCAAGAGGAGGAACAGCTTGACTACGATTTGTGGCAGCAGGATGGCGACACCACCGACACTACCATGAACATGAGAGCACCCAAGTTGCCTCCTCCAAGCAACGAGGAATCCTACAACCCACCCGAGGAATACCTCATGACAGAAGAGGAGAAGCAAAAGTGGCTTGAGTCCCATCCGCTCGATAGAGACCGCAATTTCATCCCACAAAAGTACACCTCGTTGCGTAAGGTGCCTGCATACCACGAGAACATCCGTGAGAGATTCGAGAGAAGTCTTGATCTCTACCTCGCTCCTCGTGTGCAAAGAGAAAAGTTGAACATCGACCCCGAGTCGTTGATCCCCGACTTGCCCAGCCCCAAGGACTTGCGGCCTTTCCCCATTCGTTGCTCGACGGTGTACTCGGGCCACGAAGGCAGAATAAGAACTTTGAGCATTGATCCCCTGGGCTCATGGTTGGCGACAGGCTCGGACGACGGAACTGTGAGAATCTGGGAGGTTCTTACGGGAAGACAGGTGTACAAGCTTGCGCTTGTTGATCGCAAGGTGAATCCTGAAGACACCATCGAGGCTCTTGAGTGGAATCCCGATGCCACCACCGGAATCTTGGCAGTGACCGCCGGCGAGTTCATCTACTTGGTGGTTCCCCCAATCTTTGGCTTTGACATTGAGAATGCCGGCAGAGTGAAGATCGAGGCTGGTTGGGGTTACGGCACTTTTGGCAACAAGACAACAGGCGACCTCAACGTCAACTCCGACGATGAGGAGGCTAAGAAGACTGAGCCCAAGAAAGAGGTGGCCAAATGGTTCACTCCTTCGCAAGAACAATCCCAGCAAGGAGTGGCTGCCATCATCGAATGTCGTACCAACATCAAGAAACTCTCCTGGCACCGCAAGGGTGACTACTTTGTCACTGTGGCTCCCGATAGCAACAACACTGCGGTGGTAATTCACCAATTGTCCAAGCATTTGTCTCAGTCTCCATTCAGAAGAAACAAGGGTATCATCATGGACGCCAAGTTCCACCCCTTCAAGCCGCAATTGTTTGTGTGTTCCCAAAGGGTGGTACGTATTTACGATTTGGCTCAACAAGTGCTTCTCAAGAAGCTTTTGCCTGGAGCCAAGTTGTTATCCAGCATCGACATTCATCCTCGTGGTGACAATCTTTTGGCAGGATCCTATGACAAGAGAGTGTTGTGGCACGACTTGGACTTGAGTAGCACGCCCTATAAGACATTAAGGTACCACGAGAAGGCGGTGCGGTCTATCAAGTTCCACAAGGCCAACTTGCCCTTGTTTGCATCTGCGTCCGACGACGGAACCATCCACGTGTTTCACGGTACCGTGTACGACGACTTGATGACCAACCCATTGTTGGTGCCATTGAAGAAGTTGGCGGGCCATAAGGTCATCAACAGCATCGGAGTGTTGGACTTGGTCTGGCACCCCAAGGAGGCGTGGTTGTTCAGTGCCGGAGCGGACAACACCGCTCGTTTGTGGACGACCTGATTTCTAGGAAATGCATATAAATAAAAGTCTGTAAAGCTCTATAGTGGTTTGACTGGAAGATGCTCTCCGTGAGGGTAATGTACAAAACGAATGAGTTTTTTGTCCTGGTACTGGGATACATAGAGATCGTCGCTGTCTCCAGTGAGTAGTGTGCTGAAAAGAAGCTGGACATTATCCACCACGCCGGAGTTTTCCCTGTGTAGCACCCAGTCAAGGTGCTTCCAGTCTAAAATGCCTTCGTGACAAAAGTTGATGGGCGTTCGATAAGCCGCCACCTCCTCCTTTGTCACCTCCGCTGTGAAAATGTACATGCCGTTGTGGTCTTCTCCGTCCACAAACCACCGCATGATGCCCCGGCTCTGGTACTGAGGTAACTTTATTCCCGTTTCCTCCTGTGTCTCACGAACTATACACTCGTATGGCGACTCGTTCGGGTCCAACTTTCCCCCGACCCCGTTCCAGCGGCCCATCCACGGTGCCTTTTGCCGGTTGAGCAAGAGAACTTGCTTGGTTTCGGGACAGTACACGAACCCTAGCGTATACTTGTACATGCGCGTTAAACCACTCTTGAGGGCCAACTTTACTTCGTTGGCATCTCAGTTGGACTCTATTGATATTGACTCGACAAATCTCCCATTGGCGTTCACAAGTATTCACGGCACCATGAGGTGATGTCCTAGCCTCGTGAACCCGTTGGGCCCCACTACCCCAGATCACGTGCTCGGACTTAAAGCACCCCCGCCCATGTGGCATGACTACGATCCACCAGCATTCGCTGTTTCCCCATTCGCCACATACCAATTGTCATTCGCCATTTGCCCACCTCTACGTGATCACGTATTTGTTGATGTCACGGCTCAATCTGTCAACGTGCCCAACATTGGGCACCGCACGATTCCCCTCCGTTGGCGCGCCGCCCGGATCGTGTGGCTCCCACCAATCAGCGCACGTTGTCAGCCATCGAGAGTGGTCCAACGTGTCAATCTAGTGGAACAACTCTGTCTCTGTAGGATCCAGCTGTAGTGGACAAGGAGAGTCTCCATTCCGTCAATTGAGTCGGAAGCGCCTCTCAATTGCCCCCCACATTTTGACTCGTGCCTCAGTACAAGGACAAAATATATATAAACGGAGATTTTTCCACACCTTCTCAATTCCCCCACCACACAACAAAATGGCCCCTCCTGCTTTCTCCGACATCTCCAAGGCTTCCAACGACCTTTTGAACCGTGACTTCTTCCACTTGGCCACCGCCTCGGTCGACGTCAAGTCTACTGCCCCTAACGGTGTCACCTTCACCGTTAAGGGTAAGACTGCTAAGGACTCTTCCATTGCCGCCTCTGTCGATGCCAAGTACGCCGACAAGGCCACTGGCTTGACCTTGACTCAAGGCTGGAACAACACCAACGCCTTGAACACCAAGATTGAGTTGTCTGAGTTGTTGACCCCCGGCCTCAAGGGTGAATTGGACACCTCCGTCATCCCCAACGGTGCCAGAAACGCCAAGTTGAACTTCTTCTACCAACAATCCGCCGTCAACGCCAGATTGTTCTTTGACTTGTTGAAGGGCCCAATTGCCACTGCCGACTTGTCCGTAGCCCACGATGGTTTCACCGCCGGTGCCGAGTTGGGTTACGACATTGCCTCTGCCAAGGTCAACAAGTACTCTGTTGGTGTTGGTTACGCTGGTCCTTTGTACTCGGTTGCCACCACTGCCACCAACAACTTGTCTGTTTTCACTGCTGCTTACTTCCACAAGATTTCTCCTTTGGTTGAGGTCGGTTCCAAGGCCACCTGGGACTCCGTCAAGTCCAACAACGTCAATGTTGAGTTCGCCACCAAGTACAACTTGGACAAGACCGCCTTTGTCAAGGCCAAGGTTGCCGACTCTGGTTTGACCGCTTTGGCTTACTCTCAAGAATTGAGACCTGGTGTCAGATTGGGTTTGGGTACCTCTTTCGATGCTCTCAAGTTGGCCGAGCCCGTCCACAAGTTGGGTTTCTCCTTGTCCTTCTCTGCTTAATTAAATATATATTTGAAGTTTTCGCGCCCAATTTTTTAACCATGTCTACTCCAGAATCGGAAAAACCCACCAAACCAAACCCCACGGTGGCCCAGGTCTCGAGACCTTTCTTTACCAACAAGGAGCTCTCGTACCTCCACTCGCATACCATTCCTGATCAGAAGAAAATCCCGTACAGTCAAAAGAAACACCAAGTGTTTCAATTCATCTTTCAGATTGTCAAGGTGCTCAAGTTTCCCCTTCGAGTGTTGAGCACGTCCATGAACTATTATCAAAGATTCTACCTATTCAACAAGTACGATGAACCATCAGATGATCTCGGGGGCTCGGACTTTGAGCGGGACCCATTTGTGGTGGCCATCACCTGTGTGTTTCTCGCTTCCAAGAACGAGGATTGCATAAAGAAACTAAAGGATATTCTAGCCGTGGCCAATAAGGTGAGAGACATCGACGGTGATACATCGTACGTTGAACGTCAGCGCAAGGTGGTGATGTCTCTCGAGTTCAAGCTTCTTCAAGTCATCAAATTCGACTTTATCAATGGCTCCAACAACCTCCCTTCCATCGACCAGTTGGTCATCCAGTTTGCCAAGAAATTGGGTATCGACTACAAGTGTTCCATGTTTGCATGGCTCATCACGTTCGACATCATGTCCACGCCGTTGTGCCTCATGATCCCTCCACACTGCATCGCCTTGGCCATCATCATTATCACACTCAACATCAAACCCAAAGAGGTGAATCATCAATACAACAAGGCCGACACCGAGCAGGATGATGAGCAACTCAGTGCGATACTCGAAGGTATCGACACCTACGAGGACTTCCGGTGTCCTGAAACGTTGGTCAACGAGGGTATCATATACTTGCTTGACTTCTACATTCACCAAATGAACTTTTCCATTCTCAATGACTACCTCCCGCCCGTCGATAAAGAATCAGGCAAAGAACAGGTGTTCAAATTCATGGACCTCAAATCCCGTTTCAACGACCTCAAGACCCTTAATGAGCGGTGCGCTGGTGAAAAGGCCCTTTTGGAACAAGACGAGTACCTCAACAAGTGGGATTTCTCCGTGGGATCAAGAGGTTCTGTTCGGTTTATGCTTGGTAATAAGCGCCGGCGCTTCGACAAGGAGCTCACCATCTTGTTCCATCAGAAACAAGCAGAGTTGGGTAAGGGGCCGAGACGACAGGGTCCAAAGCAGCCACAAAAAGCGGCACCCCGCCCATCTGCTCCCGTTGGACCATAGCTAATGCAATAGCTACTCGTTCAATTTGTAGCTCACCAGCGTCCCCACCTGGTGGATGTTGGTGCTGAATGACTGGAATTTGACCGCCTCCACGTTTCCGTCCACGAGCTTGGCGTCGCCGTGGGTGTCGGCCCACTCGGGAGCATTCCTTGCATCGTACTCAGGGTCGGTATATACGAGCACGTTAAATGTGTAGTCGTCATCCTGTAAGAACGGAAGGTACGACACCGATGCGGTGATTTGACGGATGATGGCCTGGATTTCTCGTTGAATATCTTCTTTTGGTTTGGGTTCAGAGCCGTTGCTTGTCCTTATGTCAATGTCAAACTCCCACCGCTCCACGGTCTCGGTCGTAGCCTTATTTATTAATACCACTACCAACTTGGTGATCTTGCCACCGTATATCCATCGCTTGACCTGTACCATGATGTTGTGTATGTATTGCTTGACCTCCTCGTCGGCAGTCACCAACAATGGCAAGTCATACTTTCTGACTGTGATGAAGTCTTCGGCGGGGTAGATGCCTCGTTGAAAAAGAATGTTGTTAATGGCGAACTCAAAGTAGTCGGCAACCATTTTGGAGGAGCCCTTCAATGCTAGGTTCGACGGACCGGTCATGTTATGTTGTGATGATTTTCAGAAAGTTGAGATTTGGCTCCTTCCCACTTGAATTCACAAGTTTTGCATCAAATTTCGCAGAATCTCAGACACCTTGAAACTGAGATTTTTTAACCACCCTGAACCACACTCACAATGGTATGTTTGTGTTTCCCTTCACTCTGCTAACACCAGGAACACAACGTCAAGAGATTTAGTCTCAATGAAAGCGCCCTCCGGTCGAAGATCGAGAAAGATAAACCCAAGATCGCCCGTTACCGCCAGCTCAATGATGCTTTACTCGAGGCCAAGAACAAGCAGGTGTACACCAGCGAGAAGCTCGAGCAGACAACTCAGCTCTTGGGCCTCAATCCAGAATTTTACACGATATGGAACTACCGACGCAGCATCCTCCAGTTTTTGTTTGACACGAACGAATTGGATCGTAAGAAAACCCTAGAGGACGATCTCAAGTTGGTGATGGCGCTGTTGAAGCGGTTTCCCAAGTGCTACTGGATTTGGAATCATCGCGTGTGGTGCTTGTACCAGCTTCAAAACTCTAACGAGGCCAATTGGCAGTTTGAGCTCCAGATTGTGTCGAAGCTTTTGGAGATGGACAGCCGAAACTTCCACGGGTGGCAATACCGCCGCTTCATTGTGCTGAACATTGAAAGGGGGGCCGGCGGTGATGCTGAGCTTTTGAAGATCAACCTCGAGGAGTTTGACAATACTACCGCCAAAATCAAGAAGAACATCTCCAACTTTTCGGCGTGGCACAACCGCAGCCAGCTCATTCCCAAGATCTTCTCACTACTACAGCTGGTGAACAACCAAGAACACGAGGTGTTTAAGTCTCCCTACACCCTTTTGGTGCACGAGATCGAGCTCATAAAAACCGGCATGTATATGGACGTGGACGACTCGTCAGTGTGGCTCTATCTATTTTGGCTTCTCTCGGATAAGTTGTTTGTTGATTATTCGACAAAAGAGCCAGAGAGTTATTCAGAGATCCTTTCACGAGTCCTCAAAGATGTCAACGAGCTCAATGAGCTCGAAAAGGACGAACACGAACACGGCTGGGATAACGTATGGTGTCTCAAGGCCCGCCTATTCATCACCAATCTACTTGCAAAAACCTCTGGCACCAAGTATCCCGAATCAAAGCAGTGGTTGGAAAAGTTGATTGAATATGACCCCTTGAGAAAAGGTCGCTACATCGATCAAATCCAAAGCCTCTAGGCATCATGCACCAGGTGCGTGACTAGTTGTGCTGGTGATTATGCCCTGAACACAGAGTTGCCTAATACGGGCAGTTGGCGAGAAGAGAGCGTCGTAAATCTGGAGCCTGCATTGCCGAAACAGGAATAGTGAGTGCGCACTTCTACCCCACCCCACAAACGGGCTCGATATAAATGGCGGGGTGGCCATCCCCCAGCCATGGCTGTCAACGGTAAACGAGTCAACCACGGCGACAAGTTCGTTCTCTACTGGTATGTCATCACAGTGAAAAGGTTATCTAACTAAAGGCTCAATGATTCCCGCGCACAGCGGATTCTCTGGCTCCTCGAGATTCTTGAGCTAGACTACGAGTTGGTGATTCATCTCAGAGATCCCCAGACATGGAGGTGTACGACGCTATTCGATGTCCATCCTCTTGGTAAATTTCCCGTTCTCGAAATTACTTTTGGTGACGGACGCCCTCCCCTTCAGCTCGCCGAGAGTGGCCTCATAGTGCGATACCTTATAGAACACTACGACTTCAAGGGCATCTTGAATCCAGACAACGAGGCCGACAGACTACGTGTCGAGTACTATCTCCACTACTCCGAGGGAACATTGCAACATCTTCAGATCTCCCTTCTAATCAACTCGGTTGCAAAGAAGATTGCCCCCACCGGGTTGAAGTTTTTGGCCAAAGTGGTGTCTCGGGGAATCAACAACGGATATTACCTCCATGAGTGGCGGCTCAATCTCGACTATCTAGAAGAGAAGTTGAAGCAAGAGGGGCATGGGTTTTTTGTGGGGGACAAACTCACGGGAGCGGACATTATTCTCTCATTTCCAGTTTGCGAGAATGTCTTTGATAACGAGGAGGGTGTCAAGGAAATCACCGGCGAAAAGAGAAACTTGTACAAGCTCTGGCCCAATCTTGCGGCGTGGAGTGATCGCATCAAGTCTGATCCCTTGTATCGGAGAATTTCTGAGATGACAGATGAGCTAGTGGCCGACGCTCGGAAGCGTCAGCACTAATATGAGACAGCACGAATCAAGACGATAAACTAATTATTTTGTATTTACTCGAGAGGTAAGCCGAGGGCCTCTCTTTGGGACTTCGACTCCAGGTCGAAGAAAGGAATCTCCGCCAACGACGTCACTCTGGTACCGTGACGGGCCTCTCTGCCCTCGTGGTCCCAAATGGCGTTGTGTTGGGAGATTCTGTTATCCCAGATTGCAGAAGTCCCCAAACCGGGCTTGGTGGGTTGCCAGTTGAATCTGACTTGAATATCAAGGTTCTTCTCAAACACCCCAAAGAGGTACTCCAACACCAACTTGGATTCCTCGGGTTCCAAGCCCACGATTCTGACGGTCATGGATCTGTTGACGAACAACGATTTCCAGCCGGTGGCAGGGTGGGTTCTCACAATAGGGTGTTCTCTCTCGATGTACTTTGGCCCCTTGAGTGGGTTCTCCCGGTCAATGTATTGGTGAGCCGAGCGGAAAATGGCGGTCTTACCATCCAAGAACTTCTGGAACGCTGGTGACAATTTGTCATAAGCAGCATAGCCGGAGGCCCACACGGTATCGCCTCCAACGCTGGGAATGGCATCGTTGTGAAGGTGGGTGATACCGGCAGGTTGCTTTTCGTGAACCAAGTCGGTGTGCCATTGAGAGTTACCACCAATGGATCTCTTGAAAGTAAGAGGGAGACCAAACTTCTCTCTAGAGTAGTCTTGCCAGATCACGGAAATACCATTGAGGACATCGCCGTTTTTAGCGTCGGGCACTCTGGGCACCTGAGCGTGGACCTCGACCTGACCCCAGTAGTGGCCCAACTCCAACTGCTTTTGTGGAGAGAGGTCTTGGTCACGGAAAAAGACCACAACTCTCTCAGCAATCAAAAGCGCCAACTCGTCCTTTTGCTTGTCGTTCAACTCGGAGAGTTGAAGTCCAACAATCTCGGTACCAATGTGCTTGGTCAAGTGCTTGACCTCCTTTGCAGCACCGAACAACGCCTTCTTCTCTGGGTCGGCGTTCTTACCTCTCTCAATGTAAGGGTATTCCTCGTCTCGGATTGCAAAGGCATCCTCAACAAACTTGGGGACATCCTCTCTTGGAGGAACGTAGGGGTAACCATTGGAAAGGTCGATGCCATGTCTCTCAAGTCTGTTCTTGGAGGACTCTGGCAATCTCTCGATCCAAGACGCCTCGGATCCAAACTTTCCCGCCTTCTTACCCTCAGCATAGCCCAAGGGCTTGAGGTCAGCGATCTTGAGAATAGTCTCCTCGATTTCGTTGTTGGGAGTGGAACGTTGTACTGCAGCAGGGGCCATTTTTGATTACAAACTGAAGTGGAAAATTGTCCCTTTATGTTTCCCCATATTGATTTGTCAGAGTCAAAGGCCGCAGCGGCAGATAAGCAGCCACAATTGTTGCGAAAACTGTGGAGTCGCATCGGGGTAGCAACACACACTTCCGAGCACACGGGGTCCAACGGGGCCGCCGTCCGATCGACGACTAGGAAGCCGACAATGGGATGGCCGACCGATGTCCGAGTCGGCTGTGAGGCGGCGATCCGGAAAATCCAACTGTGGTGCTACGGGTGCAAATTTAGTGAGTGTGTATTGTGATTACTCAAGAGGCAAGCCCAAAGCCTCTCTCTGAGACTTGGCAGATGGGTCGAAGTAGGGGATCTCCGCCAACGACGTGACTCTGGTGCCGTGACGTGGGGCCCGGCCCTCGTGGTCCCACACCGCGTTGTGCTGGGAGATTCTGTTGTCCCAGAGGGCCGACGTGCCCAAACCGGGTTTGGTGGGCTGCCAGTTGAATCTAACCTGGATGTCAAGGTTCTTTTCGAACACACCAAAGAGGTGTTCCAAGATGACCTTCGACTCCTTTGGCTCCAACCCAACGATTCTCACCGTCATGGACCGGTTGACAAACAACGACTTCCACCCGGTGGCTGGGTGCACACGAATGATGGGGTGCTCTCTTTCAATGTACTTGGGGCCTTTGAGTGGGTTTTCCCGGTCAACGTACTGGTGGGCGGAGCGGTAGATGGCGGTCTTGCCATCCAAAAACTTCTGGAAGGCAGGAGACAACTTGTCGTACGCAGCGTAGCCAGACGCCCAAACGGTGTCACCACCGACATCGGGAATGGTGTCGTTGTGAAGGTGGGTGATACCGGCGGGTTGCTTCTCATGCACCAAGTCGGTGTGCCACGACGAGTTGGAGATACGGGAGTTCCGGAACGTGTGGGGCAATCCGAGGTTTTTCTTGAAGGCAGGCCAAATCACCGTGACTCCACCCTCACCCAATGGCACTCTGGAGGCCTGTGGGTGCACCTCGACCTGACCCCAGTACTTACCCAACTCCAATTGCTTTTGTGGAGAGAGGTCTTGGTCACGGAAAAAGACCACAACTCTCTCAGCAATCAAAAGAGCCAACTCGTCCTTTTGCTTGTCGTTCAACTCGGAGAGTTGGAGTCCAACAATCTCGGTACCAATGTGCTTGGTCAAGTGCTTGACCTCCTTTGCAGCACCGAACAACGCCTTCTTCTCTGGGTCGGCGTTCTTACCTCTCTCGATGTATGGGTACTCCTCGTTTCTGATGGCGTAGGCCTCATCGACAAACTTGGGAATGTTCTCCAACGGAGGTCTCTCAGGGTAGCCCTTGGAGAGATCAACGCCGTGTCTAGCAAATCTGTCCTTGGCAGGTTGGGGCAACTGATCCAAGAAGTTCTCCTCGAATCCAGCACGCACATTTTCGTTAAAGTGGCCAGTGCCAAGCACCTTGGTGGAGGCAAGCTTGTTGATGACCTCGGTGAGGTCTTCGGGTTGACTTTGGGTAGCAGCAGTGGGGGCCATCGTGTGATGCAGACTGGTCAGTATCTGAGTGTGTTTTATACACACAACTGTGGCTGCAATGCGGAGGGCTTGCAACCAAAAATCCGCCGCTCAATTTGCACCGTTGCACCGAACCGCCAAAATGCCGAAGTGGGGTGATGCCTTGTGCTTGTAACTATACCCAATTGGGATCGAGTGCCGAGTGGTATTGTCTATGTGATGAATTTCAGGTGATGCTAGTATGGGGACCTTCCCTCCATGGAGTAGTCGATCCAGGTGGCCATGCAGTTTTGATCGTTGAGATGCTCCCACCTCAGGAACTTGGCCACCTCGCACCCCTTGGTGTTGGGACTATTGGGACAATTGAAGTAGGGATCGTGTTTATACCCGATGTCCTGAAACCAGTGGATAGACTTTTTATCGGCAAACAATGCCAAGCCCATGGAGTGCACTGGCGCATCGCCCCACCGCTCGTAGTAGAAGTTGCCGGTGGAGTCAAGGAACTTGAACCAATTGTCGTAAGCCGGCGCCCGAAAGAAGTCCATGTCGCCGATCTCGAAGTTCAGCCAGAAATGGCACGTGGAGTACCCACCAGTAACCTTGTTTTTCTTGGGGTTCTGCTGGTTTTCAACAAGCCATTGGAAGGCGCCGTTGGGATGCACCGAGAGGTGGTTTTTGTCGCTGTTGAGGTACCGCAACGTATCGGGCCAAAGCGACGTCACCGTCTCGTCGATATCGTACAAATTGATGGTGAACCCGTAAACTTTGTTGGTGCCCTCCAAGTACTTGAACACGTCATAGTTGATGTTGGAATAAAAGTCCACATCGGGCTCTACCCGCCAGTAGTAGCGGTACTTCTGGAGCTCGGGCACGTGGTAGAAGTTCCCGGAGTAGAACCGACACATGTTGTGATACGACCCCCGCTTGGCATACGCAATGTTGTGAGAGCTCAACACCTCCATGGCGGCCTTCTCTCGGGCCTCATCGATGGAATCAGGCTTGCGCCAGAGACCCGGGGGGATCACCACAAACTCCATGGGCGCATCCGACACTTTTTGCACCTGACGCTTGAACGAGTCGGAGAAGGGCTCATCGTTGAGAAAGGTGTATGGGTACTTGAACTTCGCGTTGAAGCTCTGCTCGAGCTTGCGGATCAGACGCTTGATCTTGATTGCCTCGTTGTTGCGCACCAACGCAACGATGGTTGCATTGGCCCGGTTGTAGGTGGATGGGTCTGCCGGAGGACGTATCAGCTCGATGTCGTAATCCTTTGGCTCGTGGATTTCTTTCAAAACATGTTTTCTGTAAATTTCCGTGTTCTGCCGGAGTATCTCACGTGGGGTACCTTGCTTGCCAGCCGCATTGACAAATGTGAACTGGGTGTCGCCTTCGCCGAGGTGGACTCCACTCAGCAGAAGCGACTCGTCGCCTTTGAGTTCAATGTCGGCATCAAGATAGCCAAAGTCGAACTTGTTGGTGAGAGACTTGAAGCCCAGTTGCACTGCTTGCGCGTGGGAATTGATCTTGTTGATATACTCATCTGGGAGTCGGTCGTAGAACGACACCGCAAGGCCAAACAACCCGATGTTGAGCACCACCACGGCCACCAAAATGAGTCGCTGGGGTCGAAGAGAAAAGGAGGAGATCATCGGCCAACAATTCTGTAAGCCTTGTTGCAGAAGCGCGGATGCGAAATCACGAGGTGGAAGACAACGAAAAGAGGGAAGGAAGGGTGCCATAATAGCGGGAAATGAATGGAGAGAGACAGAGAGAGAGAGTCCATCAGAGAAGACGTTACATTGGAGAGGTCTGTCTAAAAGTGTGCAGAGGTGTGGGAAGGAATGGTGAGGCTGTCACATTTGTGTAACTGCGCCCACATGTTTGAGGTGCTGTCAAGATGTCAAGTCAAAATTCCCGAAACGTCACTTTTGCAAAAGATGTGAAGACGTGAGAGCAAAATTTCTTTGGCCCACGTCATGACGAAATGGTGGTCTGACCCGACACCATGATGAGTTTGTGTTTCGATACTTGACAAGTGTTGGATGCAAATGAGAAAATTCGCATGCTTCATCGAATATGGCCTGGTTTCCGGGCCCGACAAATATGGCTCACTAGCACACCCCATAATTGGGGCTCGCTGATCCAGAGCCACCGGCTACGGCACTCACTTCCTGATAAGGCCTCCACCCTCCAGAAGTTCGATTTTCCCGTTGCCAACACCACCATCAAGGCCATCCGTCAACGCAAGGCACCCCCGATTGTCACGCTCAACGGCCATCTCAACCACAAGCCCCGCGTCAGACCCGGCCGAACGTTTGTCGAGCTCCGGGACGCCGACGGCGGAATCATCCAGCTTCTTCTCAACAAGGAAACTCCACTCCAGTACTTTGAGCTTTTGCGGGGGTGCAAGACCGAAGACTCCATCAGTGTGACGGGAACCACCCAGAAGCGGTACAGAGCGGACCAGAGCGAGGACGTGGAAGTGGTGGTGGACCACATCCAGGTGTTGAGCACGTCCAACTTGGATGCGGCCCGTTTGGACAAACTCAAGCACACCGCCCCGGCGCTGATTCCTCCCCGGTTCCGGTATTTGCAGCTCCGCACGCCCAAGTTCCAGCGGGCGCTCCGACAGAGAAACAGGGCCGCTATAGAAGTGCGCCGGGTGCTTGAGTCCCACGACTTTGTTGAAATCGAGACCCCCCTTCTCTTCAAGTCGACGCCAGAAGGTGCCAATGAGTTCCTCGTGCCTACACGCACCGCCAACAGCTTCTATGCGCTCCCCCAGTCGCCTCAGCAATACAAGCAGATTCTCATGAGCTCGGGGTTCACGAAATACTACCAGATTGCCCGGTGTTTTCGAGACGAGGATCTCCGGGCCGATCGCCAGCCGGAGTTCACTCAGGTGGACTTGGAGATGAGCTACGTGGCCTCCAGTGACCAGGTGGGTGTGGTGGTGGAAGATGTCGTGCACAATGTGTGGAGGAACGTGGGAAAGGTGCCCACCTACACCGTGAAGGATGGGATTTTGGAGGAGGTGAATCTCCAACCGGGCCAGTTACACTTCTCCAAGCTCACCTATACCGATGCCTTGAGCAAATTTGGTATTGACAAGCCCGACATGCGGTCGTCTCTCGAAATCGTCAACTTATCCCAGTACTTTGAGTCCGACCACCCCGACTTCCCGGTAGTGGAGGCGCTTGTACTCAAGGGCGTGGGGAAGCCATCACGGGTGCTACTTGATAGCAACAACTACACCCGCCGCAAGCCCATCACAATCCCCATCAAGCTGGATGAGGATGCCTCGAGTTGGTACCGCCGGTTCTGTGACAAAAATATCCTCAAGCAGCGTGACACGTTTGATGAAGGTCAGCTTAGGCAGCTACTCGGCCTCGAGGTTGGCGACGCGCTTGCATTCTCCACCCGGGCTGCTTTCTCCTACGAAAACCCCACTCCGCTCGGCAAGTTCCGCCAGTTGGCCATTGCCGAGTACCCCAACAGGTTCAACCGCCCCATGCGCACGGCCAAGGGGCTTGTCACCGACTATGACGCCTCCAGAGTGGTTGTGGGGTCGTGGGTGGTGGACTTCCCCCTCTTCAACCCCGTTGAGACCTCCGAGCCCACGGCGCCTCACCCCGAGTATGATTTCACTCGCATGGAGTCGACTCACCACCCCTTCACCATGGCCAAGACCGAGGATTATGATCTTCTCGCGTCAGACCCTCTTTCTGTCAGAGGCGAACACTACGACCTTGTCATTAACGGCGTGGAAGTCGGCGGCGGGTCCCGGAGAATCCACGACGCCGACCTCCAGCGGTATGTGTTTGAGAGCATTCTCCAAATCTCCAACTACCAGGCGTTATTTGGGCACCTCCTCCGCGCCTTGAGCATGGGGTGTCCTCCCCACGCCGGGCTTGCCCTCGGATTCGACCGCTTGTGTGCCATGCTCATTGGCAGTTCTAGCATCCGGGACGTAATAGCGTTTCCGAAGAACCAATCGGGCGTGGACCCGGTGGTGCAGAGCCCAACCGATGTGCCAGACAAAACCTTGGAAAAGTACCATATAAAAAGGGGTGACTGAAAATTGTACATAAATAATTCATCCATAGAATCATTGACTATCATTTTGCTGTCACTAACGTATTGGTGCAAGTGTGTTAATGTACATAAGTTAGAAGGGCTACTTCCGGCGCCCACGCTTTTGCTTCTTTTCGAGAGGCTGGTTGGCGGCACGCTTGCGCTCCTCCTTCTCTGCCTGCTCGGTCTTTTCCTTGTGGAGTTGCTCCAACTTGAGCTGAATGGCCGTCTTGTGCTCGGCCCCTCCGTAGTGCTGTTGCTCCTGCTCCTTGACAAGGGCCTTCCAGTCGAACTTTTTCCGGAGGAAGAGATCAAGCGACCAGTTCTTCCACACCAACCGTCCGTAAATGGAATCCTTCACCTTTTTGGACTCGCCCACCAACTCGGTGGCTATGCGATCCTTGTACATGGGCAATGTGACGGTGAAAGTCCACAATTTATCAACGATATGAGACCCGTATGAGTTCAACGATAATGAAACAATGTTTCCGGGGAAGATGTTCAAGAAACGCTTGCGGAGAATGGTGATGTTCTTGGGCTCGGGGTTCTGCACCACCAAGGCATTCTCCACCACATGCGAGAACACCCCGTGGAAGCACATTTGCACGAACCGCTCGATGGGCAAGGCAAGAAAATTGAGCCACACACAAATAACAAACTCGCCGTCGTACTCCATCAACTTTTCGAGGAAAAGCGCCCGCCGTCTTTCCTCGGCGGTGGGCCAGTCGTCCTTGGTGTTGCCAAGCGTAGACGACGACAACTGAAGCACGTTCTCAAGCAACTCAGTGGACGCCGAAACCGGGCTGTTTCGGTCAAAATTGGGTGCAAACTTGGCAAACAACTGGTCTATGACCTCGGTGCGGCGGTAGTTTCCTCGGGAAATGGAGGCGTCAATAACACTCTTGCCGAGATCGAGGTTCTGGTTGTCGGCAATCGATATGAGCGACGAGAGCTCGGGGATAATGCAGTCGAGAATGTGTTCCACCTCCACGGGCTTCAACTTGAACATGAGCGCTTGGATAATGTACACACCGGTGGTGGACCGCTTGGCCAACTTCAACACGCGGCCCTTCATGTAGAGCTGGTAGAGCCGGTCGAGGTACTTGATACGGGCGCCGTCGTTTTTGATGATGGTCTCAAGGAAATGGGACCCGACAGAGTCGGAAAGAAGGTGCTCGACAAAGGCCTCCTCCTTCCCCTCCTTGGCGGCGTCTTCGCCTAGGAATACCAAGTGCCACACCTTGCGGTCTCTGTCAACGATTCCTTCAACCTGGATGGCAAGCTGAATCACGGGGGAGGCCACTTTATGGATGGCGAGCTCGCGCATGCGCTGGACATCGACTCCACTCACCAATGCCGCAAGCACGTCCCGCAACTCCCCCTTGAAGGATGCGGTGGTTTGGAACAGCCGGTTGAAGTCGGTGTTATCCTTGATATCAATCATTTTACGGGCAATCTTGGACTTTTTCGACCGCAACGTCGAGTTGGCCATGGTGGAGGAAGGAAGCTCCTTTCCACTAAGCACCAAAATGAGCAACCGCAACACGTGCGACGAGTACTGGTGGTCCACCATGGCCTGAACGTGTGGCTTGTATTCGTTCACCATCGAGAGAAAGAGGTCTTCCATGGAAGTGGTGATTTCATCATCTTCAATGAGTCCCTCAATGAGCTCCTTCTCAATGAGGGCAGCGCCCCGTACAATCAACGTCTCCACCACGTGTGACGAGTACTTGTGATGGGACAACGCCACGAAGTGGGTGGCGAACGCCAAGAACAACTGCTTGAGCTGGATGTCGGACGCATGGAGAATCAATCGCTCCATCAACTTCGAGCAGATTTGGTTGGTGACAAGCTTCAATTCCTTGCCGCGGGCCTCCTCGAGAACGGACCGGATGAACCCAGCGCGGTCCTCGTCGCTGTCGAAGGCATTAATGTTGAGCGTGGACTCGGCCTGCTTGAAGTAGTCGATTTCCAGCGTGTCCACCAATCCGTAAAAGGCGGGTTTGATGGAGGAGTTGTCTGGCTCTTCGGTGTCACTGACATCGTGTGACTGCTCTGCTGGCTCCTCGCCAATCACCCGTTCTCTGACGGCGGCGGCCTCAGCTCTTCTTCCTCGGACTTTTTTGGCCATTAGTATCTCATCGCAAAAATCGCGATGCTACCTACCACGCCCCACGATCCGCCAGGCCATGCAAAAGATAAACCTCCTGTCGACTACGATGGTGAAAATAACCTTGTATTCTTCCTTACAACTTGAAGCGAGAGGACTCGTAGGGCTTCTGCACCACCTTGTCGGCGTTGATGTAGGCCGGGTCTTGAGAAACCTTTTTGGCCCACGCCGTCAAGGCGGGGAACTTGTCGTTGACGTTGGCGCCTCCCAAGAAGCCCAGGGCTCTCTGTGGGTTGCTCAAGATGTTGTCAATGATCGGAAACGTAAGACAAATGTCCGCCCCGCTCAATTTGTCCCCCACAATGTAGCCCGAAGCACTCGCCGCAAGCGTCTTCTCAACGAAGTTCAAGCTGCGAAGGGTCTCGGGACTGTAGTATTGGGCGTTGATTTGCTCCACCACCTTCAGCACCAAGAACCCAACGCCCCATGGGGCCTTGCTCTTGGCCATGTCGTTGACAAGCAACGACACCAAGAAGCCCTGGAGCGAGCCCTCGGTGAAGTCGAGCCAGTAGTCGACCTTCTCGGCGTCGTCGGCGGACGTGGGCCTCAAAATCCCCTCGGGGTCGTAATTGTCAATAAGGTACCGAATGATGTGGGGCGTTTCGGCGAGAATCAACGACTGCCTACCGGGTCTCACCACTTCGACCACAGGTGACTTGCCCAAGGGGTGGATGGCCTCGAGCTCCTTTGGCGCCCGGAAGTTCTTGTCTCGGTGGTACACCTTCAATTCGTAGGGGAGCGCCAACTTTTCAAGAAGAAATACAATACGCTGCGAGCGCGAGTGGTCGAGCCTTCATTAGTACAGACAGGTGGGGTGAGTTGTACATACCAGTGGAGAATGAACTTTTCCGACATTGTGGTTTCGAGGAATAGCAACCGAGTTCACGGCTGCGAATATTCATGTGACAAGCGGACCGAGCCCGCGCGCGCGGCCGCCATGATGGTGCGCACCGCCACGCCAAGGGTGCTTGTGTTGATGCCCGCCATATCAGCCACTTCTGGCCCATACACTTTACTTTGTAGAAGGGCGCTGGCAATGTACACCGAGCCGGCGGCGATGGTGGCGGGATGGTGGGCTGCAAACACGCTTGCCCGAACGCACTCACGTGCAATGTGGTGGCTCCTGAGTACCATGGCATGGCCAAGACCAAGGTGCGAGCAGTGCCTGCTGACCAAGTCGAGGAGCTCGTGGAGGCGCTGGGCCATTGAGGGTTGTTTGTTGTTGGTGATGACGGGGTGGATGAGTCGGTACGCCCGGCCAATGGTGTACTTTGGCACGCACAGCACCGCACATACCTCCTTGAAGGTTCGAGGGAACCCCGCCTGGCGGCACGCCATCATGAAGGAGCCGGAAATGAGGGCCGCCCGCGTGAACCCGGCCACCTGGGGAAGTTTGTGGACCTCGTGGAAGATGTCGAGGGTGCTTTCGGTGATGAAGGACGGAAGCTCGAAACTGCTGCAAATGCCCACGGCCAAGTCTCGCACGGCGGTGGTGGTGTGCTCCAGTTTGTTGAGGCGAGATAGTCGGGCGCCCTCGGGCGATGAGGGGCAGATTGCCGTTCTCAATGAGCATTCGCCGACCCGAGGGTTTTGGTTGAAGTCGACCGCCAGAATGGGCCATTCGGGGCGGTAGTCGATGATGCGGGCCAAAACAAGTCCACAGTTGGTGCACACAATGTCGGCGTCGGCAAAGTGGTGGGCGAGCTGCGGGGGGTACTGGCGGCAGTCGGTGCACACGAGTACGTTGACGTTGGTGGGGGGTAGGTCGTCGGTGGCCAAGTGCATTGTAGCGCGTTTGCAGCCAGACAAGACAGATGACATACAAAGAACAGACTAAACAAGACAACGAAATGACTGAAACAGGACAACGGATTGACTGAAACAGGACAACGGGAATGACTGTAATCAGTCCAACGACTGCCGAGACATGACTTAGACAAGGAAATACACGGCCGAGATGAGAGGCATTTGATGTAGACACAGTATAGGAATCCTTGTAACCAAGCGCGAAGGAACGAAAGCAATCCAGAAAGGTGTCGGAAAGGAGAGGTGGTGCCAGAAAATCTACATGGATTTTGGGTAGGTGGAAGGGTTTGCCATTATGTCCCATTATGGGACATAATCATATCATCACTGACAATGCTGAAATGCCGGGGCATCGTTGGCTACAGAAAAGAGAAAGGGCAGATGCCACCCACTGACCAAAACCAAGAATAGCTCACTCGTGATCCGCCATTCTGGATACTGGTGGCGCTTGTCTCGGGTCGCACAAATTTTCGATGAGCATCATGGCATCTCAAGACGACGGCCCCCGCACCAAGATCACCAAGCTTGTGCTTGATGCCCACCCTCTCATCACACAGCCTGCTGCTGTGCTCCAGAAGTTAGCACAGGAGTTTTACACCACGCCCGGAGTGTTTCGGGAAATCAAAGATGAGAACTCGAGACAGCAGTTGATTCTCTGGGGCGACCAGCTCCAAGTGAAGCAGCCCAGCGCCGAGGCCATCGAGAAGGTTTCGGCGTTTGCCAAGTTGACGGGAGACTTTGCTGTGCTTTCGATGAACGACGTGCACATCATTGCATTAGCATACGAGTTGGAGGTGGAGCTCAATGGAGATGAGCGGTTGAGAAAGTACCCGGGAGAGGTGACCAAGTACGACGAGGAGGTGCAAAAGGTGAGAGAACAGCAGAGGAAGGAGAGACAGAAGACATGGGAGCCAAGAGAGGAGGAGCCCGAGCCGCTTGTGGATGACGATGGATTTGAGGTGGTTGTGAAGAGAAGAGCGGGGAGGGAGAAGAAGCGGGGGAAGAGGGAGAACACGAAGCTCGAGTCAGAGCAGACACAGCAGACAGAGCAGACAGAGCAGGTGACAGAGGTGACACAACAGCTAGAGAAGATTGACATTTCTGAGCAGACAACGGAGGCACCCGCCGAGGAGGCTGACGCCTCTGCTGACGCCTCTTCGGCCGGCCTTACCGAAGAATACAATGAAGACGATGATGATGGGGACTGGATCACCCCCGAAAACCTCCAGGAGGAGCTTCTCAAAGACTCCCACGAAGTCATTCAAGACGACGTCGAAATCTCCTCCAGTGTCGCTCTCTCCACCGGAGACTTTGCCTGTCAAAACGTCAGCATGCAGATTGGCCTCCATCTCATGAACACCTCCACCGGAAAACAAATCAAGCGGGTCCGCAACTACATGTACCGATGCCACGCTTGTTTCCGGATGACGCCCATTCCCAAGAACGGGATCCCCAAGCATTTCTGTCCCAAGTGTGGAGGCAACACGCTTCTTCGATGTGCCGTGTCCATTGACAAGGATACCGGTAAGGTGACGCCCCACCTCAAGCGGAACTTCCAGTGGATCAACCGAGGCAACAAGTACTCGGTGGCCAGTCCCCAGAGTAAGAACTTCCAGAAATTACAGGGAAGAGGCGGGTATCAGCACAACAAGGAGAACCGGGCCAAACCACTCCAGGACCCGCTCATCTTGCGTGAGGACCAAAAGGAGTATGCTCGTGCGGTGAAGGATGAACAGTGGCAGCGGCGCAAGAACGAGAAAATTCTCGAGGAGTGGATTGGTGGTGGGTCGGCGGACAACTACGAGTCGCCCTTCACGTCGATGCAGACAAGAAAGTCGGCGGTGCGTGTGGGCCGTGGCCGCTATGCAAATCTGTCCAAGAAGAGAAAGTAGGGAAGGAGCATGGAGACAATGTATAGAGACAGTATAGAAATAAACCATCCAGGACAAGGCAAACAAAGGGGCTGCTTGCCTTAGTTGAAAAGAAGAAGGTCGCTTCTGTCATTGCTTTTAACACATCCTGTCTGCTTCCATCATCTCTCATGATTATGTCAGATCTTTGTCGCAGCTGCAACATTTCTGCAATGCACAGCCCACACCCAAGACCCGTGCCTCCCGCATTTGTATCTCATGTCTGCCCAGAGCCAGGCGGCTGCATTGGCAGCCTTCAAGGGTCTAAAAAAAGATGACGGCCCCAAGGATCCCGTCCTGATACACAGACTTGCAACCATGAAGGGAAACGGAAGCCATCGACGGAAAGAGCAGGCCTCCAAAGAAGAGCCTCGCAAACCTGATCCAGAGCGACGGCCGTCCCGGACGCCAGTGTACATACCAAGGAGAATATCAACAACCAAACAAGAGCCCAACAAACCCAAACAAGAGCCTAACAAACCCGAATCAAAAGCTAAACCTGCGGTGAAAGCAAAACAACCAGCCCTACCGTACCAGCAAGCCAAGGTGGAGCGCCCCACGCTGGCGGCCGCTTCGGCGGCGGCGTTGGCGGCAGTGACTGAGCGGCGGGGCTCAGCAGCACCTCCGTCCCGCCAGCCAAGTCGACAGAGCTCTCCAGTGGCAGCAACCAGGGCAGAACATCCCCCCACAAAAGCAGACCCTCCCAAGCTAATGGCGCCACCACGACTCGAGCGCCCATTGAGTCGGCCCAACTCGTTTGTGTCGGTCTCCACGGCATCATCGGATCACAGTGAAGAACGCAAGCCCCTCAGGGAACGTCTCTCCGTCAACACCCAGCCCCAGGACATGCTTGGAAAAGTTCGCCGGTCCATTTCGTCCAAACACAAAAACACCTCATTGACTGAGGTTTCTCTCCGCAGCCAGAGCGCCATCAAAAGTGTCCGTGACAGCTTCGACGCCAAGCGCATCTCCACCTCCAGTAACCTCCTCCTTCCATTTTCGGAAGACTTTCTTCTGAATGCCTCTTTTGTCTCTCACAGCAGCAGAGACAGCATGGCGCCGCGGGCCGTGTACGAAAAGGGTTTGTTCACGGGCCTGTTCTCGTCAATCGGGCTGCTTGTATCAGAAGAGCAGAGTCCCTCGACACCCGCCATTGTCGTTGATGAGGCTCCATTCACTCCTAAACAAAAAGAATCCACCAAGTCTCCGCCCTCTGGTAAACTCAAACGCAAGCCACCCCCAGATATTGGCCGCGTCATGAGCAACTCCAGTGTGTATGAGGAAATGGATGCCTCGCTGTACTTTTCGGTGGAATCGAGGTCTCCCCGGGCTTCCAAAGTCTCGGTGGCTTCGTTCGATGGCAGAGCAGATAGCGCTGGCAGCGGCACGTCTGGAACGTCCCGGATCCCCCAGTTCCCCGACTTTGCTCGGAAAAAGCTGTCGGAACACCATTTCTTCAAGAAGCGCTACAAAATGAAGGGGGTTGACAGCTCAGTCAACCTCTTGACTGACGACGATAAGGATGAAGTGGACCCCCACCTGAGCAGAACGTCTCTCACCATCAATCGGCCGGCGGTTGCTTCGCAACCCATCAAGATGAAAACCACCATGCGCAAGACCCGCCGCAAGGACAAGAAACTCGAGTTCAACGATATCAAGCCGTGGAAAAACCACAGCGAGCTCAACGCGGTGCTGGACGCCGAGCGCAAGCGCTACGAGGGGGTGTGGGTGAGCAACAAGGGCCGGTACATGGACCATGTGGTGACCCGGCTATTGGGAGTGGACTACACGAAGCAAAGGGCCAGCCAGGACACCGAGGACATCTCGGCCAAGGCGGCCCGGCTTTCCTCGAAAAATGTTCACGACGGAGACAGCGATAAACTCCACGAGCTCCAAGACGCCGACATTTCCCAGCTCATCCACGGCGTTGTCGTCAAGCGCATCTGGCAGCGAAGCCGGCTTCCCGCCCAGACGCTCGAGGCCATCTGGAACTTGGTGGACTTTCGCAACGATGGCACCCTCAACAAGGCGGAGTTTTTGGTGGGCATGTGGCTTGTGGACCAGTGTCTCTACGGGCGCAAGCTCCCCAAGAAGGTGGATGACGTCGTGTGGGAGAGCCTCGGCCACATTGGCGTCACCGTGGTGAAACGTAAACACAAGAGATAGCCGCACGTGACCTAGAACCCCATTCGCATTTGTACTTTTCACCATGAATCTCCTAGACATGCTTTCGGGCGGCCCCGACATGGGGGGCGACGCCGTCATGCTTGACCCCGTTGTCACGGAAGAGGTGGTTCAACACAACGACGGCGTGTACCGGCTACCGGCGGTGTTGACAGACCTCCAGAAGGAAATGTCTGAGATTGTCCTCCAGATGTTGAAGCAGGTACTACTCGATGACATTGTCAGCCGCAAGCAGCGGGCCAGCATCAATAGTTTGTTGGAGAGCAGTGGCGGCCCCGACAATCTGCCGGTAATTGACCTCATGTTCGACCAGCTCCGCACCATTGCCAAGCACCCGCTGTTGTTGGTGGACCATTTCATACCGAAGAGGTTGTTGTTGTCCGAAATCAATGAGCGTCTTGTCAACCTTCTGGGGAAGTTTCAGTTGTTCAACCGAATAGTTGACGTGCTCATTGAGACGCAAAAACCCGACGACGGCTACCACTTGTTGGTGGTTGCCGAGAGCGTGAAGGAACTCGAGCTCATTGAAGGACTCATCATTGGCAAGAACATCCATTACAAAAACTTTAGCGGGCGGAAGATGTACGATGATAGGACGCCGCTTCCAAATTTCAAGGATGAGGACGACGTGGAGGTGCCCCACCAGCACAAGCGCCGCCACAAACGCGCCAAGCTCGTGGTGCCGGACTTGTTTGTGTACTTGATCACGTCGCTGCAGCTCTACAACTACCCGAGTCTCGCGTCCAATAGCAGGAGCAGTGGGTTCAATCTCATTGTGTCGTTCGACGCTGATTTAAACAGCCAGAACCCCAGCCTCGAGCTACTACGGACCCGCGCCAACGGTCTCTCGTCCCAGCCCCTCAAGACGCCCATTCTTGTGCCCACACCCGCGTACACCTTGGAGCACCTTGTGTTGGAGATCCCCCCACCCAAGGGCCTCTCGCACACCAGTTTGTCGCTACGCAAGTGGAAGGTGGAGGTGCTCAATGCGTTTGCGGTGAATCGCAGGTTGCTTTACGACAAGAACGGGGACTTTTACACCAATCATTATGGAAGCAAGATGGCGCGGCTCCTGCGGTGGTTTTCCCAGTGGAACCACGTCAACTTCCCCCTTCTGGAGATGGCGGAGTTCTCGGACAACCTCAGTCTTGCGCCGGGCGAGGTGTCTCTTACAAGACTGCTAGAAAGGAGCTATTACAACGTGGAGGTGGAGCTGGGACTCACGTACGACGAGTTCAAGCGCAAATTCCCGGAAACGCTTCATTCTCGCATGTTTGACAACAACGTGAGTGTCAACAAAATACTTGAAAAGGACATCCCGCTGTTCCGGGTAAAAGAGCTGGAGCGCCAGGTGGACCTCGATACCCAGGAAGAGGAGATTGCCGCACAGTACCGCCAGCTACGCCAACTCAACGAGACGGCCAATGCCACCGATCGCAAGTTGGCGCGGGCGGACCAGGAACATGCCCGAGTGGAGGCAATCAAGGGGGAGGTTTCGGAGAAACTCGCCTTTTTGGAATCGGAAAAAGTATCCTCGGAAAAGCTCGCTGACCAATCAAACACCATCCAACAACTCACCGATGAACTTCACAAGCTCGAGCAAGAGCACGGCAAACTCTCGGAGGACTGCGAGGCCACCAGAGCGTCGTACCAGGCCTCCTCGGGTGAGGCAGTGCAACTTTCGTCGCAGGTCAAAACACTCAAGGACTCCCAGCATAAGCTCTCGCTCAAACTCCACGGGTGCGGCATGACGGTGCTTCCGCTGCTTATCCGAAAGGACGACCTTGTGGCGTACGATCAAAGGCTCGCCCGCCTCCACCACGAAAACCAGTTTATTGCGCTGTTCCTCGGGGAAAAAATCACCCACCTCGTCAAGGAGCGCCACGCCATCCTCGACTCCACCGCATCCGGTCTGTCCAGCCGCCCCAGCAACCGCATCAGCCGGGCGTCCACGCCGTTCTAGCTTCACAGTTGGGTTTGGTGCGCGCACGCCCGCGCGGTACAAAGTCGCCGGACCCCCACCATTTCTTTATGGACAAAGTGCTACAGTTGAAGAAGTATGGCGAGCCATACATGCCCGTCAATGTCGAGCAGGTGATTGGGTTGGCGGACATTCGATTGCGCCAGCTCACGGGCGACATTGTCGCCCTCTACGCTGCCCAGCGGTACCCCCTCCTTTCGTTGATCCGAGACTTGGTGGCTGCATATGTCACATGGACCCTTTTCCACCGAGTGTGGGTGTTTATATGGGGCCACGGACCCGTCCGGGCCATCACCATCATTTTTCAAAACCTCAAGAAACGCTTCTTTGCGTTTGTGTTGAGCCTACCCCCCATCAAAAAGAAAGTGGCTGCTGAGCTCGAAAAAACCATCAGCAAGATCCAGACCGAGTTGATGAAGAACGACGACGCCCTCCTCCAGTTTCCGGCGCTTCCGGAGCGCGGCCTCACCCCCGATGCCGTGGTTTCTGAGTTGGACAAGCTCCAGGAATTGAAGCACAACGACTGGGCCGCGGGCCGGGTCTCCGGCGCGGTGTATCACGGCGGGGACTCGCTTCTCGAGCTCCAGTCGCAGGCGTACGCCAAATACTCTGTGGCCAATCAGCTCCACCCGGATGTGTTCCCGGGTCTACGCAAAATGGAGGCGGAAGTGGTGGCCATGGTGCTTGATATCTTCAATGCGCCGGCCCTGGGGTGTGGGAGCACCACCCTGGGCGGTACCGAGTCGCTTCTCCTTGCGGGATTGTCAGCAAGGGAGTATGGTCGCAGAAAGAAGGGCATCACCCACCCCGAGGTGATTGCCCCGGTGACAGTGCATGCGGGCATCGAAAAGGCGTGTTTTTACTTTGGCATGAAGCTTCACAAGGTGGATGTGGAGCCAACAACCTACAAAGTTGACCTTCGCAAGGTCAAACGCCTCATCAACAGCAACACCGTGTTGCTCGTCGGGTCCGCGCCCAACTACCCCCACGGCATCATCGACGACATTGAGGGGTTGTCCGAGCTCGCTGTTCGCTATGGCATCCCCCTCCACGTGGACGCGTGCTTGGGTTCGTTCATTGTCTCGTTTCTCGAGAAAGCAAACGTCCACCTGAAAGTCCCCCTCTTTGACTTCCGAGTCCCCGGAGTCACCTCCATCTCGTGCGACACCCACAAGTATGGCTTCGCGCCCAAGGGCTCGTCCATCATCATGTACCGCACCGCCGAGTTGCGTGAACACCAATACTACGTTGCCAGCGACTGGACCGGCGGCATGTACGGGTCGCCCACGTTGGCGGGCTCGAGGCCAGGGGCTCTTATGGCGGGGTGCTGGGCCACCTTGGTGAGTATTGGTGAAGACGGCTACACAAAGTCGTGTAAGGACATTGTCGAGACCGCCATGAAACTCAAGTTGGCCATCAAGTGGAACGAGTTTTTGTCACAGCACCTCGAGCTTGTGGGCGACCCGCTCTGCTCGGTGGTGGCATTCACCGCCAAGAACTCCCTCAACATCTATGCATTGGGCGACTCGCTCAGCGCCAAGGGGTGGCACTTTGCCTCGCTCCAGGCGCCCGCGGCGCTTCACTTTGCCGTCACTCGTCTTACGATCCCGGTGATTGACGAACTCATCCAGGACCTTGTCAGTTCCATCGAGGAGTTGCTTGCCCAGCCAAGCGCAAACCACGGCGATACGGCAGCGCTCTACGGCGTGGCAGGAAGTGTCTCGACGACGGGGGTGGCGGACCGCGTCATTGTCGCCTTTCTCGACACCCTTTTCAAGACATAACCACTGTATAAACATGTATCTAGGTACGTCCTCTTCTAGGTTTTTGTCTACTCAAAGTACCTGTCGGTGATGGGCCTCTTCTCGGGAATAGTAAACACCCCATTTTTCTCCAACAACCCGTACTGCACCGCCTTCAACAAATTATACACCAACGTCAACGTGGGCGTGGGCACCTCAAGCTCCCCCGCCACCACCAACAAGTTGCCGAGAATCCCTTCCAACTCCAAGGGGTTGCCCTTGCGGTAGTCCACCAACATCGAGGGCAGGAAGTAGTCGCCGTCGTCGGAATGGACCGCCTCGTTGATACAGTCCTTGTCCAAGTCCACGCCGTCGGCCTTGGCCACCGCCACCACCTCTCTCATGGCCGGGAGTGCCACCAGCTCGAGGGTTCCGGAATTCTCCAACCGGCCTGTGTCAACCCCGGTAAGAGTGCAGATGGTGTTGAAACTGGCATTATACACGAGCTTGCTGTACCGGGCAAACTTGGCCGACTCAGCAAACACCACCTTGTTCTTGCCGTTGTTGTAAATGTCCACAAAGTGCTTCGCCGTGGTGGTTTGCGTTTCCGTGTCGAGGTTCTTGTTCTCGAAGGGAGCAATGATCACGTTGTCCTGTTGCGTTTGCACAATCGAGCCATTGTGGTTGTGGCTGCCGATACGAGTCACACCCGAGAGCACCACGTTCTTGGGGTACTTGGCGATGAAGGGACGGCCAATGTCAAAGCCGTTCTGGATCAACACAATGGCGGTTTTGCCGGGAGTAACCACGGGCTCCACGAGCTCCTCGTTCTTGGTGACTTCAGGCAACACCTTGGTGGTGATGATGACGTAGTCGTACTCGGTGACGGCGGCCGCCTCTACGGTGGGGTAGATGTGGTCTGGTTTCCAGCCCTCCACTTCACCGTAGTCCACCGACTTGATTTTGTACCCTTCCTTGGTGACCTTATCGTAGTCCCTTCTCACCACAATGGACACGTTGGCCTTGCCGGCGTGGACAAGACCATATGCAACAATGGCGCCGACGCCTCCAGCGCCAATGAGAAGAATTTGAGTCATGGCGAGACGTGGGGCAGCGGCTCGCTCTTATAGTAGCGGTTGCGGCAAATATGCCAAATCGGGAAGCGCCTAATCTCTTTGGCGGCGCCAGTCGCCGGCGCCGCCACACCTTCACAAAGAAGAGAAGACTCATCACTCGAATCCTCGAAGAATTGTCTCATTTGTTTGTCCTGTTGTTTTCTCGTTGTCTTTTCATGTCTTATCTTCCCTCTTATCAATTCGCGATATGACGTGTGGGTTGGCCAGTGTGCTAAGCAATGGCTTCAGCACGCTCTCCCTCATGAGCTGGATCTGTGCCCAGCTACCCCAGATCTACACCAACTACATCACCAAGTCTGCTGCCGGGATCTCGCCCACCTTCCTCATTTTGTGGTTCATGGGGGACTTTCTCTCCTTCACGAGTTGTTTACTCAACGACGTGGTGCTCAAGTTCCAGGTGTACTTGAGTTTGTTCTTTCTCTGCAACGACGTGGCGTTGTGCTACCAGTACTACTACTACAACAGTGTGTACCCGAGAAAGTATGGGGCGGTGAGCTCAACCCCAGACGACGACGACACCCCGCCCATTGTGCACGACTTCACGGGCCACCAGAGCGAGGCCATCCACATCCACCACGCGTCGTGGACCGCCTCGTCTCCGCTCAAGGGTAACTCGCCGGACGACTACCAAACCAACATCACAGCGCATGCCCCATCGGTACGAAAATCACTAGTGGTTGGCACGGCAGTGCACGCCGCCGTGGCCGCCGCCCAATCCACAGAACCCGCCGCCGATTACAATCACGTCGGCCTCATTCTTGCATGGAGCTGCACCATTGTGTACATGAGTTCCCGGTGTCCTCAGCTCTACAAAAACTACAAGCGCAAGTCCGTCGAGGGCATCACCCCGCTCTTGTTTGCGGCGGCACTCCTCGGCAACTTGGCATACACGTTATCCATTCTCACCAGCTGCGAGTTTCTCTACGGCGACTCAAAGACGTTCTTCTTGACGGAATTGCCCTACATTCTTGGGTCCTCGGGCACCATTGTGTTTGACGTGGTGTACTTTTATCAAAGGCACATCTACCGGGATTCGGGAAGAAACACCATGGACCTCGAGATGTGGAACAGCAATCCAGAAACAGCACCATAACAAAAAGGTGACATATTCATCATTCCACAGTCAGTCGCTTCAGTCAATCGAAAGCTTCAATTCTACTTGTGTAACTATAGTCATTAGTCTATGCTAGTATGCTTGTCTCACTGGTGAGCTATTGTGTGAGCCTGTGCCCTGTCCTCTTGCCAGAGGTCAAGCCGGGGCTTAAACCACCGTCGTGAAGGTTCGTTTCTTTGCATGTTTCTCCTCAAACTCCCTCTGCTCGTTTTCATCAATGAACTGGGTCTGGTGCTCAAGCAGCCATTGCTGCTTGTGGTACTTCAATCCCTGGGTGTTGTAGCCCAACTGCTCCACGTTCTTGTTGAGCTCTCCCCGCAATTGCTCCTTCACCCGGATGAGCTGCTGCTTCAACTTGGCGTCCTTCTGCTGCATCAACTCGCGGGCATTGGACTTGACAATGAAGAACAACACCTTGCAAATGAGGGAAATCTGCACAATATTCCCCGAAATGTTCTTTCGGTTGGTCCAGAGCTCAATGAACTTCAACAACTTCAACGTGTACGAGAATGGGAGCACCAACAACGCATCGTCCAACTGCGATGCCTTGATCTTGGTGAGGGTGTCGAGCACGTACTTTTCCCCCGACACATTCAACGCAAGAAGAATCGAGTGGGGCGTGGGTTTCTGCGGTGGAGCCGCCGTCTTCTTCTGCGCAAACTGGCCCATGAGAAACTCGTACTCCTCGATGGCCTCCACGTCCTCGTACCCAATGTCAAGCGCCTCCATGAGCTTCTCTCCCGCCTTGAGCGAGTCCAACGTCTGCTTCGACACCTTCTCCACCTCGTCTTCGTCGTCCTCCTTCTTGTCGTCCCCCTCAAGAGAGTCCAACAACGTGTTTTCGTAGAGCTCGTCCATCTCCTTCTCGCGCTCCTCCTCCAAGAACACCTGGTCGTCGGTGGCCGACCACAACCGGATCAGGTGGTCGTGCGACGACGACACCATGAAGAGCCCGTTGGAACTGATGGCCATGCACCACACCTCCGACTGGTGCGCGGGGAGCTTCTGGATGCACTCGAACTTGTCACCGTCCCAGTACTTGATGAGTCCGTCTCTGCCCGAGGAAAAGAAGTTGTGGCTCTCGGGGATGAACTTGACATTCATGATGGAGTCCTGGTGACCAAAGATGGACTTGTGGCAGTCACCAAAGTCAAGGCCCCAGATCTTGATGTTCTTGTCCGCAGACGACGTAATAATCAACTTGGAGTCCGACGAAATGTCAATGCTGAGCACAGGCAACTTGTGCCCGTAGAGCGTGAGGAACAACTTCATCGAGTCAAGGAACACCACCTGCACGTTGTTATTCAAGAGCGACACGGCAAGGTACTTGGCGTCGGGGGAGATCCGCACACACAACACCTCCTCGTTGAGCTGGAGCGTCTGCTTGTGCACGAACTTGAGGCGGGTGACAACGGTCAGAGTTCCCGGGATTGTCTCCAGTTCCGGCTTCAAGTCCCAGAACTTGACGCTGCGGTCGTTGCTACCCGTAACGAGAGTCTTCCCATCTGGAGTGAGATCAAGCGACCAGATGGCCGCCTCGTCGGACGAGTGGGCCTTCTCGACCCGGTCCACCACCGACGACAGCGCCAAGTCCCAGAGCTCCAAGTCTCCGTTCTTGAACCCCACCACCACCAACGTTCCGCCGGGAAGGAACTTACAGCAGAGGGCGTACCCGCTGTCGAGCACAAACGACCGAATGACTTTGTAAGTTTTGAGGTTCCACACCTTAAGCTCGCCGTTGGACGCCGTGGCAAGGAGCTTGTCATCTGACGAGATGTCCATGGCCCGGATATCAGTCTTATGCCCAGGCAAGTCGATCAGATGGGCCTTGGTACAGTTGATGTCGGCAGGGGTGGCCCGCCGGATGGCCTCGGGCACGGGCACGTGGAAGTACTCCACGGTGTTGTTGGTGAGCGACATCACCACGTCAAGCTTCTTTCTGCCCTGGCGCACAAAGTTGAACGACCGGACCTTGGCCACCGTGCGGATGGTGGTGAAGGGCGTGATCAACATGCTGATCTCCGCCTCGGCGAGCTGCTCGTGGATCTCGTCGTCGTCGTAGCCCTTCTCCTTGAGCCGCTTGGTTCTCTTGGCAATACCCTTTTTGAGCTCGCTGTCCGTTCTGAATCGAAGAATCTCCACCGTGCGGTCGTTGTTGTGGAGAGCAAACACCACGTTGGTGGAGGTGGCGTCGCTCACCTCGGCAAACTCAATGTGCGAGCACCGGACCTTGCTCTGTTTCTCAAACTCCCCCTTCTCCTGGAGTTTTTCTCCGTCAGGCTGGCTGAGATCCACCGCCCACACCTTGACCTGGTCCTTCTCGCCGGCTGTTAGAAGGACGTTCTGCTCTTTGCTTAAACCTAGCGCCCAACACTCGTTGGCATGGGCCAAGTGGGTTTCGATGCACAGCCGCGTCTTGATGTCCCAGATCTTGACGAGCCCGTCTTTGGAGGTACTAATGAGGTAATCCTCGAGCTCGTCCACATCCTTGTTGGTGTTCTCGTCGAGAAATGCAATGCCGGTGATGGGACCCTTGTGTCCTTTCAACTTGAAAAGACCCTCTTCCGCAACGAGGTCCCACACAATGATGGACGAGTCCTGCGACCCCGAAATCAACCGCGTGCCACTGCGGTCGAACTTAAGGAGCGTCACCGCCGACTTGTGGCCCAGGAACGTGACAAGCACGGCCCCGGAAGTAAGGTCCCACACCTTGATGGATCCATCCTCGTGGCCCGCAGCCACGATATTAGTCTGTGAATGATGTGCTAGTATGACGATTTGCGATGGCGGCGATGCCGTGGGGGCATTCAGGGCGCCGGGTGTGAGCCCGTCCCGGTACCGGTTGAGGAGCTCGCCGGTCTTGATGTCCCATTCGAGAATTTCTTCTAGACCCGAGGAAAGCACTCGCCCAGCAGACTTGGTCGACTGATGTTCAGCAGGGGGCAACCACACAATGTTGGCCTGCGCGGCAATCACACCGAACGTGGACTCCTGCTCGTAACGATCGTAGGACTTGACCATGATGATTTTTTTGCGATGAGCAGTGCGAACATGTTGCACGCCTGTATACGGACTAAAGTGACAAGGAGACCAGACCACTGAAAAGGTCGACGAGTCGAGACCCAAGGTGTCAGATCAACCGTTGGTGACGATATGTATCCTTGGACAGGCGACGACCCATCGCTAGTGTTAAGTCTATGTATGGGCTGCAACGACTAGACAATGACGTCGATGTCGTGACACATCATTGTTGAAGCCCTTAATTTGAACGTACCTTCCAGAACAATCATATGGATGCCTCCAGAGCAATCAACGAGAAGTTTACCTTCCATAGCAATCATATAAGGAGAAGGGGGATAAGGGTTGCCGCCCATCCAACTGACCTTCTATGGCCAGTACTCTCCTTCGAAGACTCGGCCAGCGAGCCGGCCGCGGAGGAAGAGCTCCTTGTGCTCAGGGAGCTCAGCTTCGTACTCAGCTTTGTACTCAGCTTGGTCGAACTATAAGTCTCCCTCTCGTAGTTCCCGTAACAGTACTTTTTGAAACAACTCTCACACTCGTCCGACTGCTGTATCCGCATCCGCTCTTGCTGCCGATGAATAATGGCACACCCGACGCACCTGGCCCAGCCCTTATCGTCGGTGAGGTTGTTTCTCGTGGCCACCTCGAACGCATTCTGTAACGTGCCGTACTTCTCCTCGGGATCATACGACATCTTGTACGTCGAGAAGTTGGTCTCGTACGACTTGTAGGCGTTGGGCACAAACACAACCAAGGGAATGTCGGTTTCGTTGGTGTCGGTGTCGTGGTACTCAACCAACGACGAGAGATTGGACGCCGAGCACCCAAAAAACGTGGGGGTGTCCCAGTATCCCTCCTCCACGAACACATCGGCCCGGGGAACATATGGGAAGGGCGTGCCGTGGCCCTGCTTGTGGAACTGTCTATCATAGGTGTACACCAACGACGAGCCGTTGGGCCAGTTGGTTTCGGTGTCGGCGGAGTTGTCAAACGCAAAGATGACGTCAACCTCCCTGTGGGATTGTATGAGGGGGTAGAACGGAATGTTTTGCTGGTCCTCGCCTCCGTCAACAAGATAAAGGGTTTTGTTCTCGACAATGGAGTCGACGTCGCCATACCCGGAGCCATAGAAAGGGTTGGGCTCATAAGCAGCAATGTCGTCCTCCGAGTAGCTGAGCCGGTTGAGGATCATCTTGAGTATTCTCTTCAAAATGGAGTTGAGGTCGGAGTTGGCCAACCGGACAATAATCTGGTTAAACACCGAGGAACTTGTGCCCATGACGAAACCAGCGTTGTCAAACCCATTCACACACTCGGACGAGTTGCCGTCGTCGAGCGTCGACCCGATGTACTGGAGGTCCACAAAGCTATTGAGTGAGGGGTCCCACGACCCGAGCTCATACGGCGTGATTTCAAACACGGTGGAGTTCTCATTGAGGATCATTGTGTCGGGGGTCCGCCCGTTCGCAAGCACTATTGGGAAAGGGATCTCGTGGTTCTTATACGCGTCCAATGAGGAGATGCTGCTCCAGGTGACGTTGTCGCCCGCATTGTCACTGGCAAAGAACTGGTGGGAAAGCGCCCGGCCCCAGATGTCGGTGATGGAGGTGTCGAACCCCTCGTCCCGCTTTGCCGAGAGAGCGGTCCGGATGCCGTTGTAGTAGATGGCGGTCTTGATGATGTTGATGCCGTTGGGGTTGAAGATGGAGTCCTCGAGGTCCCAGATGTCTGCGTCGCCAGAGTAAATGTCGGCTACCGAGATCCAGTCATTGAGTATGAGACTGCCGAGGAGCCAGCAGCCTCCCGATAACCCGGTGATGTACAGACTGCTCTGAAGCAAGCCCCCAAGACCAATGCGGTTGGAGTCGGTGAACCGACTATCGAGCGCAAGGAGCTGGCCTGCCCCGTTGAGCATGGCCCGGTAGCCCCCTCCACTGAACGCCAACCCGATGCTGATGTTCCTCACCTCCCTGTAGTCCTCGATGAAGCTTCTCGCATCAAAGTCGTTGAGACGGGCCACATTCTCGAGAAAGTCCACGAGTGCCTCGTTGGTTACGTTCTGTCGCTGGCGTACGTACTCCACCTCCTTGTCGTGAATATCCGTGGCCTCTCGAACAAGATTGCCCGAGGGACACGAGACCCCCGTCGGGGCGTAGTGGTTGGCGTCGTCGTCGGACGAGGCGGTGATGGAAGCAATGATGGAGTCGTCGTCCGAGCTGGTGGACGTGGGGCTGTCTGTTTCCGATGAGTCGGCCGTCGTCTCGTCATCGCTATCGTCTTCCCACGGCCATTGGAAGGCGGCGGCGGTGGCTAGTAGGAATACCAACCAGATGAGCTTCATGACAATAGCGCAACCGAACGTTTGCCTAATTTGGAAAGGGCTCGCATTGCGGGGCTCACTCAAAAATAGAATTCTCAATTAGCAAAGCTGCGAAATAGTTGCAAACTCGCATCGCCCGACACCACTGCTGTCGACTGTACCAGAGGCATCTATGCACCTGTGCTAAATATCTGATCACCTTACACATACCTCTTCCACTCGCCATTGACGTCCTTGTTCTGCTTCTGCCTGTTAGTAATTGACCTAGCACCTGCTGCGAACTTGCAGACCCTCAATCTTTTCGGTATGCCTCTTTCGATCTCTCTCTGCCTTAGGCCCTTTTCTCCCTTTCTGGGGAACCCACAACCCAGATTTGTCGGTTTCAACTATTTTGACAGCTTCACTTGTAAACCCCATTTGTCCTGGATAGGGGTCTTCTTTGGTTAATGGTGGCTCAATCACTCGTATCACTGAGACCCGCTCTAGCTGATTTGCATTCAGCGGACAGACTCTTTGGGTAGTTGCGTTATGCACTAGTTCGATGAAGCACTAGCATGCGACTGTGCCTAACTTTTGTGGGTACAAAGCCAAGCTGCGAAACGATACACCACACCCTTCCTTGACACCGAGTGGCTAATTCACTCCACACACCTGTTGAGCCAAGAAGTCTTGACTGCTTAGGATATCCTGTGATGAGGCGAACTGGCTGCTCTTGTTGGTAGGCACTCCGTCGTTTGCAACATTGGAGGGGTTAGTAATGGCCGATGGCCTGGGGTATGGAACGTACCTGGACTTAAAACTGTGTCGTATAACGCAGTCGGTGGGGGGATGTGTACGTAGCTGGATGCAATACTTTCCCAAATACTCATGTCTTTACCTCGCCTGTGCTTAGTAGATCACCATCTAACCAATACTAGTGTAAGTCTTGCATGCGTTAGTGCTCATCTAAGACATACCTTCTTGTGGCTGCTTATCAGCTCATCTGTCTTCATGCGCTGTGTTAGTAGTCCTTTGTCTTAGCCTTGTTTGTTCAACAATGTCTCCTCCTTGCTCATACCCCGGCTACCTGTCACCAGGCCCTCGGGCTTCAACGCTCGAATCTGGCCATTGCATCCCTTATTTTGCTCACCAATGTCTCCTCCTTGCTCCTGCCTCTGGGTGCCTGTTACCAGACCCTCGAAGCTCCAACGCGCAGACCTGGACACTGGATAGCTTTGTGTTCACCGGATATCTCCTCCTCGCTCATACCTCTGGCTGCCTCGAAAGACCCTCGAAGTTCCAACGCTCAGATCTGGACACCGGTGAACTGAAGAACCGACACCTCGCACCTTTTTGCGTCTCCTCCTTGCTCATACTTCTACTGCCCGACGTCAAGGCCCTCGAAGCTTCAACGCGTAGATCTGGACACGGCGCACTGTGTTGGTTCCTCTGGGCACCCGAGCCTCAGGCCACCTACTTGTCTCCTCCTCGCTCCTGCCCCTAGCTACCTTGCGGCCTTCGGGGCTCCAACGCTCAGATCTGGACGGCGCACTGGAGTTCGGCGTACCCATGCCAAGCCTTCAACAAGCTCAAACCCAGTTGCTTTATTAGGCCCTCGGCTTCAACTCGTAGATGAAAACTGGCATTGAAGCCGTGCCTGGACCGGATACCACACCAAGCCAATGTTTTGAAAGCGTCCAATTGCCACTTCCCACCAATGCTAACCCGCCAGCCTTAGGCAACACCAACACCCGGAAGGGCCACGATTGCGAAGCCACATGTAATGGAGCGGGATGCGGTAACTCGGGGGCCAGTGAAACCAGCTGGTGGTGCTCTGCGGCACACCCCCCAGGGAGTCCTCGCGGTGCTTCACTCCACCATGGCTTGCAGAGCCGCAATCACAACGATCTTGCGCAGGGTGGCGTGCCCCAAACTATTGGGCCAACACGTCGTAGAGAATGGCAACAGGCGCTTCCAAACTACTGGACTCGGTTTGGTATCATGCTGGTCACAGGCACTGGCGGATTTGCTCGTGGATTGACCACGGAGGCGAACCCCATGCCTTCAAAAAGGGCCCTCCAATTTGGATATTGGTCGGGCCAATCGCTGAAGATGAGCTTCAGACCTCTCAAGTAGTAAAGCCTGGGTCCGAAGCTTGGACTGGGTTGAATAGTGCCTTGGGAGACACAACTTTCTGTGTGTGTCCATAACCCACACTATTTACCTTTTTTTGCAACCCGCGAACCCGCTTGGCCTGCGCACCCGTACCTCCTCTTAGTTCCATGCCACTTAAATGACAGTGATTTGTATAATAGGTCCGTAATTATGGATGAAAATACGAAACAAGTATTGTTAGCATGGTGAAGTGCTTGTACTATTTAAAGTGCCTTACCTCTTAGTGTCCCCACTTTTGGAGCTAATGACAGTCACTTCAAGCACTTGATAAACTACTTGGCCCCTATTTCAACTGCTTGCTTCGCAAACAGTTATTGATACACTCGGCCCACTACTATGACTTGCTGAATCAGTTTCCTTGTTATGTAGCTACTCTACAGGTCTTTCGACTAATGTACACTAGGTCTTTCTCGACGAGCCGGTCTTGAAGTCTGGCTTGAAGTCCGGCTTTTTCGCAAGCGTCGACCCGCCGCGTTTGATGCGGAATTTGGTCACCATGGGGATATGGTCCGAGGGGAAGTGGGCGTTGGGAATTCCAATGTGCCGGCTGGCATACTCTTCGTCCACCTTACCCAACAATCCCTTCACTTGAAGACACGAGGGCGAGTACCACACGTAGTCGATGGCGTTGGTAAAAGAGGGAGTGAAGTTGGTGAAGGGCAAGTCGGGGATGAAGTCGTACGCCGACTTCAACTTGAAGTTGTGGTTGAAACCCTCGTCGGTGAAGCGGCCGTAGTCGCGGCCGTCCAAATCCTCGTGTTTGTGCACGGTGCCGGTGGAAAAGAGCTGGTACACCGCACTCAGCTTGACGGAGTTGAAGTCTCCGCAGATGATGAGCGGGTAGTTGCGGATGTCGTCGCTGGGCGATGCCTTGAACAACTTCTTCAAGATGGTCTGGAGCTCCTCCAAGAGAATGCCAATCTGTAACGTCTTGACATCGTTGAAGGCAGGGTCCCAGTGAAGATGCGTCGTCACCACCACAATCTTTTCTCCCGTCTCGATGTGCTGGAGGAATGCAATGAGGGCCACGTTGTCCTTGTTCATGAACCGGTTGAAGAGATCCTTGGTTTTCTTGTACTTGTCTGAGCCCATGCACACGCTGTTGTACTCGAAGGTTTGCTTGGAGATGAGGTTGAACTTCTTCACCTTGTAAAAGATGGCACACCCATCCACCTTTCTCAGCTCGGTCTCGCTCATGGTCTTGCTTCTGGTTTTGGAAAAGAACAACCCCTTGTAGCCGCGCTCCGTCATCACGGGCACCCAGAACTCGTGGAACGTGCGGGTCTCCACCTCTTGCATGCACACCACGTCGTTGTCGTGGCGAAGAATCTCTTCTTGAAGCTGGTTTCTCCGGTAGTCCCAGTCCAACGCCCACGAGGGGGTGTACTTGAACATCTTGGTGGTGGCGTAGTGGTGGCACAACACATTGTACGACATCAACGTGAACGTGTCGGCACTCTCGGTATCTTCGGCGTAAGCAGCAGGCTGGTCAATGGCATCAATGACCTCGCCGTCGTCCGCCAAAAGGTACCAGGGTCTTGGCTTGGGAGCATCCTCCACGGGCTTGAGGTCCCGGATGTACGAAATGAGTTCCTTGGTGCCTTTCTCGGCAAGAAGGTTGGCAAGACTCATGTCCATGGGATTCCCTTCAATGCCGAGGAACAACAACTCCACAAGAGACCCAAAGCTCCGGGGCAACGTCTTGAGGTTGTTGTCGAAAAGATACAAGAAGCGCAAGTTGTAGCACAAGCCGAGCTCGTACGGCACCTCGCTGATGCGGTTGTGACTCAAGTCCAACACCCGCAACCCTCTCAATTTCCCGATAATCAGCGGCACGCTGGTGAGCTTGTTGTTGCTCAAGTACAACGACTCGAGAAAGTCGTACTGGAAAAGCTTGGGCGAGAGGTTCACAAGACCCTGGCCCGTGAGATCCAACTGGCACCACAACTGCTTGCCGTGGGTCTTGGTGATCATTCTCTGTTCCTCCTGGTTGTGCTCGTCGTCCTCGTGTGACACCTTCTTGTTGTACAACAACGCCGCGCTGGTGGTGGGGGTGGTGGTGACGTTCTGCTTCTCCTGCTCCTCCAACGCCGTGACAATCTGCTTGGTTGCGTCAATCAAACTGACGGACTTGACGTCGTTGTACTGGATCTTGTTCTTTCTCGAGTTCTGGGCGTACTGCCGGGCGTAGAAGTGGGGGACGTTCGAGTTTCTCGATAGCTGGCACAACTGCAACTGGTGCTGCCAGTACTGGGTGTTGGGGTTGTCCACATTGACCGAGTTAACCTTGACTGGCTCGCCAACAAATTTGTTGGGTTGTTGTTGCTGCTGTTGCTGTTGTTGTTGCTGCTGCTGCTGTTGCTGGTGTAGATGGGGTGGAAGAAAGTGGGGATTGGAGTTGTCTGGCTGCTGGTAGCCCTGGAGCTGTTGTAATTGTTGGGACGCCGAAAGACCATGGGGCTGGTTTTGGTTGGTGAATTGTTGGGAAAAGTACGCCTGCAGCGGCGCATTCACCGGCCGCTGGTGATAGTCGTAGTTGTCGAATTGTTTCGACTGGCCCAGGGTCTGGCCCTGCTGTAATTGTTGTAACAACACCTGTTGAGCCTGAAGAGAGTTCTGGACTCCAGACGGTTGGTACTTGTTAATGTTCATCCCTCGTCCATATACTGAGGTAGCAATCACTTATATCTCATATACCAATGGATGTTGGTTGATAGGCTTCGCTATTTTCGTTCAGTAAAATTGTGTGGCCAAATTTGTCCGTCGCACTACGGCTATATGCAGGTGCAAAGTTGCAAAAGCGAATGGGGAAGATGGTGCAGATAATGATCCAGTGACTACGGAAGCGGGGGTGGTTGTGTTGTTGGTACGAAGAGTTCGGGCCAAGATACTGCACCACTGTAGTTCATGAAACAAAAAAGCTTACACCCCGGTAGATTGACCCTCGATTATGATCACCACCATGGCATCACTCGAGCCTTTCGACACTCAACTGGCCATTTACCCTGAAGGTGTGATTTGAAGAGTTATTTCTGGCAAATGCATGTCTGAAGTGAGCTTAGCTCGATCCCCTCATCCCACTACAGGGAGACAAGACCTCTGACAGAACCGGCTTCACCAATGTGAAGAGTTTGCAGACTTTCCAAACACTATCTTGTGTATCGACAACTCAAAACAGAGAAATTGGGCATGGTGGTCAAACATCAAGTCAAATGAGGTTGAGCTCGGGTTTCAATAAATGGTCTTGTCCAAGAAGTTGACAGAGCACGAGTTGGTATATTACCACTGACAAAAGAACGGTTAGATCAAACAAACCCTCTGGAGCTTTTAGAGCCGCCAGATGCTTTCGAAGCCGGTCTCTCGAAAAAAAGGCACATCGCTTGATTCAGTGTGAGGGTGAAGCGCTGGGGGAAACATCATATCTGGTCGCGGATACAAGTGATCCAAGACCTCGCTCACACTCTCGTCATAGGTGTGGTAAGGGTGGCACCAAAAGTCTTTGATGCAGCCCCAGCCCCCTTTCTTCCACTTGTCGAGTAGCAGGAAATTTGAACGTTGGGTCATTGAAACCAAGGACCAGTCGAACACGTCTACATCAAGATTCGTGCTTAAATCCTGGAGCAGTTCTGGGAGGACAAGTTTACTCGATATTAGTGGCTTGCAGACTCCAATCACGAGCACCCGCAACTTAGTGTAGCGATACAAATCGGAACCATGATTCAAGGTCCCACACCCACCGTGTATCCAAATCGTCTCCAAGGTCATAGGAAGGTCCAAAAAATCAATCGTCAACTGGCTGGCATCCACCATGAGAACTTTAAGAACATTGGTGTTCTTGACATTAGCCATGAGTGGAGTCCGTGATGTGGAGAACTCAGACATTTGCTGCAATGCCAAGTGCTCTAGAGAAGTAGTATCCATATGGGGACCTTTCGGGTCCCCGAAACCTTTCACGTCATACTCCCCTATTAGCTTGAGCACACGCAGTTTGGGGATAATCTGTGACAGGCAAAAGGTTGTGATGGACATGTGTGTCACGTCAGACTCTGGTGGTGGAACCACGATGTTCGATGGATCGTTCCAATGACTCAAATATCGAAAATGCCACATTTTCCGCTTATCATCAAGTATTGCCTTCCCATAGTCCTCGCAGATGAAGACTTTTAGGGAGGCGGGATAGTGGGAAGGGCTAATGCCGAAATAGCAGTCGAGAAATCTTGCCTCCTGAAGGCTGCTGTTCGCTGCGATCTCCATCTTGTCCGCATTACATTCAACAAGATGTAATCGATGCACTTGTTCAGGAACATCAAGGTGTGAGATTTGCAACCCACTGAGCCTGATTTCCTTCACATGAGTCCCAAAGTTCAAGACGCTCAGTTGTGCATGCAAATACGAGTGAACCGTAATAAATTTCAACATCTCCAACGGAGTGACATCGAGGAAGTGGTCTGCAGACACTATATTTTCATCAAAGAACAAATTGGGCCAGTATCCTTTGATCCCAAGCGTCTGAAGCAGATTAGGAAGCACAAAGCGAGTCTTTGACCTTACCTCAACTTCGAAAGAGTCCACCTCGGGAAGCACCATCACATTCTCTTCCATACCCACATTCATCAACCGCAAGTTCTTGAGAAGAGGTATGTGATGAAACGACCCTTTTAATTTGGCATTGGTCAACTCGAGACTTTTGAGCCGTTTTGGAAATATACTTGAATCTAGCCGATAGCACCCCACTATCCTCAAGATTTCCAACGACTCCGGGAAAGTTATTGTAAGAGAGAAGTCGTAAGCACTCCCCTCGAGTATCAAAGAGTGAAGACGCGTGCAATTTCTGAGGTGAATTCGTTGAAGATGAGGCTTGTAGTCAAGCTTGATGGCAGTGACCTCAGGCGAAAATGTCATTTCCCAGTACTCGCTAGCTACCACACCTGAGGCAGAACCCACACATGACTGCTCCGATATGGTGGCTAGATCTTGCGCATTGCGTGGAGGCAGCCCCGTACCATCCACAGACCCATGTAAAGGAGGTCCACCTCCATCTGAACAAGCATCTTTATGCACCGTCACACGAACTTTTGGCTCTGGAAAAACAACAGTTTGGTACCTAGGTTCTTTGATCGACTGGACATCGACTAGGGGTTGTCTGAGCCCAAGGTGAGGACCGACTTCAAGAACTGACCGCACCTGCGCTTCGCCGTAGCTTCCAAGAGTCTTCGTGGTTGTCCACTCAATGGTTTTGACCTTGGGTGTGAACCAAGGAAACCTCGCTTGTAGAGTCTCAAATTGAGTCCACGTCAAGTTGTGAACCAAATGCGGCCGAAGAACATTTTGAACCTCGAGGAGACCCACAAGCTTGTCAAATCCATCGACTGCCAATTTTCTGCCGAACACCCGCACACCCAAAGAATAATTGTCGGAGGTCCACTGAGGAAAGGGATAGATCTCTTCATGTAACTCGACCTCCACGCACAGAGAGAGAATCGCCTCCCTCAAAACCCCTGCCTCCACTAGAGCCCTCTTGTCCGAGTCACGAACATGCCTCAACAACCACCAATGCACCGGGATTGGGAGCGCGTCAATACTCATGCCCAAATGGCGGGGCGTTCCCCCCTTTTGTAGAATTGAACGGTATACATCTCGCAGCATGAAGTTGCAGCTCGACTCGGTGCCTTCGAGCAATCAGCAGTGATGGTATGTGCAGCACGAGGAATAAGTACACTTCCGTGTTACCCCAGATTTCGCGCGGGTCAAACCAACACGACGAAACCAATCCTCTCGTCACTGAAGGTGTTCTCGCCGATGCCCATGCTGAGACGTTCTAGCGGCATGGGGAAGCATATACCGCCGGACCTTCTTCTTCTATTTCGAGGGTGTCCGACTAGGGCAGGACATTCGTGCTCCGCTCCACACACACTGTAAGTTTACCATTGCGGAGCGATTGAAGGTGAATTCTCGGGACGCTCCTTGTTCGATGATGAGAGTTGCAGATGGCAACATGAACATGCAGTGGGTGTGCGACCAGCGGTTGCCCGAACACAAAACAATAAACTGGTGGCAGTCGCTTGCAGCCACAAGCGCAGACACGGCATTATGTCAGTGCCCTTGGTACTCTGGAATCCTCCACTCGGTGTCAAAGCCATTTCGTCGCAGCTTCACAAACCCCCTCAACATCCCTTCGGCATGGAAGGCAGGTAAGCCGGAGGGATAGGGGCGAGGGTACAAGTGGTCCACCACCTCTCTGAAACTCTCATCAAACGCATGCTTTGGGTGACGCCACATTTCTATGATACGACACCAACCCCCATTCACCCATGCTTTGAGCATCAAGCAATCCAGGCGCCGAGTCATGGACACCTGCGACCAGTCAAAGTTGTGCTGGCGTAGGTTGGTGCTCAATTCCTGGAGCAGTCTCGGCAATATTAATTTGCTCAATAGGTCCAACTCTCCGGCTCTAATCACGAGCTCTCGCAACTGGGTCCAATCACCCATGTTGTTTCCCTCATGGAACGTAACCACGTCTCCGTGGATCCACATCACCTCCACACAGCTGGGAAGCTCCAGTACATCAATCGCCAAGTGGCGTCCGTGTAACTTGAGAACTCTGAGAACATTTGCACTTCTGATTTTGTCCATGAGTGGGGTCGTATGCGTGGAGAACATGGATAACTTGTGCAACTCCAAGTGCTCGAGAGCATCGGTATTGAAGTCTGAACTCTCCAAGTTGGCTTTGGCTAGACTCCCCCAAGTCCCTCTGGTCACTTTGAGCACACGCACTCGAGGATATGAAGTTGCATCGGCCAATGTCCCGTAGCACATGTGCAACTCGTCGACAACTGATGGCAAGCAAACACGTGGCAACGGCTCTTGCTGCGAACACAACCATCGCACATGGCTCATCTTGCCGTGATTCTCATTTAGGAGAACCGGCAACACTTGGCTGTCCTCGCACCGAAACACTTGCAACAGCCGAGGAAAGTTGGAAGGAGTATTTGCACATATAACTTCGACAAATCTCACCTCTTGGAGACAGCTGTCCTCTTCCTCCATTATCAAATCCAGCCGGCACTTTACCATGTTCAACCGCTCCACTTGCGGAGGGATGATGACCCGCGAAACATGCAATCCACTGAGCCGAACTTCTCTCACGTGTGGTCCCAAATCCAAGGTTACTGGCTGGGAAACCGAGTCCTGACTAACGGTGACCTTTTTCAATACCTTCAACGGTGTGAGATCCAACGAGCGGCCTGAACACACTGTGGCCCCATCACAAGACATGCCGGGCCAGTAACCACCCAAATTAAGCTCGTGGAGCAGAGAGGGAAGCACAAGCTGACTCGCAGATGTCACTTCAACTTGCAAAGTTTCCAATTGGGGAAGCACAACCACTTCTGGATCTAGCCGACCTTTCTCAACGCGCAAGTGTTTCAAGAGGGGTGTGTGCTCAAACAGTCCTCTCAAACTCACATGGCTGACATCAAGACGTTCGAGCCCAGCAGGACACACCTTGATATTGAAGTGAGTGTGCGAAACAACCCGCAACCTCTTCAACAGCTCAGGTAGAGACAAATTCATGTCATAAGAGAATTCCTTCACCTCAAGCGACAAAGAGACAAGTCTGGTGCACTTACCGAGGTCGAGTTGCAAGAGGAAACGGTTTTGGCTGATTTGGAGGTCGGTGATGTCGGGCGAAAAGGTCATATGTGTGTCTGTGGTGGCCACCACGCCCAAGCCCATTTCAGTTTCTTGCTTGGGGTATAGGGAGGCAGCACTTGGTGAATGCAATTTGAAGTCATTCACAAAGCCGTGAGGAAGAGGTGCGCCTTGGGCCGAGGCTTCGGCATGCACCGTGACCCGAATAGTTGGTTTTGGCGGAGCTATGTCCTGAGAGCCCAACTCCTTGGTCGTAATCACCTCGATGAGCGGCTGGCTGAACCCCGTGTGTCGACCTACTCCAAGCACCAACTTCACCTGGACTGCCCTCTGGTCGTCAAACGACCTTGTGGCTGTCCATTGAATCTTCCTGATCTTGGCTGCAAAACAGGGGAATTCCGTTTGCACCCTCATGTACTGACACCAGGACATGTTCGACACAAGCAATGGCTGAAGCGCCGTTTGCTCCTTCAATTTGAGAAGCCCCACAAGCTTGCGAAAGCCATCAACAAGCAACTTGTTGCCATCCACTCGCACACCCAATGGGAACCTGTCGCAAGTCCAGCGAGGAATGACGTGGAGCTCTTTGTGCACGTCAACCTCCACGCACGTGGAAAAGATGGCCTCTCTCATCACATCAGCCTCCACGAGAGCCCTCTTGTCGTCATCACTGACGTACAGCAACAACAACCATTGCACCTCGTGCGAGAGCTCGTTGATCCCCATGTCGAATGGTGGGGATATAGCCCTTTAAGTATGCGACGCTTTTGCAATGTGCAACATGAACCCACATTTGCAGTCCGCAACATGCACTCACATTTGGTGGTGCAAATACCAAATCGTCTAGTGGCAGTGTTGAAATCCAATCTTCATTCTGATTATACACCCCCTTCTCAGATAAAACTCACTTTCATAATTCGGTAGCAACTAAATTACGGCCAACTCAACATTTCTCGAGCAGAAACGTGATTGCCGGCACCCAAGCGCCCGAGTGCTGTTTCTTTCTGGCGAAGACGAGGGAGCGCCCACTCGGCCTCTTTCATGTTCTGAGCCAGTCGGACGAACCCCCTCATTCTACCATCAGCATAGAACGCTGGAAGCAGACACGAGGGATCTGGCCGTGGATACAAGTGATCCACAATTTCAGCCGAAGCTTCGTCAAAGAGGTACCTTGGGTCGCACCATGGCATCATCAACGAAGCCCAGCCTTCATATACCCATTCTTGGAGTTGGTATTTGTAGGGGCGTCGGCTCATAGACACACGTGACCAGTCAAAGAATTCTTCCCAGATGTTGGTGGCGCTGAAGTCTTGGAGTAGCGGCGGGAGGGCAAGAATCTCGGCCACATGCACATCTTTGCACCCAATGACCAACTCTCGAAGCATTTTCAAGTGGACCATCTGCTTACCGTGGAGAAATCTAGGGTAGTCTCCGTGTATCCACAAAACGTTCAAGGACCTCGGGAGTTCCTGAAAGTCCATGACCATTCTGTTGCCCAGAAGTTTCAAAACTGTGAGAACATTGGCTTGTTTGATGCAATTCACGAATCACAAGGAGTCCACAGCATATGAACTTGGTGGAGCTCCAAGTGCTCGAGGCGACTGGCATCAAAAGATTCTTGGATGGGAGGACCATCTACTAGAGATTTCGCTCTTGTCGTTTTGAGCACCCGGACTTTGGGGAGCCCATGATTAGCACAGTCGTACCAGCTCAGATACGACAAATACATCTGGTCCACAACCTTGGGCATCTTCATCACTTGCCATTGTCCGGAATCGCGAGTTAGCCACGACACATGACTGAGGGTAGGTTTACAGTCAACCGCTCCTAACTCGCTACCCTCGCTCACAAACACATCAAGAAGCTGCAAAATGTGGCTAGGAATCTCGCACGTCAGGTTGATGAACTTTGCTTCCTTGAGGTTGCAATCCTCCTCGAACTGTACCTCCAGTACCTGACAATCAATGAGGTGGAGTCTTTTCACCAGGCGGGGCAAGAACAACTCTCGGCATCGAAGTCGATAACAAATGATTTCCTCCAAACGGGCATTATCCTTCAAATTGACACGGGCAATCTCTCTTGGAAAACTCAGTTCGACTCTGATGAACTCCAATGATGTCAAAGGAGATAAATCCATGAGTCTGTCGGATAATACAGTCACTTCATCGCACGAAAGGGTGGGAGCTGTAGCACCAAGACCGAGCTTCTTCAACAGCAGGGGTAAAACGAAGTGTCCTCTCTGATACCCACCCAACTCCAAAGTGTCTAGCTGTGGAGGTACCACAACGTTGTGCTCAAATTCCATGTGCTCACACCTCAAGTGTTTAAGGTGGGGCAAGTGCTCAAAAGACCCGACAAGGTCTTGCTCAATCACTTCGAGTGATTTGAGCCCTGTGGGGCAAACTGCCAAGTCGAGCTTAACTTTACTCAAAATGCGATGTACCAACCTCACCTTCAAGTGAGTCAAGTGTGTGGGAAGACTCACAGCCAGTGAATCACTGGGGAGAACTGCTTCGAATGTCAATGACTGAAGCAAAGTACATCTGTGGAGGCATAGACGCTCGAGGTCAAATTTGCAGCCAAAGTCAAGTTTTGTGATGGCGGGTGAAAACACCAATTGCACATCCGAAGTGGTGATCACACCAAAGTCCTGACACTCCGGGAACTTGCCCATAAAAGCGTCTGGCTTGATGGCATTGTGTGAACTGAAGTCATCCACAAACTCATCTGGAAGAGGTGCACCGCCACCTGTTGACCCAGAATCAGCATGTAACGTAGCTCGAATAGTCTTCACAGATGGATAGCTATTGCTTTTCGAGTGCACCTGTAGAAGCGGGTGTTCGAAGCCCGTCAGGTGTGGGTCAACCCCAATCACCATACGCACCCTAATCACAATATCACAGACTATGCGCATTGAAGCAGTCCATCTGATTGTCCTCACCCGTGAAATAAACTCGGGATACTCCTCCCTTAGCGTTTGGTACTGATACCACGAAACGTTGTTGAGTTGCGTGGGCTGGAGCCCTCTCAGCACCTTGAGAAGCTTCTTGAGCTTGTCAAAGCCATCCACAGACAACCTTGTCCCATTGACCCGCACACCTAGCTTGTAGTCGTCGGACGTCCACCGGGAATTGAGGTGGAGCTCTCTGTGCATATCCACCTCGACACAATTGGCAAGAAGGGCCTCCCTCATGACGCCGGCCTCCACGAGAGCCATCTTGTCAAAGTCATTGACGTACAGCAACAATAACAACTGCACCTCAAAAGAGAGCGAGTCGATCATATCGAACTGTGGGAACGCTGGCCTTTTATGTGAGGGATAGTACAGCACGCAACATCAGCTCACATGAATTCAACCGAATGTATCATCTGGGAAGTCAGTCATTTCACCCTCTTTGGGGAACTTCGGAGGGAATGACTGTTGACATGGTACCCCAACTTTCACTTTCGCGCAATGAGAACCGGGTGGTTATACTGGTGGGTGTGTGCACTCGTGCACATCAGTGGTCTCGTGGTGTTCCTCCTGGGGTTCTTCCCCTCCAAGGTGGTTGTTCCGGGCTTCAACAGGTTTGCGACCGAGCTGCCGTTTCACACGCGGGGAAAGGCCCACTTTGACAAGGTGATTGTGATGGTGGTGGATGCCATGAGATCCGACTTTGTCTTTCTGGAGAACCGATCCCAGATGGCGTTCGTGCACGAGCTCATTGGCAATGGGCACGCGGTGCCGTTCACGGCGTTTTCCAACCCGCCAACGGTGACATTGCCCAGACTAAAAGGCATCACCACGGGGGGGACGCCGAGCTTTCTCGACGCCATCCTAAACGTGGCCGACGACAAGGACACGAGCCAGGGCTTGGCCCAGTACGACTCGTGGGTGCACCAGTTCAAACATCATGGGAGACACCGGAAGATTCACTTTTTCGGCGACGACACCTGGATCAAGTTGTTTCCCCCAGAGCACTACTTTGAAAAGTTTGAAGGCACCAACTCCTTCTTTGTCAGTGACTTCACGGAAGTCGACACCAACGTCACCCGGCACCTTGACGAGGAGCTAGTGTCTGATTGGGACGGCCTCATTCTCCACTACCTTGGCCTCGACCACATTGGCCACAAGGGCGGGCCCGACTCGGTGTACATGGGCCCGAAGCAGCAGGAGATGGACGCGGTGGTGCGCCGGTTGTACGAGTCCATGAGCAAGGATACGCTCCTTGTGTTGATGGGGGACCACGGCATGAACGAGGTGGGCAACCACGGGGCGTCGTCTCTCGGTGAGACCCGTCCGGGGCTTGTCTTCATCTCCAGGAAGTTTGAGGCCCTCAAGCAGAAACTAAAGAGTCCTTTGCCGGACAATAGTGGCTACTCGTTCTACAAGCACATCCAGCAGATCGACTTGGTGCCGACGTTGGCGGCGCTCTTGGGCTTCCCCGTCCCCAAGAACAGCTTGGGGGTGGTGGTGGAGGACTTTCTCGCGTTGTGGCCCCAGAAGGCGAGGACCCGGGTGTTGTATGAGAACTGTCTCCAACTAAAGGCACTCTATGACGCCAAGGGAATCAGCGACCCCCAGCTCGAGTGGTTGTGGAACTCCATTCAACCAGATAACATCGACAGCCACTACGTGTTTATGAAGTACGTCCAAGACGAGTTGACCCGCTCCTCCACCGACTACAACTACACAAACATCTACTACGGCCTTGGGCTACTTGTGGTGGCGATGGTGCTCACCGTCGGGGCCACCCTCCATTACCATGTGTTCGTCACCAGCGAAAAGTGGCAGGTTCTTTCGTTTATTGGTGCCTTTGTGGTGTACGCCATTCACTTCCACGGCTCCTCGCTCATTGAGGAAGAACATCAGATCTGGTGGTTCTTCGCCATCCTTGCATTGTTCGTGCTAGCCACGCAAAAGGTCCGCGTCGGCGCCTTGGTTGTGTTACAAGCCTGCGTTCGGGGGATCCGCTCGTGGAGCGACTCGGGCCAGAAGTTCGTGTCGCCCGCCACCACCAGCACGTACCTCCTCGCCAACCCCGAGTTGTTGTGGCTTCTCAACGCCGCGTTGTATCTCGTGCTCTCCTTCAACATCTACAACGAGGGCGGCCTCATTGACTCGCTCAGCATCTTCTCTCCTCAGAGCCAGCGCCACCGACACGGCGACATGGGCAGCTTCACCGCGTTCATCCTTGCGTTTGTCTTTGGACTGGTGTCATTTTCCTTCAAGTTGTGCCAGTACTACACCGACAAGCAGTCGGTGCCGGGGTACCTCCACTGGCTCTTGGACTATGTTGCTCATTCGTCGGGGAGCATCGTGGCAAACCTCGACAAGTCGGAGCTCCAGACACTCAATATCCAGTTGTCGAGAGCAGCCTTCTGGGGGCTTTGTACCTTGACGGGCTTACGCGTTGTATTTGGGTACATTGGCAACATCAAAAAGGGTCTTCTCACCGACTTCGCCAACATCATCGTCTTGGGGCTCGTTCACCAGTCCCGGCCCGAGACCATCCCCGTGTTCCTCTTCATGTGGGGCGCTCGATGGGCCCTCGCCGCCATACTCACCTCCTTCAAGGGTGACTATAACCGCCGCCTCTTTGTTGTCACCGGGGCCATGCTCATCCTCCAAAACATCAGCTTCTTCTCTGTGGGCAACACCAATCTGTTGGCGACCCTCGACTTGTCCAACGCATACAACGGGGTGCGGGAGTACGACGTGGTGAACGTGGGCATTCTCACCTTCATCTCCAACTACAGCACGGTGATTTTCTGGTCGGTGGCCAGTCTTCAGCTCTTATTCCACCCAACCGACGGAATTTCTCTCCCTCGAGAGCTCAAATTGCAGATTCTCCTCCGGCGGTCGTACCTCCTCCTCAGCTTCTACGCCGTCGGTGCCGTCAGTCTTGTCGCCTCTTGTATCAACTTGCGGTTCCACCTTTTCATATGGACGGTCTTTTCGCCGAAGCTTTTGTACTTTGCGGGGTGGTCCATTCTCGTCAATGTGGTGGTGGACGTAATCTTAGCGGTGGTGCTCCTACTAGCCGCCTAGACGTCAGAATACCTAGCTATAAAAGTTTTGCTTTAGTATTGTGCTGCTGTAGTGTCGCTGAGTCTTTCATTTCAGACCTACATTAATGCCTAGGTTCGTGAAGATAACCCACTAGGCTTGGCCAAAATCCATCGTCAAAGGTATGCCAGCCTAGACTACATTTTCAATGCTGAGGTCATTTCTGCGTTGCTATCTACTGAAGAAGAGGGTCTCTGAAGTGGGGCTGGTTGTTGACGAACTTGGCCGCCCGTCTGTCGTTGACGTCTTCCCGCTTCTTGGCCCGCAGCCATGCTCTCTTCTGCGATGCCAAGTGTTGTCTGTCCACAGCACTCATAAAGTGTCTTGTCTCGGCGGCAATCACCGTGCCCTGGCCCTCGGAGAGAATTCTCTCGGGAGCAAACTTCTGGCGGTAGTATCTCTGTAGCGAGCGGTGACCAAGCACAACCCCAGAGGGTAGAATGAGATCGGTGCCGTCTTTGTAGATGGACTCACCAACGGGCAAGTCGTCGTCGTCTTCTTCCCCAGAAACATCTTCCCAGTCTCCCTCGTCGCCTTCAATTTCCGGCTCATAGGTTGAAGAAAAGTCGTAGAACTCGGAAATCTCGAGCTTCTCGTCTTCGCTCTCATACGGTATTCTCATGTGGCGCTTGCTCAACATGTGCTCTCTCACCGCCTCGAGGTTGGCTCCCTGGTACGAACACACAAGACACACGTTACCGAACCCGATTTTCTCGCCCAAGTACTTGAGGAGCCCTTCGAGATCCACAAGGTACTTGGCTTCGGGGATGTAGAGCCCGTGCGCCTTCTTCATGTGCTCGACGTTGTCGTCGATGGAGTCGTGGTCGGCGTGCTTCTTGCGATGACAAAAGAGACATGTGGTGGGGGCGATGTCCACGCGGTTGGACTCCTTCTCCTTGATGAGTTCCTCCTGGAGTTGCTCTGCCGATTTTTCGGGGACTGCCTCTTCGGCCGGCTCGTCGCCCGTCAGTCCGAATCTGCCCTCGCGTGCCTCCGCCTCCATCTTGGCCACCATGGCCTTTCTCGCCGTCTCCAAGATCTGGCGCTTCTTCTCGATGATGGCCTCCTTTTCGCGGCGTCTGGCCTCTTTCTTCGACACCGGCTTCTCCTCCTCCAATGTCAAGGAAGCAACCTTCAGGTTGAACAAGTCCTCGTCGATGGGCGGCAACTGCGCCACCCGTCTCTTCAAGTTGTATCTGTGCCAGTCGCTCTTCATGTGGGCCCGCTGGCTCTCCACAAGGGGGAACTCCAAGCCACACGAGTTACACGTGAAGGCCATAATTTGCGATGGGATGCGATGGCTTTTTTTCGTGAGACAAAAGTCATCTCAACATGAGCGAAAAGGTGTTTGATGCGGTCATGCCCAAGGTGGTCCAGACCATCCGGGCCGCCAATGCGTTGGCCGCCCAGGACATCAACTTCTACAAGTCGTTGGACGCGGACGTGGCGGCCCGGCTGGACAACTCCGCCAAGGAGCTCCTCCACATTGTCAATGTGATGATGGAGTTGGCGGCCGCCGACTCCAAGGAAATCGCCTTCGGCAAGGAGGACGTCACCAGTGAGGCCTCGTGGAAACACATCTCCAACTCCTTGGACAACTTGTTTGAGAAAGTGGACATTGAATTCGACAAGGCGCAAAGAGTCAAGACCGCCCAGAAGAATACCCTGATTGAGGAAGACGACGGCGCCACCCCACACGTCACCTCCAAGCCCCAAGCATCGTTCAAAGTGCCCGTGGACACCAGCGAACTGCACCCCTTCAAGCCCAAAATCACCGCCAAGCCCCACGCATTGATACCGTACCAAGAGGCAGTGCAGTTGCGCACGCCCACCGAACCCACCATCGGCGACGACGGCGAGGAGCTCCTCGACCCGCCCTACTACCCGCATCCCTACGAGCACGAAATCGACGTGCAGCCGTACCCAGAGGCCATCCTCACCAAGTCGGAGGTCATCCCGCCAAAGGAATGGGAATCCACCAGTGCCATCTGGGTCGACACCGTCGACAAGCTCAACAAAATGATTGCCGACTTGCGCCCGGCCACGGAAATCGCCGTTGATCTCGAGCACCACGATTACCGCTCGTACTACGGAATCGTGTGTCTCATGCAAATCAGCGACCGCCACCAGGACTGGATTGTCGACACCATAGCATTGCGAGACGACCTCGAGGGACTCAACGAAATCTTTGCCAACCCGCACATCATCAAGGTGTTCCACGGTGCATTCATGGATATCATCTGGCTCCAGCGAGACTTGGGGTTGTATGTTGTGTCGCTCTTTGACACCTACCACGCATCCAAGAAGTTGGGGTTCCCCAAGTTCTCGTTGGCGTATTTGCTTGAGACATTCGCCAACTTCACCACCTCCAAGAAGTACCAGTTGGCCGACTGGCGCCTCCGGCCCCTCACGCCCCCCATGCTTGCATATGCCCGTTCCGACACCCACTTTCTCCTCAGCATCTTTGACCAGCTCAAAAACAAATTGCTCGATGAACAAGACAAACTACAACAGGTGCTCTACAACTCGCGCCAGGTGGCCAAGCGCCGCTTCGAGTACACCTCCTTCCGGCCGTGCCAGCAGGTGCAGCTGAACGTGTCGTGTCCCGTGATGGCCAACAACCCCAGTGAGCCATATGCCTCGGTGTTGTACCAGTACAACGTGCCCTTTGAGAAGAAAGCGTTGGTGGCGGAGCTCTACTTCTGGCGGGACCGCGTGGCCCGCGCCCACGACGAGAGCGTGCGGTACGTGATGGCCAACCAGGTGCTAGCGCACTTGGCGACCCTCAGCAAGCCCATCACTCCAGCCAAAGTGCTTGGGGTGTCGCCCCACATCAGCGACTTTGTGCGACACAGTGCCAAGGAGCTTGCTGAGCTCATTGACCAGACCCTCACGGACATTAGTGCCAACGAGCAGTCGTTCCAAGTGGTGGAGGGGCCGGTGGACGAGGAGGCGCTTGACGTGAAAAACGTGGTGCTTGCCACGGCAGCATTCGAGACCATGACCGAGCCCGCGGTGCTGAGGGAACTCATCTCCAGCGACTCGCTCCTCTTCACCAAGCCACTTAGCAAGCGGAGCTTCTCGGTGGAGTTTACAAACAACAAGGTCATCAAGCACACCTACACCGACTATGCCGAGCGTCTAAAGTATGCCTACGAGCAGTGGGCCGAGGAACAAACACAAGCGGTGGTGGTGCCATCTGAGCCCGTGGAGGAGGCGCCAAGGGTCGAAGAGGCGGAAGAAACAGAGGAACCTCCGCTTGAAGAAATTCGCCCCGACGACGTCATTGCGTTGCGCAAACGCCCAGTCCACACCCCCAAGGCCAAGGAAACCTCGCAGGAGCCCTCGTTCGACTACGAGAGCGCCGACAAGATCCTCATTGAGGTGGCCGACAAGCGCCGCGAGAAGAAGAAGCGGTCGTTCGACCCCTACGGGAAGATCTCGGAGGGACCCCAGGGGGCCAAGAAGCAGAAGAAGATTGTGCTGGGCCGCAGCGAGACTTTTTCCAAGAGAAGGAGGTAGAAGACGACAACAAGATGGATCATCGTAACCGGGAGAATGCAGCAAGACGTGCGACTAGAAGGGATACACCATGCATTGGTATAGCACCAAGGGTAGGTTTACCGGTAAGCTTGATTCCCTTAGTCGGCAAGAGAGCCAGCTCAATACAAAAACATACATTAGAATATCATCACCGAAGCCCGGGTAGAAATGGACTGCTTCAAAGGCTTCAGGAGCGTGAAGAGCTTCGCTTCGATGCTGACGCTCGGCAAAAGTGCAAGCGCAGCATTCATAGCTTCGCTTCGAATGCTGCTTGAACGCTGCTTTTCGCTAAGCCCCCCTAAGCAACCTTGCAACCATTCAACCTCATCAAGCCTTATTGTACGACGGAGGTGGAGGCCCGTCGGGTCTCGAGTACTCCTCGTTGGTGTACCCCGCATTGTAACCTTGCTGGGGTTGCGATGGACCGTACGACGCCTGGGGGTTGTATTGGCCATCATACTGTCCGTTGTACTGTCCGTTGTACTGTCCATTGTACTGGTCACCAGGTTGAGGAGCGCCATTGAGGTTCTCCTGGGGATAGTAGCCAGCCTGCTGGGTCTGTTGGTAGTACTGGTTGTTCTGGCCCAAGTCGGTCTGAAGTCTTCTCTTCCGCCGACGAGCTCTGATGAGGAACACCAACAAAAGCAAGATGAAGGGCACGGCAAGCAAGAAGAACAAGTACCACGGGCGGTACGTCCGGCGGCTGTAGTAGTAGTATCTCTTGGAGTAGTCAAGCAACATGTGGTTGGGGAATTTCACTTGAGCAACCTCTGCACGGCAGAATACCCTTGCCTGGTCCTGCATGCAGCGCGTGAGCTGACTGGGGCGTAGCTTATGTCATGGGGTTACGTCAGCGTCTTATGTCAGCGGGGGGCTCGGACCGCCGATCGCGCTCAGGGGCCCCCATGCCGACGCGCTTTGGGTCCACATGCCCATTGGCCGGGGCGCATGGGCCGACGCCCGACCCACGTTCGCGCCAGGGGCCGTTGCGCCGCCCTGGCCGCACGGGCCCGCCTCGGAGCGCCAGCCACCGCATTTCGTCCCCTCTGCATTGTCTTTTTCTTCGTGCTCCGGAGATAGTCATTACATCATCCACCAATTGTTCAACGGCTGTCACGGCGATCCGACGTTGGCTTCAATTCTTCAAGTAACTTGCAGTATCCAATTCAACCAGCTGAAGATACTCCAACATGAGCTTTTATATGGTACCCACGGTGCTGTACCAAACCCAACAGAAGCTCAAAAAGAAGAACGTCAAGCACAAGAAAAAGAAGAAGCATCCCGCCTCCAATGACGACACCACCTCGCTCAAGTCCTCTTCAACGGACAGCACGGTGCCCTCGCTCAATCACGACATTCCGGAGGGAGTGTCGACGCCAACCACGTCCATGGACACCCACGAGGAAATTGTCCCCGATCACAAACCGATTGTGGTGCCCCATCCCAAAACTCCCCTGTTGGCTCTGACGAACCTGGCGCAGTCTCCCCAGCCCAAGCCAGAGAGTCTCAGGTCCTCAATCAACAAATCACAGGAGTCGCTCCATCGCCCGGATTTCTCCAAGCACCCCCTGGATCCGCAGCTGTTACGGTCGCCGGCCCGGGCAGAGCCCTCCCCGTCGTCCCCAATCCTCAACAACTACCACCAGTTCCAGATCAACCAGCAGCAATTGCATGCCACCTTGACCCAGCGAAAGCCCGACGAGGACTACTTCGATCCCGAGGATCGCCACAACTCGGTGCTTTCCATCCACTCCGGGTCGTCGGCGCCGTCGTTTCGAAGGAACAGCTCCCTCACGTCCGCCACCTCCTTCACCAACCAGCCCAAGCCGTCGCCGCTGCGGTTTGCCCGGCGGCTCTCGTCGCCCTTCCTCCACGACAAGAAGCAACCCAATAGACCCAGCCCGCTTCTGTCACCGCACGAGGAGCCTAAGAAGGACGTGGTGTTTAAGCCGGCCTACACCGACAAGTCGCCCTTGGCCACGGACTCCGACGTGACCCCGACCCCAGACAACTACTTTTCCCACAAGCTCCCCCAATTCAAGCCTCTCACCCGTTTGGATGAACTCAACTCGTTGGAGCTGCTCACCAAGACGTTGTATGCCCCCGCCTTCCAGGTTTTCCGCTACAACAACTACCTCGACATTGTCTCCGGGCACATTCGAAGCGACCCCGTCAACTTTGCCAACATTCGCTACCACTCCCTTCTCAAGTTTATCCACCGCCACCGGAACACCGGCGAGCTCAAGCATCTCCACGACACTGGCGAGCTGGTGCTCGGAGACGATATTCGTACCTACGAGTCGTTGTTGGCATACGAGTTGCTCAGCACGCGGACCTTCCTTCGGGAGTACATTCGCATCGGCTCCATGTCGGGGTCCAAGGTGCCCCTTGTCTCGTGTGAAGAACTCGTCCAGGTGAACTTCACCAACTACATCCGGTACATTCTCTCCCTTCCAGAAATGGAGGACACTTCGCAGCTCTCCGACTTGGATCGCGACCACTACCGCATCAAGCATATCTTCACCGCCATCCAGGAAGGCTTGACCAACGTCAAGCGCGAGGAGAACGGCGTCGAGCTCATCGATGCCACCTACAGCCAGAATCTACTTCTTCAGTCCATTGCCAAGGTGTCGTACGAATTCATTCTCTTGGAGGTGTACCACATCCACATCTTGGATAAACTCAACAACAACTCCATCATCGAGAGCCGCATCGCCCGGCGTCTCTTCAACCTCTTCTTCCTTAACTTGGCGTTGAAAAACTTTGAGTCCATCAAAGTGTTGCATTATAATTCTTTCTTCAGTGCTCAATACGGCTGGTTCTTAGCACTCACCACCCCTTTCGTCCGGGTCATCGAGGCCAACATCTACTCGGAAGAGGCCCACCTCGTCAACAACCCGGAAAAATACTCCCATTATAGAAACCTGCTCACCGACGCAGACATGAAGCATTACCACGACCTGGACCACCATCTCCACGAGCACTTCTTCAAGAACCTCGACATCAAAAATGACTTTGACCATTTCAAGGAGCTCACCCCAAAGAAGCTCGTGGACCTCCACAAGGCCATCGACACCAAGGCCGCTGGAACCAAAGGCGATCCGGCGCCTCTTCGGCACAAACCCCAGAACTTCGAGTTCTACTCGGGGTCCTTGGCCCAGTTGCAGCTGGAAACGTTCCATGCCATCCAGCTGCGGGACTTGCTCATCCAGCTCACCCCAACCAACTTCCGGACAGTGCTTTCGGAATTTTACCGAATTCTCAAAAAGGGGGGAACGCTTGAAGTGCCCTTGCTCAAGCTAGGCATCGGGAAGCTCAGCCAGTTGCCGTTGACCCGCAACAACTCCAGTGTGTCCAACAACTCCCACTACTTGGACATTGACTTGTTGGCCAAGTACGACATGGTGCCCAACTTCACCAGCGAGTTGCTCGACAGTCTTCACCAACTCTTTGGCAGCAAGAACATCAAGTTCTCGCTCGTGCTTCTCTCGTCGTCGTCGGAAGTGCACCGATTCCTCGTGGAGCACGCTGGTTTGTGTGTCTACGAGATCTTCGGTGATCTCGACGCCTATTGTTTGAGGTATAACCAAGATGAGTCATTTAGTCCTCGGCCCGAGGACCTGGCCCTCAGCTACTTCTTCTACATTCGTGCGGAAAAGAATTAAATAGATTGACATGAATGAGTCAAAACTGCGAAATGTAGCGTATTGCGAAATCTGAAAAATTTCCTCAAGTCCCCATGGTAGATACCGTTTACATCATCGATGTGGAGAGTGGCAACCTCCAGTCGCTCTCCAACGCCATAAAGCACATTGGAAATTACGACATCAAGTTTATCCGGAACTTGGACGACTTTAACCAGTATAATGCCCAGATCGAAAAGCTTCTATTCCCCGGAGTGGGCAACTACGGCCATTTTGTCAAGGAGCTCTACGCCAGAAAGTTGGACGGGCCCATCCGAGAGTATATCGAGGCGGGCAGATCCCTCATGGGTATTTGTGTGGGCTTACAAGCCCTCTTGGCGTCCAGTGAAGAGAGCGAGGGGATTCCCGGTATTGGGTACCTCGATTTGAAGTTGAGAAAGTTCAACAAGGACGATGAGCTCTTTACCGCCAAGAAGCAACTCAAATCGGTGCCACACATTGGCTGGAACAGCGTCAACCAGATAACCGCACAGCAGAAGGTATTACCAGATGATAAAGCGTTGTTTGGCATCAACACCATCAACAAGTACTACTTTGTCCACTCGTACGCTGCTATACTTGGGGAGAAGGAGGAGAAGGCACTCGAAGAGGCCGCCCAACTCGGCTGGGACTTTGCCATCTCGAGATATGGCTCAGAGAAGTTTTTGGCAGCCGTGTCATTCAAAAACTTCTTTGCGACGCAGTTCCACCCGGAGAAGTCGGGCGTGGCCGGACTCAAGGTGTTGAAGTCGTTTCTCACCGACCAAAAGTTCCCCGACGTGGGCTCCAGTGATGTCCAGACCACTGCCTTCGAGATTGAGAAAACCGACAGTGGGTTGACCCGCAGAATCATTGCATGCTTGGATGTGAGAACCAACGACCAGGGTGACTTGGTGGTGACCAAGGGTGACCAATACAACGTCAGATCCACCGACTCGGGCAACGAGGTCAGAAACTTGGGCAAGCCCGTGGAACTTGCCACCAGATACTATCGCCAGGGCGCCGACGAAATCACATTCCTCAATATTACCTCGTTCAGAGACTCCCCAATCAAAGACTTGCCCATGCTCCAGGTGCTCAGCAAGGCGGCCGAGAATATCTTTGTGCCATTGACCGTGGGAGGCGGAATCAAGGACTTGGTGGATCCAGTCACGGGCGAAGACTTTCCCGCCGTCAAGGTGGCCGACCTCTACTTCCGCTCGGGTGCCGACAAGGTGAGCATTGGTTCTGATGCGGTGACGATTGCCGAAAACTACTACAAGAATGGCGAGACCAAAACAGGCACCACGTCCATCGAAACCATCAGCGCCACCTTTGGCGTGCAGGCGGTTGTCATTTCCGTGGACCCCAAGAGAGTTTATGTGAACAGCCCGTCCGACACCAGCATGAAGGTGATTGAGATCACGGATCCCGCTCGCTACGGGCCAAACGGAGAGAAGTACTGCTACTACCAGGTGACGTCACAAGGTGGACGCAAAGTCCACGAGCTCGGCGCAGTGGAGTTGTGCACCGCCTGCGAGGCTTTGGGAGCGGGTGAGATTTTGTTGAATTCCATTGATCACGACGGCTCCAACAAGGGCTACAACCTCGAGTTGTTGCGCCAGGTGAAGGAGAACGTGTCGATCCCCGTTATTGCCAGTTCCGGGGCCGGGAAGCCCGAACACTTCCAGGAAGTGTTTGAGTTGGACTGCGGTGTAGATGCCGCTTTGGGCGCAGGCATGTTCCACAGAGAGGAGTACGAGGTCAACGACGTGAAGCAGTTCCTCCAGACCAACGCCAAGATGGACGTTCGTCTCGACGTGACGGTGTCGCTTTGAGGCGGAGTGAAGCTCGTATTCTCAAAATAGATTTCCCACCCGCATCATTAGTAGGTTACGCGAGTCTGCCATTCGCACCTCAATTACAATGTATGATGGACCCCTCCAAAGATGATGACAGTGTCGGAAAGGTGACCAGTCCCACCGACTTGACGTTTGCATCGCCCTTCTCCTCGAGGAAATCCATCGCCGCCCCAATTGTGTCCAATCTCCCCCATCTATTCAACCACCTCCGCACCAACGAATCCACCAATACCCCATCCGAAGAGGCGACGCCCAGGCGATCGCTCAGTGGGTCGTTGCATGACGATGATCTATCGACCTCGCCCCGGAGAGGCGACGCCCACGCCACATCCCCACACCCCCTACCCGATCGCAAGAACAGCCTCAGTCCTTCGCTCGAATCTTTGTCTTTTGAAAGTGACGTGCACGACTTCACTCTCGACCATCTGTTCTTGCGAGGCAAGAACTTCAAGATCCCCTCCATCTTTCTTCACGAAGGACTTCCCTTGTTGAAGGTGTCCCACAAGTCGAAGAAGCGCATCTTGTTGAGATTTGATCCCGTGGAGTTTGTCTTCACCTGGAGGAACGTGCTGACGGCGCTTCTATCCTCTGGCAAGGCGATGCTCCCCATTGCTCCCACCGCATCAAAGACTAAGGTGTATGAATTTTCCATTGACGACATCAAGTCCATCACGTGCCAACGTGACGCCGGCAACTACCGAGAGGAGCTCCACATCTCCAAAGAGTTTGAGCACAAGTGGATGACGTTGATCTTCTACGACCGCCGCAAGAAGAAGCTCAAGTCGCTTCATCTCATCGCCGACACCGACCACGACTTCAAACGGTTGTATCATGTCATTCAAGGTTCAAAGATGCTCCGAGAGGATCTCGTCAATAATTTCCTCCTCGACGTTCACGATATCAGTGAGGTCCGACGCACCATTCTCAGCCAGGGTAACGAGAAACACGCCAAGGAGTACCTCACCTTCAACGAAATCCTCAAGTACTCCCGACGACTCAACATCAATGTCAACGAAGCATTCCTCAGAAAGGTATTTGACGACATCCTGCACCAGTCCGACCGGCTCAGCTTAGCCGAATTCAAGGAGTTTGTGTCCAGACTCAAGCGCCGAGACGACATTTCCTCGCTCATGACCCGCATCAGCGGGAAGAGTGTTCTTGAGTTGAACGATTTCATCAGGTTTCATCGTGACGTACAGGGAGAGGTTGCATCCGAGGACCATCTCAGCAGACTATTCAGAAAGTTCTGTGTATCGTCTAACGACCACTGGACCCAGGAGAACCTCAACAACTACCTTCTCTCCAAGTACAACTCGCCGCACCGCAACGACGCTGCCACCGAGGCGTATTTCGACTACCCCCTCAGTGAGTACTTCATCTCTTCCTCGCACAACACATATTTGCTAGGAAGGCAGGTGGCTGGTGACTCTTCTGTTGAGGGCTACATCAAGGCGTTGCAACGAGGATGTCGATGCGTGGAGATTGACGTGTGGGACGGTAGTAATGAAGTCACCAATGTCAGCGAGCCCATCGTCAGCCACGGCCGGACCTTCACCAGCGAAATCTCCTTCCGCAACGTCATTGAAACCATCAAGAAATACGCCTTCATCATCACTCCCTACCCTTTGATCATAAGCCTTGACGTGAACTGTTCTGCCTCGAACCAACTCAAGGTGGTGCAAATTCTAAAGGAGGTTTTGGGAAGTACATTGATAACTGCCCCGATCGATGAAACCAACCACCTACCCAGTCCGTCAATGTTGAAAGGCAAGATTCTCGTCAAGTCAAAGAAAACCAGCCCCTTCACCAGCCTTGTGTACGATACCTCGGGCGACTACATCTCCACGACTACCACCACCACGTCTTTCAGTGAAGACAATAGCTCAGCATCGTCAACCCTGTCGTTTCGTATCCACAAGCAGAAAGGCACCAAGATCGTCGATGACCTCAGCGACTTGGGGGTTTACCTTCAGGGAATCAAGTTTCGCAACTTCTCCCTTCCCGAGTCCAAAACATACAACCACTGCTTCTCGTTGAGCGAGAAGTCCATCAACTCCATGCTTAAGGACGACGTGAAGCGGGCCTCTCTCAACAAGCACAACCGGCGGTATCTCATGAGAGTGTACCCGTCCAAGACCCGTCTCCGGTCAACCAATTTCATTCCCATCAAATACTGGTCGGAGGGGGCACAGATGGTGGCCACCAACTGGCAAACCTACGACTTGGGACAGCAAATCAATGAAGCCATGTTTGAGGCGGGCCACAACCGGGGCTATGTGCTCAAGCCGTTGTCATTAAGAAAGCCGGTGCTCAAATCGGAGAAAGCCATTGCCATGGTACATAAGAAGATAAGATTCAGCTTTCTGATCATCAGTGGCCACCAGCTCCCCAAGGCCCAGGATTCCGACCTGGCCATTAATCCGTTTGTGACCTTTGAAATCTTGGGCGCCGCCGACATCATCTGGGACCCCCACTCACACATGCAGCGGACCCCGATCGTCGGAGAGAACGGCTTCAACCCCACGTGGAACGCCGACTTCAGCGGCATCATTGTGGCGGAGCACGAGTTCGTGTTCATCAAGCTTGTTGCGGCCACTTCAATCTCCACCAAAGAAGAGGACGAGGTCAGCATCATCGGTTTCAGCATCTTGCGGCTCTCTGATCTCAACAAGGGATACCGCTACATTCCCATCAACGATTTGTCTGGGGAGGAGTTGGTGTACTCGTCACTTTTTGTAAGGGTAGACTATGCATACATTGACATCTGATCTCAGGTGTATTAATAGCTTGTAGACCACTTCGAGGCGCTTTCACAGAGTAACGGAAGCCATCTAGGGACTACACCCAAACCGGGTATTTTGAGGGGGGTCCGTCCGTCTAAACCCATTTGTGTAACGCTCAATTCAGCTCGAAATCCAGAATCTTCATTTACGCTGGCTACAGAGGTTCAATCGACTAAAGAAGCAAATGCGGAGATAGGTACGAGGCTGAGCAGAAACGTGCTGTTCTCAGATTTCTGCGCTCCAGCTTACTTCCACTGTAAATTTCGCTTCTCTCATTTTTTGCAGCACCTTTTGCACACCCTTCTCGAAATGTCAACACTCGAAAGTCACAAAGACTTTCAGTGGGCTATATAAGTAACCAGAGTGTCCCGCTCTTTTTCAAATTATCATCCACCTCTTTCTTTCTGACCCACCAACAAAAATCCACATGGGCGTCTGCACTATGTCACCTTGAGTGACGGTGTTTCGCAACCACATTCAAACATCCAAGCACCAAGCTGGTCGGCGGTCAGCCAACCAACCACAAACAAACACCCGACCACCAAGCCGGTCGGCGGTCCGCCAGCCCAAGGGCACCTGGCCACCATGAATCCCATTGTACAAATACACAAACACCTCCAGGCCCGGTGTCACTGGCTTGCCGCAGCCACGACCCCGGGCCCCCCTGCGCACGGTAGTCCCGATGTGGAGTAACTTCTCCCCGGCAGCGTGGCGGCTGCTCTCTCAATGGGGCCCATCGACGACTACCTTAGGCTCACCGGGAATTTTAACTTCGTCCTGGTGAGCACCCTACGGTGGGGACCCCAGCCAAGACCAACAATACCTTTGATCGGTAATGTCCTAGCAGGCGCTGCACCACAGCCCGGCGGCACTTGCCAATCAGCTTTGGCCTTCTCTAACGGAATTCCAATCCAATGCGGGAATGAGCATGCTGTGGGAGTGTCGATCCGGTGGTGTGGCCTCTGCTAGACGAAGCCAAACGTACAACTAATAAACATGTGCATTCTGCGTCAGGTTTTTGGCCATTTTTCATCAGGTCATAAACTATAGATAAATATTTGAAGATCCACCTCAATTCATTTGTAGATGTTTGGTTGTAGTAGTGGGGCACGTGACAGGCGCTTTTTATTTTTCTGTCGCGATGAGAATCATCTCAAACTCCATCACTCCATGGGTAAAATCAGCATAGACAAGAGGCAGCGCCACAACCCTTTGCACAGGGATATAGATACCGAGGGGGGGAATCTCCGTTCGCAGCCAAGAACAGCCAAGCAAAAGAAGGAATCTCAGTCTGAGGAAGACGGATACTTGGATGCGGCCACCTCCAGAAAGATTTTGCAGTTGGCCAAGAGCCAGCAAGAAGAGTTGAATGAAGAGGAGGAAGCTGGTACCAAGAAGCCAAGTTTCTTGGAGTCGTTCAAGGCTCAAGAAGATGAGGAAGAGGAGGAAGAGGAGGAGGAAGAGGAGTACTCCGAGTTCGAGGAAGAGTACTATGACGAAGAAGAATTGGAGGTGGACGAAAAGGAGGCTGCCCTTTTCGAGAAATACTTCTCATCTCAGAACGATAGTGGCTCCGTGAACTTGGCTGACAAAATTTTGGCCAAGATCCAGGAAAAGGAGATGAACAAGAATGCTCCTTCCGAAAGACCCAAGGACGCCGTTTTGTTGCCTCCCAAAGTCATTGCTGCATACGAAAAGATTGGTCAGATTCTAGCCACCTACACCCACGGAAAGCTTCCAAAGTTGTTCAAGGTGCTTCCCTCCTTGAAGAACTGGGAGGATGTGCTTTACGTCACCAACCCCGAGAAATGGACCCCACACGCCGTCTACGAAGCCACCAAGTTGTTTGTTTCCAACTTGCAAGCTCACGAAGCACAAAAGTTCGTCAATCAGATTCTTTTGGAAAGATTCAGAACATGCATTGAAGAGTCCGAGGACCACTCCCTCAATTACCATCTTTACAGAGCATTGAAGAAGTCCCTCTATAAGCCTGCGGCTTTCTTCAAGGGTTTCTTGTTACCCTTGGTTGACTCCCATTGCAGTGTGAGAGAGGCCACGATTGCTGGGTCGGTGTTGGTGAAGGTGTCCATTCCTGTGCTTCATTCCTCTGTTGCCTTGACACAGCTTCTTCAAAGAGACTTCACGCCCGCCACCACCGTGTTCATCAGAGTGTTGATTGAGAAGAAGTATGCATTGCCCTACCAAACGTTGGATGAGTTGGTGTTTTACTTCATGCGGTTCAGAAAGGCTGCTCAGCAGCAAAACCAATACGATGCCATGGAGGATGATGACGAAGACAAGGATAAGCTCCCACCCATGCCAGTGGTGTGGCACAAGGCCTTCTTGGCCTTCGCTCAGCGGTACAAGAATGACATCACTGATGACCAACGCGATTTCTTGATTGAAACCGTCAGACAACGGTTCCACCATGCAATTGGTCCTGAAATTCGGAGAGAGCTCTTGGCTGGTAAACCGAGAGAGCCTTCGCAGCCGGTGAAAGAAGCCATGATGGTCGATGCATTTTAACTAGTAGGGTGAGGAAATAAATATCTAATGTGCAGAGAGTGATACTCCCGCCTGGGTTCTTTTTTCTGCTTCCGCCACAAGATGGTCGAAATCGGCGAAAAGAGCGTAGTAGCTTTGTACCACTCCGATGATGGTCAAAGCCACGGTAGTTCCGATCCAGAGACCGTGCAAAGAACCCTTCCATGGAGAGTAGAAAGACAAATAAATGGCCATGGGGATACCAATGACGTAGTAAGAAACCAAGTTGACAATTCCTCCAATCTTGGTCTGTCCTTGTCCCCTCAAGCACCCAGCAGAGTTTGCGTTGTTAGCATCGGAGATTTGCATCAACGCAAGTAAGAAGATTACCGCGTCGACGGTCTCGATAACGTCACGGTCGTTCGTGAACAAGCGAGGAATGGCGTTTCTGAACACCAAGACAAATGCACAATTCAAAAGTGAAATGAGAAATCCAAAGGCCAACGACACCTGCGTTGATCTTTTGGCGGCATTCCCCAAACCAGCACCCAAGAAGTTGGCAATTCGAGTCGATGAAGCAATGCCAATGGCAAATGGAACCTGGTATGTCAACGATGCTAATGTGGATCCAATGGACTGGGCTGCCAATTCAATGGTTCCCAAATATGACGCCATCAACGTCAAAATCTCGAATGCAAGAAACTCGGCCTCCAACATAATTAATCCAGGAATGGCCAATTGGATAAGCTTACCCCACGATCTGAAGGCCGCCTTGACGTCCAATCCTGCCCAACACACTAGAGGATGAAGGTTGGCGGGGGTATCCTCGGCCTTGACGAGGTATACGGTACAAACATAAAGACCTAAAGTCATCAACCAATAGTTGATGGCGACGGCAATGGGGGCTCCGATATATCCATAGAGCTTGACAAACCACAAATTCATGACGAGGTTTGATGGGGCAGCAATGAACAAGACATAGGTGGAGATGTGGTACACACCTTGGGCCTGGAGGAATCTCTTACCACACTCGAAAAGGATGTAAGCAGGAATGCCGGGGGTGATGTACTTGAGGTAAATGGCAGCATATTTGGCGGTGTCTTCATCAGGAATGATAAGGCGAAGCAATGGGAAACCAAAGAACAACCACAAGATGAGAACCGGAGTCATCACCACGGTAATGAGAGCCAAACACTTTTGGAGGTAGGCTCCAACGAGATGGTACTTTTTGGCACCAAATGCCTGTGGGCACAATGTATCCAAAGATGTACTGATGCCCTGGATGGTAGCATATCCGGTGATGTTGGCAATCATTGCACCCATGGAAACGGCTGCGAGTTCGGCTGCTCCAAGATGCCCAACACTAAAAACCGACACCGTTGACAACGAATTCTGAAGGAGGAACGTGAGCACGAGCGGCACGGATGATCTGGTCAAGGACTTGAGCTCGGTGAGTGCGGTTGTGTTGTTAATTTTGTGACTTTTCACGGCATCTTCGAATGCCACGGCAACGGCATCTTCATCACCTTCCACCTCGATGTGGTTGGTTTTGAGAAGCTCTCTTTCTTCGGAGATTAGGCCCTTGGCTATACTGCCTTTGCGACTGATCACAGGATTGTACACTGGTAATAGGGGGCTGCTTTCGGACTGACGACCGGGGAAGTTCGAGGCGTCTGGACCCTCTTCATCCTCATCATCAAGAACATCGTCTTTCCTGATGAAATCCGAGGGAATGAATAAACCACCCTTTCCAACGGAGCCGTAGACTATGGAGGCCCTCCTCTCACTATTGGCGTGAGTAAATTGGTGTGTTTTATTTGTTGAAGGCATCACACGCGATAAAGAAATTCAATTTCCCTGAATCTTGCCTATTCGAAAAATGAGTCCTACTCAGGTCCTTTATCGCACCCGTGCCCCCGCCGCATCAACCTCCCAATTTGGGATGAGCGCTAGTATTGTGACTTAAATGATCATGTATTGATCCTTGACCATGATGAATATTTGGGCGTGGGGTCGTTATATAACATTCTACTCATACAGCTTCATTCCTTGATGTTTGTCAAAAGTTGAGCCAAACACCTTTTCGTGGCAACGTCATCCTGTAAGATTACGGAGAATGTACCGTCTCGCAAAGGTTCAGGAAGAATGGTGGCCAAGGCTTTTCTAGCCTCGAGATTGTCAGACAATCTCATGTAACATCTGACAACATGTTTTAACAACCGTCCCGAACTGTTGGATGGTTGTTGTTGATTTTGGGTACTGGAACTCAATTGATCTATCATCTTGGCAAGAACTGAGGCCACAGTGTGAAACCTTTCATATGTTGTACAGATGTAGGACAATCCTTGGTCGTCTAAGAGGATTTTTTGCAAGATGAAGATTGCCACGGTTTTGGACAATTCGGACGAAATCTCCATGATGTTAAGACACAATGGGACAATCTCGGTGGTCAAGAGAAAGTTGATGACTTCAGGCGTGTCGTTCTTCACAAGAGCTCCGATGACACCCAAACTTGTGAGTCTCAAGTATTCAAAGGATCTTTGTCTTGCATTGGTGGACAAGAATGGGTATAGGTAGAGGGGTAAGTTGGCACTCAAGAAGAGTCCTCGAGTTTGAATGTTGGATGCAACACACTGAAGCAATGCCAAGGCATTGCACACTCGATTGGACACTGGAGCGGTCAATACTGGTGGGTTCAAGAAAGGGTATACCGAGATAATCTCCTCCAATAAAACGGTCATCACCCCAAAGGAATTCCATAAAACCAAGGCCAAGTCATCATACTGTTCCCTTTTCTTTCCCAACTCTAGCAATGCTCGTTCTCTGTTTGTTCCGGTGACCAACTCTGATATCCACTGGTAGATTTGTCGGTCACTCAACGCTTTGTTGGTGTTTGCGCTCTCACTCGGAGGTTGGCCCTCCTGCGCTATCACATTCATTGTTGACCTCAGCACTCGCTCTAGGATCAGTGATGTGTGGGATTGTGAAGGGCGTTCGAAAGTCAAAAAAAAAACGCCAGTCTCAGTGTTCCTCGCGAGTGATAGAATTTTGCTGGAGAAAAAAAAACGCGACCTCGGTGAGGGTCGAACTCACGATCTTAAGATTAACAGTCTTACGCCTTAACCAACTTGGCCACGAAGTCTTAGTTTGCAAAAGCACAGATGTAATGGTTCACATGATCTGTATCTCAAATTTCTCTATAAAACTTCAATTCTAAATCATTACTGAGACTGGAGGAGACACAACAGAGACACAATACTGATCAGTCTTCTACGATTATTCACTACAAAAGAATAAAATCATGAGCTTGAATTATACATACAACTTTTGAAACTTCTATACTACAATGGTGACCCTCGCCTTCAGTTGGCGGCCTCGTCAATCTCCTCGTACTTGTCCAATCTGTCCTCAGCCTTGTCTTCATCTTCAATCTTGACACCTCCACTGACTGAGAACTGACCACCAGCACCAATCAACTTAATATCGTGGTACTTGGTGGCAGTGTTCACAATTCTGGTTGGTTTCTCAATATCGCCATCTAAAGGACCCAATCCAGGTGCATACGTGTCACCAAAACCCCAAGCATACACCACGCCGTCCTCGGTGACGGCAAATGAGTGGTGCGAACCAACTCCAATTGTCTTGACCTTGACTTCGGAGTTTCCAATGGTCACTTCAGTGGGTTGAGGGATAGATCTGGCATTGCCATGTTGGTCTCTGAAGGTGGACTCGGGCAACTTGTCAGCTGGGATACCGACCTCCTTCATGTCGTATCTTCCCCAAGCAAGGACTTTGCCATCTCCTGTGAGCGCAAGGGTGTGGTGCTCTCCGGCAGCAATCTCGGTAATGCCCTTCCCAGAGAGCGACTCAACCAATGTTGGCTTACTGACGATAGAGCCATCTTCTAAATCACCATTGACGTCGGTGATGGCGCATTGACCGTATTGGTTCAATCCCCAAGTGTACACCTTGTCCTCATGGTCGATGGCGAAGCAGTGAAAGTCTCCACTTGAAATATACTTGATGTCGTAAAGACCGAATTGTTGAGGCTCCAAAGAGCTCAAACGATGTCTCTCCAAAATACGGCGACCCAATTGAAATTGTTGACCATTACCCCAGGCATAAACAATTCCTTTAGAGTCCAAGGCGAGTACGTGGTCTTTACCTGCGGCAAGTTGAACAATGTTTTTGAGCTGTTCTACTTTCCGAGGAGTTTCTTGACTCCTGATACCACGCAAAAAGCCGAGCTCGCCCTCGTTACAACGAAAAGTTCCCCACGCGTAAACGTCTCCGTTGTCGTAGAGGACGGCACTCAAATTGTCTGTGGCAGCCAACTGAACGATCTTTTGTCCTGTAGGCAAATTTTCGACCTTGCCAGGTGTGGACTCGGCTTCGTTTAAATCACCATCTTCATCGTCGGAGTCCACGCCATCCATGTCCTTCAAAACCTCCTTACCAGATGTTCCTCTGCCCAAAACCTTGCTGTCATTCGTTCCCCATGACCACACGTTGTTGTCGGAGTCCAATGCCAACACATGCATGCCCCCAACAGCAAAATCAACAATGCCCTTGGCACCTATTTTCTCAGGCACCAAGAAGGGATTTAATCGAGGTCTCTTGACCTCCTTGTTCTTGGCTGATGGTCCCAACCCCAATTCACACATGGAGCCCGTCCCCCACACAAATACGTCGAGGGGTTGTTCCTTCGCTGTTGGGAACTCATTGAGATCAGGCAACTTTGAGTACGAGTGCAAGATGAACGAAGAGGTGATCACGGCGGGTTTAGCCCTCTTAGAGCTTCCATTCTCGGATTGTCCCGTTCTCTTTCTTTGTAAAGCCACCATCTTCAATATATGTTCGGGAGGGTGTCTAGCAAGACTGATGAGATCTTCGATGGATGCGAAGGAGTGCACACGGTCGATCACGTGTTACCCGCTGCAGAGTTCAAGAACCCTGAAGAAAGCCGAGCTCGACTAGGTGGGAGCCTTCGAGCCCATGTTGTGAAATACGAAGTCATCTTCAGCTTGGCCACTGAGAGCCTGAAAACGTACTATCTTGACAACGATTGGATATGTATATAACTTCGAGATTGCAAATGATTGGATCGTGTTCTGCGCCTGTTCGAAATTCTGATCAATGTGGTGGTTGCAACAACATTCTTGAAGTTTTTGTCAGCCTTCGTAGCAATCGACGAAGATCAAGCTCTGGTATGGCACATCTCAGTGTTAAGCTGTGCATATATTCATGATCTCATTGGAGTTTCACTCTTTCCACGGCTTACCATAGGTGATAAAAAGACTCTGAATTTGTAATTGGGGAATTGATGCTGGGTTTCCTCGAAACATGAGATCGACCAAGAGGTGGAAAAGTTGGAATTTTTCCCTCCTATTGCAAAATCCCTGAAATGTTCATTGAACAATTCCTCATAACATATATACAATTCCCTGACACTACACTCTGAGATTTACATAATGCAGTTCATCAACTCCACATCAACCATATACAAAGTAGTCTGACATCTTGAGTCCTGTGGTCGTGCTTACATAAGCTCGTTGCACGAGCATCAACGATTTCACACACGGCACAAAAAGCTCACACAGTAGAACGACTCTGACTTCGCTTCTTTCACCGTAAAATAAATGTGGATATGTTCTCTGATTAATAGTCTTTATCAATGGCTTACCAATCTACATGTCTTTGAGTGGAGACGAATGTGCCCGCCCAATTTCCCAGATAAACTTGAGCCGTACCGTCCAAGAGCAGCACAAACAACTAGTCAATCAGGGCTGGAACAAAGGATTCAAGAGTTAGTTTTTCACCAGAATTCAGACAAACTTTCTACAACTCTGAGCTCACTCATTTGTGACCGCTCAAGCCCTCCAGTTTCTCTCCAGTAGTTCTAGAGAACTACTTTCATTTCCTGAGTCGTTCCTTCCTCGTATCAGTCAATCAAAATGTACATATTCGGCATTCTCAGATTTTCATCCCACCTCAACAATCGCGTAAACGATAAGAACTACTCCCCTGAGGTCTTACTACAAATTCACTTGATATAGACTAAAGTTGGTATTGAGAAGTCATATCCCCACAAGCATGATCATAGCCCTCGGATGGATGCAAAAGCTTTCTTCATGAATGAAAGCCATCGTTTAGAGAGCAAGATGAACTTGAGCCAGCCTGATGGTGTGTTACCGATGTCATCTCGAGTGACTACTGGACGTGCCTCGCAATTTTGCAACATGCGCTATGTGTGCTGACAATCCACCACGAAAGCAATCATGGTTGTAACATGAGCACGATTACGGAAAACTACTCGAACATTGCCTACTGTGACACGAATATCCAACTATTTTTACATGGGCTTGAGCCGCAATGGGCTCAGGTGGTGAACTTAACGATCACAAGAACTTTTGAGAGATTTCGTGCAAAAAAAAAAGACTCTCAACATTAGCGATATGAAATCGACTTTCTTTCCAATCTGTAGATAGAAATGAACAGAAAATCAATTGTGAAGGTTTGGAAACACTCATATGGATATAGGCGTACGAAATCTCGATGACTAATGCTTAGAATCCGGTTAGACAAGGCTGCTAGAAGATACTACGGCCTAACTCGGATATTTTGCTTACTTTATCGCCTCACCTAATCTGTTAGACTGAACTTACCAAAATCGGAAGCCATTCCTGTGAGATGAGGAATTTCTTGAGCTTCGGTCCAGTCAGTTCGTTCCATGCCAAAGTATGACTTGTGTTGTTGAATACGGATATTTAACTTAGAATCCCAGGCTTCGCAATTAAATTGTCGAGGCCAGATACCATTAGCGGCAACTACAATAGGGTTCAGACAAGCCGGTCCCTTCATCACAGAGGTTGTTGTCTGGGGTCCCTTTCTGACATTTAGGTTTATCACTGGCCAAAGTAGTATGATCCATCAAGGCAAATTCCAATTAGCAAATTAGTAAGAATTAAGTTCGAGGAAGTTGATAAATTCGGGTCGAATACTTCGCCATATGTGTTGAAATTGAGGACTCGAACTTCAAGGACTATTTGATAGGCATCATTGGATCCTAGTAATTCCAACGACACAAGAGTTAATCGATCGCTCCGCGAAAACACCATGGTGTTGCGAAACATAATTTGCCGCCGCTGTCTTTTCGTCTGCATGCGGCCTTACCCCAGAACAGACAAAACAAAAGTCAAGGCTTTTCAACAGACGAGTCAGGACTACTCTTTTACAATGTATCTTGCATTCTGTCGCGTTCTCTTTGCTGATCTTCCATCAGGCGGGGGTTGAATGCCAGCTTGCTGTCCTTGTATCAGCGACGGATCGTTTCCCTTGATCTTCATATGATGAGCATGACATTTGTGACTCGAATAATCTCGACCCACACTGTCCATCAAATAGGTGCTGCTAATTCATTTCCACTTCCTATACACTCCAGGAGGTGATGGTGCTATTGGAACGCCTTATGAACCACGATTTTCAGCTACGTACAATTTACGGTGGTAATTGAGGTCACCAGGACGTTGTTCTTTTGCAACCTGTTGATATTGAGGCCGACCTTGCGAACCAGCTGCATCCGCCCTATTACACGTCACTAGTTGCACTCTATGAGTAAGTAAATATATAACTCAGTTCTAATACCTCAAACTGGAGCATTTGAAGCATCTTCCTAATACAAATTATGCGTTAGTAGCAGCGACGTTTCCTTCATCGGTCTGGTTTGCAGTTTGTTCTGGTTTGGGGTAAATAGAAGTTTATGCATTAGTCTCTCAGCCAAAAACCTCCTTTCAGCAATGTGAGATTGCAGTATCTATCGTGTAACCGGCTTAAGTACATGAGATAGGACAAACATCAATCTATCGCCAGTGTAAGAAATGCAATATTTTGAAACGGAACACTTTCTGACTCGTAAACCATCGTTTTTGAAGGTTGAATTCAAGCCAACTTTGTGGTGGAATACACACAAAGGTAGAAAGATTGGTGAATGGAGTATTATGCGGACGTGAGTGATCAAAGTGAAGTGAATTCAGTGGGACTGGAAACAGGCATGCAACGTGGGAATACAGAAACCTAGGCAGACGGCTCACATGTTGAGTTGGAGTTGCTGATAGTACCTACTAGTACGTAAAATGTTGAATATATCGGGGCGTCGGGAGGCTCGAGCAAGGTCTCCCATATGGTAGGAGTCTTTTGCAACCTTCATGATACACGAAAGGCAAAATTGATCCTAATAATACACCTGGCCCTCCTGTGATAGCAACTTGCTCCACCAAGTTGGAGCATCTTTGCGCATTATCTTCCTGGGTTAGATGTTCATGAAGCGACCTAGATTGTCATGTTCAGATTGGGGTGCAAAAGTCGGTGTGCAAAGCTGATGGACATAGCTCGATTCTAAAGTACTCTTTTTAGTTTCTCGCAGTGTACACTGTCCAGAACCTGTACTTGTTCGAGGATGAATTTTTCTTACGTACAAGCGAAAGTTCGTCACCAAATCGCTCGGTGTGGCAACTTGATAGTGTGAGGTGCTAAGTTTGGGTGCCACATCACCAATTCGATACCCTTCTCATCAAAAATCGCTCCAACCCACCAATATAATCATTAAGTATATCTCAAGAGATAGCTTGACCGTACCAACAGCTGGACTTTTTGATGCTACTGATGTAAGCGTTGTGATTCACTAGATTCCGTCCATCACCCCAATTATACGAATATTTGCTTCGATCAAGTCAAATAAATGGTCTATAGGCATGTAGATCTTGTTGTGTAAAGCAGCGATTTATACTCTACGATCTGTGGGAGGTTTGAAATTTAGAGTTGCTTGTCTTTTGAGTTTTATTACAATGGATTTCTAGATTATCGACACAAATTGGGGAAAAAGACAATATTATCTAGCCAACCCCAGAAATCTCGCCGTATATAGGCTAGACTCAATTCAAGAAAAGAGATCATGAGGCAGCTTTAGTACATTGACGCACCTGACTATCATGCTAAATTTACATCGAGCAGTCTTGCATCATAATCTGACGGATTGAGTCCACCGTGGCTACTCGTTGAATCATGTCATCGTAATGTAGAAAAAAATAGCTACGTTTCTCGGAAGAGCACCGCATGCCACGACGTTCCGTCTGTTGACAGCTTGGACAATAGTCGACTATCTGTCGGTCGTTTCGGTTTCCGGAAAATAAATCCTTAGCGAAACATGAGACCATCAGCTTCCCCTTGCCGCCTGAATTGGGCATTGAAAACTCCGCTGTTCTCTAAACGATATAGTCTCCATGCTTCTCGTATGTGCTCTGGTTGGAGAGGTTGTCCTTTGTCACCCTGGTACTCCAAAGGCTTGTCGTCCACCTCTACCTCCTTCCCTTCTTCCAAGCTCTTGAGAATTTCACGTTTCTGATTTTTCTTTCGTTCAATGTCCATGATTAAATTAGCCTTGAATTCACGTTCTTGAACCTCGAATGCCCGGGTGATTATCTCGGCCACAAGCGTCTTGGACAAACCGGCCATTATGACAGCAATGTTCTGCGGTATTGAGTGGCCAAGAACCGAGTTGCAGACCTTTTTGACGCCAATTTTGTTTATGGTCAGGGTTCTGAAAGCCTCATATTTCTTCATCTTCTCCTCGTCAAAATTGCTAAGAAGCAACCGCTTTTCATCATCTGGCTTCAAGGAGTCCTCGATCTTGGTATTACGAAGTTCTCTGTATTTGGACACAAGCTCTGGGTCCTCAATGTCTGATAGGTCTGTAATGGAACTCTCGCTGTCTTCGGAATCGCTATGGTCATCTGTGAGGTGAGCGGACGCCGAGCGCGATCTTTCCTCAATTGGTGCATAGAACACACGCCAAATGAGCTCTTCATCTTCTTCATCAAGACTCACATCACTCTGTAGTTCATACTCGTCTTCGGACATGGTCAGTGTAAAGAAAGCGCGATATTATTTTATGCAGGAGAACTAGATAGCTGTTCATGGATGAGCTTTAGGCTGGAGTGGAGTTGCGGCAGTGAGAACAATTGGCTTGCTTGAGAGTAATGGTCGACAACACCAAAGAACGTCTCAAGAAGGCCTGGGTGGGTTTGTAAGGATTTTTTGTCGAATAGGCCGAAAATCTCGTCGAATTCGTTTTTGATGCGATAGTGAAGCTCCGCAGCCAAGCACGAAACTACCTTCTCTTTCACGTGTTGAGGAAGATCGTACCTGCTTGCTATTATTGCAGTCACATTGTTCTCCAAGGATGAGAGTGAGTCGAATTCAGACCCACTTGGCAAGACAAGTAAATCCTCGGATGCGGTTTCCTCTGATGAGATTGAGACAGAGAAATTCTGGTATAATCTTATGGAATCGACTAATGGGTCGAGAATCTCCGTGATGTTAGACTCTAGCTCTGTTGTTATGCCATGTGCCACAATGGAGAATGTGTCACTCAATTCTCTCGTGACATTGAACTTTTTGTACATGAGCATACCATGGGCCTCCAATAGGTGATCTAGCACAGCCTGAGCCATGAAATATGGAAGATCGTTGCTGTGAATTGAAGCCAAGGTGTATGTCAAAACCACTTCTGTTCCATATGGGTTGGCCATGACTGCAATTTCCGGAGTGAGAGAGAGGCGAAGTGAGTATGCGGAGGACGGCAACTCTTCGGGTGCTTTCGAGAGCGTAACTTCGAAAGGCACATAACCATAAAGCAGTGTGATCTTCTCGCTGAGTTGGTATTGTGCCGCCTCGAGGAGATCGGGGAAATTGAATTCAGGGTCGATCGACACTAGCACTTCAATGTGGTGAGATTGACGCTCCACATGGTCTCGAAGTCTATGCAATGTTGATATCGCACGACTGTCATGAGTACCTCTTACGAGGACCTGGACAATGAAAGAGACTGCCACCACGAAGAATATCCAAATAGCGGGTTTGATTCGGCTCATGGTGGAGATCCCGAAACCGCGCATCGCATCTCGGTACCATGGCCATCCCATCCATACCCAAAGACATTGGGCAAGAAAATGATCCACAACAGCAGGAGAAGCAACACGTGCATGAGGTGTATAACGAGATTGCTCTGCATTTTTCCCAAACAAGATATAAGCCGTGGCCCATCGTGGAAGACTTCTTGACCACACGGCCCGAATACTCTATCGGAATAGACGTCGGCTGTGGGAACGGCAAGTACTTGGGGGTCAACCCTAAGCTCTTCATGATTGGAACCGACCGCTCAGACGGTCTCATCAAGTGTGCATCAGAAATCTCCCAACTGTCATTCAATCTTGGTGTGGCTGACGGACTTAGCCTACCACACGCAGACAACACGTTCGACTTTGCAATTTCGATTGCAGTCATTCATCACTTTTCGACGGAAAGTCGTCGGATCGAGGCCATACAGCATATCATGTCCAAGCTTCGAAAAGGAGGGGAGGCTCTTATATACTGCTGGGCATTGGAGCAAGAAAGGTCCCGCCGTGGATACAAGGAAGGTGACGATCAGGATGTGCTAATTCCATGGGTGCTCCAAAAGAAAGTGAAGAAGCCTAAGCAGCAAAAGTCAAAGGGAAAGTCGAGAAATAACGTGGCACGGGAAGGACAAGCTCAGGTGACTCAGAAGGAAAAAGTGCCCATTATAGAGGGGCAGGACGCTAGCGCAGAGGTCAAAGACGCAGAACAAGCGACAGCATCAGAGCCCGAGCCAGAGCCAGAGGTCAAATACCGGTACTATCACTTGTACCGTAGAGGCGAACTTGCGGACAACGCCGCCAGGGCCGGCAACTGTTCTGTCGTTCGGGAAGGATATGAAAAGGACAACTGGTGGATTGTGCTCAGAAAAGAGTAATGTACATTAGCATCAAGATGCGGTCAGGTAGGGTCGCACTTTTGTAACTTCACAACCATGTTGTCCCCACATGAAAAGCGAGATAAAACCATCCGAGCCACTGATTTGGACGCATTGAGCTGTCGATACAGTGCAAACCATAAGAAGTACTTCCAGCCCGAGGACCAGTACATTCCCAAGCTCATTGCCGCCTATCAGGGAAATCTTCAATTTTGCAGCGGTTATACCAATCTTTCATCGGGTCGAACAATTCGGTCGGTTTTCAGCCAACAAAAGCTCCCGATAATCAACCGAGGCACTTACTTCCGCACAAGAGTGATTGACCAGATGGTGAAAGCATTTGTTGGTGCGTGGCCATCGACGCAAGTGATTTCGCTCGGTGGGGGTTCGGACACGCGATGCTTCCGGCTATTTGAAGAGCACCCCGAGGCTGATGTGCGCTACATAGAGATTGATTTTGAGGAGTCTGCCAAGATCAAGAAGTTGGCTATTGTCAATGACGCTGCATTACGAGAGATTGTGGGATACGTTGACCCACAAACCACCGTTGCATCCCGAGGAGATTTCAGTGCCTTGCACCCCGACATACACACAGACAAGTACCACTTGATTGGAGGTGACTTGCGATCATTGAAGGATGGCGACACCAAGATTTCGCCATGGATCGACGTGCTGAGGCCCACCATTATCTTGAGCGAATGCGTGCTATGCTACCTTACAATCGAGGACAACGAGGGAATCTTACGGTACTTGAAGTCTCTCTTCAGCGGCGAAACAACGGCTCTGTTTCTCATCTACGAGCCCATGTCATTGAATGATGCGTTTGGCGACACCATGATACAGAACCTCTCCACGAGGGGCATTGACCTTCGAACATTCTCTGAGCTAGCCACTTTGGAACAACGAGCAAAGTTTCTCAAGGAGGTCATTGGACTCGATACTGTGAGAGTGACGGATATAAGTGAGGTGGCAGGTTACGGTGAGTCACTGCGCCGGTGGCTTGATGACGGGGAGCTTGCCCGCATCAACCGGCTCGAGATGATTGATGAGGTGGAGGAGATCCGGTTGTTGTTCAGACACTACTGTTTGTGTTACGGAGCAGTCGGCAACTTTTCCGCCGTCGACAACTGGCCCTGGACCATCGTAGCATAGACGTCTGCTTTTTTGTGTGGGGATCCTGCACACGAAATCACCGGAGATGATGCAATTTTCCTTTTTTTCAGGCGGCAGCGATAGCGGGTGCACCATACTTTTTTTCCGTCTCACAAACTCTTCATCATGGGAAACAAATCCTACTCCTTGGAGACAGAATTGGTCTTCAACAAATCCAGTGACCAGTATAATGCGTCAGTGGCGCCATTATACCAGTCCGCCACTTTCAAGCAGCCCTCTTTATCGGATATGGGGGAGTATGACTACACCAGATCCGGGAACCCGACCAGAACCTACTTGCAAAATCACTTGGCCAAGATCATGAAGGCCAACCATGCGTTTGCTGTCACCAGTGGTATGGGATGTCTTGATGTGATCACCCGGTTGCTAAAGCCTGGTGACGATGTGATTGCCGGAGACGACCTCTACGGCGGAACTCATCGGTTGTTGACATACTTAAATAACAAGGGAGACTTGAAGGTGCACCATTATGACACAACCAACACCGAATTGATGAAGTCGAAGATCAACAACAACATCAAGATGATTTTCTTGGAGAGTCCCACTAACCCCTTGATCAAAGTGTGTGATGTCAAGAGCATCACCGATTATGCCCATTCCGTCAACCCCGACATCATTGTGGTGTTTGATAATACCATGATGTCTCCTGTGCTCATGACCCCCTTGGACCTTGGCGTTGATATTCAGTACGAAAGTGCCACCAAGTACTTGAACGGCCATCACGACATCATGGCCGGAGCCATTGCCACGCGAAGCGCTGCTCTTGCCGAGAGAGTCTACTTTGTCATCAATTCCACCGGATGCGGATTGTCACCCTTTGACTCGTGGTTATTGTCGCGAGGCTTGAGAACCTTGGCCATCAGAGTCGAGAAGCAACAACAAAACTGCGTCAAGATTGCCGAATTCCTCGCACAGATTGGCTTTAAGGTGAGGTATCCGGGATTGAAGAATCACCCACAACACGAATTGCACAGCTCGATGTGCCGAGGCGCAGGCGCCGTGCTCAGTTTCGAGACCGGGTCGATCAAAATGTCGGAAAAGATTGTTGAGGCCACCGAAATCTTTGGCATTGCTGTGTCTTTCGGGTGTGTCAACTCCCTCATCTCCATGCCTTGCAAAATGTCGCATGCATCCATCGATGCCAAAACTAGAGAGGAACGCGACTTTCCCGAGGACCTCATCCGACTTTGCATTGGGATTGAAAACGTCGACGACTTGATCGACGACTTAACCAAGGCATTGTTGAAGAGTGGCGCCGTGAAACTCAATCAAAACGACGAGCTCTTCAACGCAATCGGCGTGCAGGCCAAATTGTAAAACCCACACACCACAACGCGTACGCGCGTTCTTTTTTCTTCAATATACACCTTCATGTCAGAATTCGGCTTGGTCCCTGGCTCCATCAAGGAGTTGCTTTCAATCAAGGATCACCATAAGTGGCAGGGCAAACCCATTGTTGTCCAGGTCAACAACATCAAGGTGATTAACGAACAGAGCGCCGACAAAAAGTACCGGTGCGTGTTCAGCGATGGCAAATATACCATTCACAGCGTGATTGGCACCCAGTGCAACGAGCACTTGGAAGCCAACGGATTCACGCGGTTCTCCATCATTGCCGTGAAGGCCCACACGCTTGTCAAGACTCAGAAGCGCATCTTGCTTGCCGAAGACGTTGAGGTGCGTGTGCCCAAAACCGACAAGATCGGCACCGATCTCACCATCATCGACCTGTACTACGAGGCAAACCCCCAGGACGATCTTGCGGCCAACTCGGACTTGCGTGCAAGCAGTGCCACGCCCGTGGCTGCGCCTAAGAAGCCCACGCCCAAACCCGCGTCTCGCCCCGACAAACCCATCACCCCCATTGACAATTTGTCGCCATTCCAGAACAACTGGACCATCAGGGGTAGACTCTCGTACAAGGGAGATATGAGAAAGTGGAACAATGCCCGGGGAGAAGGGAAGTTGTTCAATGTGAACTTCTTGGACGAATCGGAGGAGATCAGAGCCACCGCGTTCAATGAAATGGCTGAGAAGTTCTTCAACTTGTTGGAGGAGGGCAAGGTGTACTACGTGACCAAGGCCAAGGTGGTGCCCGCCAAGCCCCAGTACTCGCGTTTGTCGCACACGTACGAGTTGTCATTGGATCGTGACACCGAGATTACCGAGTGTTTCGACAATGACGACGTGCCCACCATCAACTTCAATTTCACCAAGCTCAATAAGATCAAGGATGCCGAGCCCAATGCCATTGTCGATGTCATTGGTATCTTGAAGACGGTCAATCCCGTGGGCCAAATCACGTCGAGATCGACCGGCAAGCCCTTTGACCGTCGTAATGTTACCATCGTCGACGACTCCAACTACGCCATTGACGTGACGTTGTGGAACAACACCGCGGTGGACTTTGACGTGCCCGAAGGGTCGGTGATTGCCTTCAAGGGCGTCAAGACCAACGACTTTGGTGGTCGCTCGTTGAGCTTGACCCCCGGCAGTTCGATGATCTCGAACCCCGAGGCCCCCGAGTCGTACCAATTGAAGGGTTGGTACGACAACCAGGGTGTCAACGAAAGCTTCCAGACCTTCAAGCAGGAGTCGAGCGGGCGCAATAACATTGCCGACCGCAAGACCATTGCTCAGGCCCAAGAGGAGAACTTGGGCACCAGCGAAAAACCCGACTACTTCTCCATCAAGGCCACCATCAACTACATCCGGACGGAGAACTTGGCTTACCCCGCCTGCACCAACGAAGTGCAAAATGCTGGTATGCTGCTGGTAAGCACGTGTAACCGTAAGGTTGTGGATGTCGGTGACGGATGGAGATGCGAAAAGTGTAATCTCTCCTACAACGAGCCCAGCTACCGTTACATTTTGAGTTGTTCCGTGATGGACGCGTCGGGCCAGATCTGGGTCACGTTGTTTGACCAGGATGCTCAAAAGGTCTTGGGCCGGCCCGCCACCGAGGTGGTGGCGTTGCAAAAGGACGATTCGTCTCGCTATGAGTTTGCCGAGATTCTCAGTGCTCCGGTGATGAAGGAGTACAACTTGAGAATCAAGGCCAGACAGGATACCTACAATGGTCAATCGAGAGTGCGGTACCAGGTGGCTGGGTTGAGCGACGTTGATTTCACCGCCGAGTTGACTCACTTGACGGCGCAATTGGATGCGGTACTCTAGCCATAATTACGTGAATGAGATGTTATGAGGACCTTGGTGAGATATCGAATTAGGTGGAGTAGTCAATGAGGCCATTGGCCCCGAGCCACAACTTTTTGAGGATTTCGTGGCTCGATCTCTGACCTCTGGTAAGCATGAGTTTGTCGACAAACCCGTCCAAGTAGGCAGCGTTGTTGAAGGTTGGTTGGGCGAGCACAGCTGTGAGGGTGCGTTTGAAGATGAGAGGGTGTTTGCCCACGAACTGGCGGAAGACTGGGTAATAGTACTCCAAACTTGATCGAGAGGTGGACAAGAATGACACCATGAGGTTGGTGACGATAGAGTACACGAATTGCTCGGATGAAAGAAGGTTGTGGGCGGCGGCGTGGTCTGCTTGTGATCCCTTCTTTAGACTGAGGAAGGCGACCCAGAACCGCAGGACCGCCTTGATGATGAACACCTCGTCGGCCTTGAAGCCGGTGACGGCGAAATGAACAATCTCGTCGAGGAACACCTGCGAGTGTAGGATGAGCGAGGGCCGCTTTTCAAGAATCAGGGTGACGAGATCAAGCGATGCTTTAATGAGGTCGGGATCGCTTCGAATTAGGTCCAACTTGGCGGTAAAGATCTGACCGAGCAATTGTGACACCACGGTGTTGTTCAAGCGGCGGAAATTTGTGTTGATGACGGTTTCGCCAAGCGAGTAGATGTGAGAAATGGAGTCCGGGTTGGCTTGGTCCACTTTCTTGACCATGTAGTCAAATATGAGATCCAAGGGGAAACAGAAGGGGCCGTCGAGGGGTTCTCCGAGCCCACACTTGAGTATAGAACAGCACTTTTCTGTCACGAGGGAATTTGTCTGGAACGGCGAAAACTCGAGGGAGAATTGGGCCACGATGCTATATACAAGCGGCTTGACGCCAAGCGGATCGCGGGCCCAGTACTCAGACACTGCCGTCTGCTGCTGGGGGGTGTAGATCTCATCAGGTTCATCGGGAAGCTGGCACCCTTTTCCAATCTCGTGAGCCGACGCAAGCAATGACACGAGGTAGTCTTCCGTGGGTTCAGGCACCAGGGAAAGTTTGGCCATGATACCCGTGGTGTGCTCAAAGAGGGTGCTCAATGTGTGATGGAGGATCTGGGCAAACTCGACGGGGTCCTTGATGCATTGGGCAATGGAGGTGTAGGCGTTGAACATGCGCTGGCGGATCAAGTGGTCGACATTCTTATCGCGGAGGAACTGCTCGAGAAGCACTTGGAGAGTAGGGAGGAACTCAACGAGGTTGGCCCGGCATTCCTGGCACAACTTGAGAATGGTTCGGGACGATATGAGCGAGAGCGTAGCCAACGCCTTGTCGGAACCAGTGTTGAGGACAATGCTGAAGAGAAAGTCGAGGATGTCGCCCAAGTACGGTTTGCCGGCGTCGGTTCGAAGAAAGAATTGAACGGAGGAGAGGAAGTTGATGAGTGAGGAATGGGCACTGATGTTGGCCCCGTCCAGTGAGGAGAGAGCTCTGACCCGAGGAAGTAGGCCGTGTTTGAGGATACTTTCAACAAAAGGCACCAACGCCTCACACTGGGACTGATAGAAAGCGGCATCTTCCGTAATCTTTGAGAGGAGAAACAACGTGCTCTCAATGTCTGTAAGGGAGCTCTGTTGAGTGAGTCCCGACACCAAGCTGTTGGTGAGGTCTTCAATGAGCGAGATACCCATGAGCAGGTACACGTTGATGAAGAAGTCGGCGACGTTCTGGCGGTAGTGTCCAAACTCCGAGCGGATGCCCTTCAATACCGATGGCTCGGGAAGATGGACCTTTCGCCAGTACACTAGACACACCTGCTTGAAGATATCGTTGCGCTGGCGGTCGAAACGGGCCGCTTCTTCCGGCTGGTCCTCGAAGAGGGCACTAAAAGTATCCTCGTCATCCACGTAAATACACCCGAGCTCCTCCCAGAAGGTGAGGAGCACCTCGCTGATGCCCTCATCTTCAATCGCAGTACCCGGGATGTCGGTCAACTGAAGTAGCACCATAAGCACGCGCTGGAACTCGGGCACCAACAACCGTTTCGAAAGCTTCATGATGTCTGCTTGAAGGAATGCCACGACAAAGTTGACAAACGATTCGATGTCCTCCCGAAACTCGTCGCTCTGAGTGAAGACGATGTTCCTAATAAAGTGCATTCCCCACCTGTCCTCATTGAACAAGAGCGCCATGAGATTCGTTCTCAGCGTCACGCTGAGCATGCGTGGGTTCACCTCCACCATCTCAAGGAGTACAGAGAGGCCTTTGGAAGCGACAGAAATACTCTCCTCGGAAGTTGGAGCCCGGAACAGCAGCATGACAAAGTCCACAAACACCAGGTCGGTGTACCGAGTGGTGGAGCTGGTTTCGGCCATGGAGATGTACAGCACCCACGACACCATGCTTTCAAGGGTGGCAATATGGAGCGATTGGGGGAGTTGGTCTGAAGTGATAAGCGCACCAAAGTACCCCAAGAGGGTCTGGTAGCTCGGGTAAATGTGCAGATGCACCGTGGCGTGGATGTCAGTTCCGGTGCTCTCATTTGTCTTGGAGATATCCTCCACCACAATAGAGAAGAAATTCACCAATACCTCAAGTAGGTGTTGCGGTAATTGCACAAGCACCTTGTCGAAAGTTTCCAGACTGTTGATGCACCTGCCCATGACGTGGGCTATGCCATCCACCGGTCGAAGATGACTGTTTTTCACAAACAACATCGATATGTTCAGGAGGAGTTTGCGAATCACCAATGCATTGGCAACCACAGCTTGTTGAGTGGTGATGAATTGATTCAATTTGGTGAGAAGTTCCTGGTGGAGCGTCTCCGCCTCGTCACCACTGAGCGATCGTAGGCCAATGATGACACCGTAGGTCAAAGCCCCGAAGAACTGGCAGTTTCTCGAGGGCACGTCCACGAGTGCTCGGGCCAACTCGAGCCCTTGGGCCGAGCGCTGGATGTGTTGGAGATGTCGCTGGATTTCTGCCACGCGTTCGGGGTCTCGCAAGGTGTAGAGCGCCTCGACATGCTGCCGTTAGTCCCTCCGGTCATGTTGTTGCACATACCTGTATCACCACGTCCAAGTCAACGGACATAATGTGCGGGTCACGTGACAACATGGAGTCTTGGTGTAGCACCCCATCGAAGACCCTCTACGATAACATGTCACGGCTACAGCGATGACAGTGTCTAATACATCGTACTGACCCTGTATATGGCTATGTCCATTTGGCTACTTTTTGGGTGTAACCAGCAACGCGCTGACGTAAGCGGTCAGGCGTGCGCCCTTGGAATATCACCTCACATCCTTATTGCTCAAACCACCATGCAAGTAACCAACAGAAGGGTGTCGCGTGCCCAGTGTAACAACTGCACATGCTCGCCGGGCCTCTTGTCCCGGTCCAACCGGCGGTCGTCGTGGTTTGCCAAGCAAATTAATTTGAAGAGAAACTTGTCCGGGTCTGCGGCGAGTAGAAGCGGCTCTCGCAAGGGCTCTGTGTTTACCATCGATGCTGCGTCATTGTGCCTTCCTGAGACCAAGGAAATCAACACTTCCAAGCGGTTGGAAAGCTTGAGAAAGGCCATGCAGGCCCACAACTTGGCCGTGTACATTGTCCCCAGCGAGGACCAACACCAGTCGGAGTATGTGTCCCCTGCTGACCAGAAGAGAAGTTTCATCAGTGGGTTCCAAGGCTCTGCCGGCGTGGCGGTGATTACTCGTGATGTCACCTGTATGAACGATATTCCCGAGGGGTTGGCGGCCTTGTCTACCGACGGAAGATACTTTAAGCAGGCGGCCAACGAGCTCGACTTTAACTGGACATTGTTGAAGCAAGGGTCGCTGGACCCTTCATGGGAGGAATGGGCAATCAAACAGGCGGTGCAGTTGTCGTTGGACCTGGGCTCGTCCATCCACATCGGCGTGGACCCGAAACTCATCTCGTTTGCTGTTCAGGAGGACATCAACTCCAAGATTGAGGCGGCGTTGAAGAAATACCCCAAGGCGGAGGTGGAGTTGGTGCCTGTCACCGAGAATCTCATTGACTCTATCTGGGTGCAGTTTGAGGACTGGCCGCAATTGACCCCCCAAATCATCAAGACGTTGCCCGAGAAGTACGCCGGCGAGCTGGCGCAGTCCAAGATTGGCCGCGTGGCCAACTTCATCAAGTCCGAGACCGAGGGCCATGCCTTGGTGGTGAGTGCCTTGGACGAAATTGCGTGGTTGTTGAACTTGCGTGGATCGGACATTGAGTACAACCCGGTGTTCTACGGGTATGTGATTGTGACCGACAAGGGCGAGGTGACGTTGTTTGCCGACTCGCAGAGATTCGACTCGCCTGTTGCCAACTACCTCTCCAACATCAATGTCATCGTGAAGCCATACTCTGCCTTTTTCGACTACCTTGACTCGTGGTCCAAGGACCTTAATCTCGCCAACCAGGCCGTGCTCCTCAACCCTTCGACGTCGTCGTGGGAAATCTTCCGCCACTTGAAGTGCTCGTACAAGTCGCTCAAGCGCTCGCCCATTGAGGACTTAAAGGCCATCAAGAATGCCACCGAGTTGGAGGGCGCTCGCTCCGCCCACTTGAAGGATGGCCGTGCGTTGGTGCGGTTCTTCTCGTGGCTCGAAGACCAGCTTGTCAACAAGTCTGAATTGATTGATGAGGTGGCTGCCGACGAGCAGCTCACCAAGTTTAGAAAGACCGAGTCCGACTTTGTTGGTTTGTCTTTCTCCACCATTAGTGCATCTGGAGCCAACGGCGCCATCATCCACTACAAGCCCGTTGCCACCGCATGTTCCGTCATCAACCCCGACCAAATCTACCTTCTCGATACTGGATCGCAGTATTTGGAAGGTACCACCGATACCACTCGTACAGTTCACTTTGGCCAGCCCACGTCTGTCCAGAAGAAGCACTACACCCTTGTGTTGAAGGGCAACATTGCCCTTGGCAGTTTGAAGTTCCCGGAAAAGACTACTGGTTTGCTTATCGACTCGGTTGCGAGACAGTATTTGTGGAAGTATGGTTTGGACTACGGCCACGGCACGGCCCACGGTGTCGGCGCGTACCTCAATGTTCACGAAGGACCCATTGGCATTGGCCAAAAGCCTCGGGCTGGGTTGGCCAGTCTCGAGCCGGGCCACTTACTTTCCAACGAACCGGGCTTCTACGAAGAGGGCGAGTACGGCATCAGAATCGAAAACGTCATGTACGTCAAGGATGCCGGTTACAAATACAACGGCAAGGACTTTTACGAGTTTGACACCCTCACCCGGGTGCCTTTCTGCAAAAAGTTGATTGACAAGACGCTTCTCACTGCTGACGAAATCAAGTGGGTCAACGAGTACCACCACATTGTATGGGACGAGTTATCCTCCTCATTCGAAAAAGGGTCTTTGGAGTACACTTGGTTGCGAAAGGAGACTCTGCCTCTTTAGGTAAGTAATGCAAAATTGCCCTTTTCTAACTGGCTGCAACGCACGTGCCACACAATTGCGACCCTCGGAAACGAGCTTCCGCGCACGTGATTCTCTTGCAACCGGCCAATCAGCGCGCGCAAAGTAACGCTTATGCTGTGCTTTGTAAGACTCACCAGCTTGTGCGCAGGAACACGGGGAATGGACGTGCGCGCACCGGTCAGCCCGGTGAGTAAGGGAAAAAACTCTTAGTCAGGAGAAATATTAAATTCATCACAATCTCATTAGCATCATCATGATCCCAAGGAGTACGCCCCTCTCCTTGAACAATGTGTTCAGAAGATACATCTCGCATCAATCGAAAAAGGGAAGCAAGCGCTTCATGCAAACCATTCCCTTGACCAACAAAGCAATCTCGCCGGACTTTTATTCGGGATTGAATTACTCCATCAGCAGCAAGGATGCCAGTCAATCCAGTGGATTCAAGTCATCCAAATGGTCCAGACACTCATTGACCTTCCCTGCCTCCGAACTTCCTGGTGAACAATCGGAGGAGCTAGTCAAATCTGCGGCCCCAGTGAGAAGATCACGGACGTCTCGATTCCCCAAGCCCGCGGTACAAGAGGATGCTCCGGAAAGCATTGCTCCAACCGATGCTTCACCCGAGGCCCCCACCCCGGTGGTTGCTGCCGCCACCACCACCACCCCTGCATCACAAACCCCCAAAAAGAAGAGAAGACAACTTCGTCCAAGAAAAGCATTGATCACATTATCGGCAAATGCCGTCGAGCACTTGAAGGGTCTTTTGGACCAGCCCGAACCCCAACTCATTAGAATCGGCGTCAAGAACAGAGGATGCTCCGGCTTGACCTACCACCTCGAATACGTCTCCGAGCCCGGCAAGTTCGACGAGACCGTCGAGCAAGACGGCGTCAAGGTGCTCATTGACTCCAAGGCATTGTTCTCCATTGTGGGATCGGAAATGGACTGGCTCGACGACAAGTTGTCGTCGCGGTTCGTGTTCAAGAACCCCAACTCCAAGGGCACCTGTGGCTGCGGCGAGTCCTTCATGGTTTGAGCCAGCCACGCCAGAGACTGATGAGTAATGAATGCATATTAGATATTTATCAAAATTGTACTTTCTCGTAAACAATCCGTGCCTCGGAGGGTTGCAAAAAGTGTATTTGTAACCACCCACTTTTATCACTTCTACTTCTCCCATATCAGTGGAACAACAACAACTACAATGCAACTCAAGCACTCGTTGATGATGTCGATGGCGGCCACGCTCGTTGCCGCCGACCAGGCGCCCAAGGTCAAACTGAACCCCAAGAACGTGGTGGCAATTGCCGACTTTCCCCTGGGTTTCAGCAGAACCGTGTTGGGCAACGTCATCTTTACCGCAAAGCAGGGCAAACAAGTGCAGGTCCATGTGGACATGACGGGGTTGCCACGGGAAGGCGGGCCCTTCCAGTATCACATTCATGAAAGAGCAGTGCCCTCCAACGGCGACTGCGACGCCGTGGGCTATCACTTCAACCCATACAATGCCCCGCCCGAGTGTGACTTGCAAAAGGACGACTCGTTTTGCCAGGTGGGTGACTTGTCGGGGAAGCATGGGTGGATCGACACCACGTGCTTCGAAACCAAGTACGACGACCCCTTCCTCTCGTTGAACCAGCGGCTGACGTCGTACATCATCGGCAAGTCGGTCACGTTCCACTTTGCCAACTTGACCAAGTTTGCGTGTGCCAACATTGAGATTGCATCCAAGGAAAAGCTCCAGGCATTGTATAGTGAATTCACCTCGCAGGACGAGGCCGTCATCGAGTCCACCGAGAACTCGCAGGAGTATGCCGATTACTTCCAGGGCGACGCTTTTGCGGGCTACGAGTTTGAGGAGGAGGACGCCTTGACGCAGGAGGTGTTTGAGTTGGCCACCGAAAACAACGAGGATGGGTACGAGTATGCCGAGCGGGCCAAGTCGCTGCGGTACTTGAAGGTGGCGGAGGTGGAGGACGACGAGCCGGCCAATGCCACCAACTCCACCGTCCAGGATTATGAGTCCTCCAGCTGCAACCATGCCGATAGTCTTGCCTCCAAGGCCCGAGGCATCCCCACCATGCTCGGATTGCTATTTGGATTGATTATTTAATGTATGTGAGTGTGATCAAGCCACGCAGTGGCTAGCTAGAGATGTCAAGTGGACGTTGACATTTTAGGTGGCCCATTAGGTAATCTTGCGGCACTCAAAGTAGGTGGCATCAATGTCGTCGGGAAGCGAGCAAAAGTACTCGAGCGATTGCATATGCTTGAATAGCTGGATGGAGTTGAAGTTGAGCTTCAAGCACGTTTTATTGCCGTTGCGATCGTTGGTGCAGATGATGCTTTCATCGGAATACTTTTCGCCATCAATGATGAAGACGTTCTTGGGTTGTTTGTGGACAAACTCCGACACCAGGTCGTTGATCTTGCGAACCGATTCGGTGGAGAGGGTCTGGACGTGGGGTAAGCCGTCTTCATTCAGGAGCTGATTCAATGTGTTGGAGATGTCATTGGAGACGCGACCGTCGCTGAGACCAAGCGGGGTGTGTGACTGTTGATGGATCTGCTGAGATGCGGGAGAAGGCGCTGTAGTTTTGGAGAAGGGCCATACCATGGTTGCTGAAGTGGAAAAAAAGAGTGCGCCTACAAGCACAATCCCATCAGCTCATTCAACCTCATCACCGTGACTTCGTGGTCGCGGTACCCCACCGCGTGCGGGTGCATGTCGGCGGCGATCTTGCGCTGTTGGCGTTTCAGGGGATTTTCATCCAACGCCCTGGTCATGGCCTTGACCTGGGGCACCCACTTGTAGCTGTGGTCGAGCTTCCACTCGTTGGGCATCTGCTGGTCCATGGTGAGAATGGTGAGCACCACGCTCTTTTCCGGCCGCCGCCGGTCCACGTGGACGAGGTCCGACTGGTGCACCACCGGGCTGGGGAGCGAGGGGCCCTCGGGTTGCACGGTGGCATTGTAGAGAAACGCGTACGTCGAGACGAGTCGCCTTTGGAGCTGGTCCTGGCCAATGGGCTCATCGATTCCAAGCAACATCTTCCTTCTCGTCTGGTAGTTGTTGTGGGAGAAGCGGCGGCGCAACATGTCACAGTACAGGAGCTGGTACTCGGTGCGATGGTCAATGACATGGCGGAGCCGAAACATCTTTTTGTAGAGGCCTTTGAGCTGAGCGGGCCAGCTAAGATGTTGCATCAGTTCGACCGATGGAAATGCCAGCACTGGTTTGTTGAGAACCACCACCAGCGGCGCTAGGTCGGCGCGAGCGATCTGCTTGAGGTGAAGGCGGGCCATGAGAAGTCGCATTTCTCATGAGACTAGTGGTTAGGCACAACAACACCTACGCCTCGGTCCGGTGTCTGTGCGAGGTGGACGGGAGTGGGAATTTGGTGGTTCCCCACACCAGAATGGTGTTTCATGTGCTGGCAACAATAAACGGACGGCCGACACAGCCAGTGGCTGCAACAATAGCAGCAAGCCCACTATGGGAACTGCTAATGTATCATGTCGACACGGAAGCGGCAGAGGAGCCGACAAGGAGGGAATTGGCAGAGGAGATGACCAAGAGTGAGGATACGAATACATCTACTCAGAACTCATTCAATCTTCGCTGTCGTATATTTGGGGCAATTGCCGGAGACCTCCGAGACGTTCCCCTTCTGCACCTACGGTTGGTGATTGTCAATATTTGCTTCTACTCTGCTGACAACTTTGACGTGAACTCATTGCTCCGGTACCTTGGCTCGTCGCTCATGCTCCACCTCGAGTACAAGTACCCGTACGTATTCTCGGTGTACGGACGGCACTTTTTCCACCTCAACTACCCGTGGCTCACGCGGATGATTCGCCGGCTCGGAGTCAAGGACGTGGCCCGTGCCCTCGAGGTCAACTTGGTCAAACTCGAGCGAAGAATCCTCTCTGAGTTCAACACCCTCAACATCATGGTGGAGATGACCCGGGACCTGAAGAAACTACGCCGGGCTCAAGCACAGAAACACCCTTCGCCCAAGACCTCCGTGAAGGCACACGTCTTTTCGTTGGCGTGGTAGACCCTGGCCGGTGCGCAGCGCATCTGCATCGCCGGCGCATCGGGCCAAAATGTAAACATCAGCGAAATGCGGGTCAGTGTTTGATCGCAGCCCGTTGCTTCTCTCCATGTCCTTCTTCCAGAACTTCAACACCCACCTGTTACGGACCACGCAGGGCTTCAAGTTGAAGCACCTGTCGCCGATCCTGAGTCCCACGCCCATCTCCAGCTCCGCGCTTCCCCCCTCACAATTCCAGTCGTATGGAGAAACCATCAACACCGGCTCGGGCCAGACGGTGTCCACCCACAAGGATATCCGTAACTACGCAGAACAAACCTTGGGGCTGGACAACGCCTTGATCCAGGCCGTCAAGTTGCCGCAAGATGAAGATGTCAACGAGTGGTTGGCCATCCACGTCGTTGACTTTTACAACCAAATCAACATGCTCTACGGCACCATCACGGAGTTTTGCTCGCCCAAGACGTGTCCCCGCATGATTGCCACCGAGGAATACGAGTACTTGTGGCAGGAAACCAACCCGCTGGCCAGCGGGGCCGCCAGCCCCAAGAAACCGGTGTCGTTGCCCGCATGCGAGTACATTGAAAACTTGATGAACTGGATCCAGAACTTCTTTGATAACGACAACATCTTCCCATCCAAGATCGGAGCGCCCTTTCCCTCACAGTTCCCCACGTTGATGCGCACCATCTTCAAGCGCCTTTTCCGGATCTATGCCCACATCTACTGTCATCACTTCCACGAGATCTCGGAGCTCGGGTTGCAGAGCCACTTGAACACGAGCTTGAAGCACTACGTGTTGTTCAGTGCGGAGTTCAACCTCATCAGCCGCAAGGACTACGGGCCCTTGGAGGATCTCGTCGAGACCATGCTCAAGGCGTGAGTTCCCACTATGTACACGAATAATGCAATCAGCTACACGAGCGCAACCTCCGCCATGAGGCAGAGGTGGTCCGAGGGGTACTGGCCAAGACGCGGTTGCCCCGAGGGCTCGGCGCCCATTTCGGCAGGCAAGGGAAGCCGGAGGAGCGACACGAGCCGCACGCCCTGCTTCTGCTCCACCTCTTGTAAAGAGTCCACCCGTTCTGAGTAGTCACCGTCCGCCTCCCCAATTACAAAAATGTAATCGAGAAGTCCCCGCCACGCGTGGGCCCAGTTCGAGAACACCGGCTCACACCGATCGTTATCCACCCCGGCGTTCTCCTCGTGCACATGCTTGTAGCCCACCGAGTAGAGCGAGATGGCCCGGTTACCCTGGCTGTTGTGGAGATCTGCCATCTGACGCACCAAGCGCCGCTGCTCGTCTGTAAGCACAAAGTGCTCCGGCACCGGGTCCCGCGGCTGGTCCTTGCCAAACTTCTCCACGTTGCCGCCCTCTTCGTCCGCGGCGTCTTCCTTGAGTCGGTTCTTGGAGTACTGGAACGAAAGCGAACACCCAAGCACCACCTCGGCTCGCCCGGTGTACGCCACCGGCTTAGCGGTGATGGACAAGTACGGCGCGTCAAACGGCTGCGAGTTGAAGTCTCCCCCAAAGAAGTTGTAGAAGGAGGCACTTGGATCCAACACCGTGAGGGTGTGGTGAAACTCCCGAAACTTCTCAAGCACCAAGTACGTTTGTCTGGTACGCTCGAACGTGCCAAAGGGGTGCCAAAACAAGTGGGTGGTGCCAATAACAATGCCTCGGCGGAGGTGGGGGTGTTGCTGCAAAACCTCCGGTGTGAAGTGAAGACACACCAACAACCCGACGTTCTGGGTCACCGTTCGCGGCTGGATGTTGCCCGTCTGCTCCGTGTCGTACTTTACGAAGCTCTGGTTCATGCAGGTGAATTTGGCGTGCTTGTACACGATAGCCACGCCGTGGTTCTTGGTCGCATCGCTGTAGTACCTCGAGTCGTAGCCCATCTTTGCAAACTCGCTTTTCCAGAACGAGTTGTATTGGACCACGTCCACCTCCTGGAGACACAACACGTCGGCGTCGTAGTGCTTGAACTCGGCCACCAACACTTCTGAGCGGACGTTCCATTTGAGGGCATTGCCACTGGTGGGAAAGAGCTTTCGCCGGATAAGCGCCTGCGCAAGCACGTTGTACGTCATGATCTTCACCGGGAAGCCGTTCCCGACCTCCTGGCCGGGAATTGCACGCAATGGCCGCTTAATAAAGTCGGTCAGATCTGCCTCTGGCTGAGCAATTCCGTTGGCCGCCTGCTCCGCCCGCTTCTGCTCCTTTCTCAAGTTGCGCAACCGCCGCTGCTCCGCGATGTACTCGGGAGTCAACGAGGCCGGGTCCACCGACTTTTTCGTGGGTTTCTTGTTCATGGGCTGCGATCTGAAAAAATGAGCATGCAACCCTACATTGCCAGTGGGTTCGACCACATTGATCAATTGCAGAGGGAGACCTTCGCCGCCATCCTAGAGTTGGTGGAACTAAGTGAGCAGAACGTCGAGAGCACATTTTTTGAGTCAAAGAAGGCAGAGGTTTTGGCCTCAGCAACGGAAAACATCCAGCTCATAAGAGACACCCTCCGCGTGCTTGATGTGCAGATTGACGACATCAACAGCCACAAGGCGGTGGCCAAGTTGAAGGTGTATCGAGAGAAACTCAACAACCTCCGCACCAAGCTTAGAGAGTGTCAGGCTCGCCTCTCCTCCAAGGATAATGAGGTGGTGCACAAGCAACGGCTTGAAAAGTACCTCAAGGTGACTAAGCAAAATGAACGTGACGAGTTGTTTGCAGGCAGAACACTCGACAAGCAACAACAAACGAAAAAGACCGTCCAGGAACAGATTCTCTCGCAGAACAAGTCCATCAGCAACACCCTCAAACAGACCCGCCACTTGATGAACACCTCCATAATGCAAACCGAGCTCAACATCGACCTGGTCGACCAGCAGTCCGCCGACTTGGCCACCCTTAACGACAAGCTCCTCGACCTCAACTCGGTGCTCCAGGCCTCGGGCCAGATTGTCAAGTTTATCCGCAAGCAGGACAAGCAGGATAAGCAGCGCATCTACTTGAGCATTGGCTTCTTGCTCTTATGTAGCGCCTGGGTCATCTGGCGGAGAATCCTCAAGACCCCCGTGCGGATCATGTTGTGGACATTCTTCAAGCTATTTGGCGTGGTGAATTTCTTCATAAGAGCGGGCGAGGCAGATGCTGCCCTCGAGGAGACCGCCATCAGCATATCGGCATCGACGACTTTGGAGATGCCGCTCTCTTCACTTTCCGAGGCAGTGTCCACTCTATCTGAGGCGGTTTCCGAGGTGCTCTCCGAATCCGTTCTGGCCGTGTCTGAATTCTCCTCAGTCACAGACCTGGACCTCACCTTCAGCGAAGTCATTGAAACCACCGTCTCCGTTCTACTCGATGAGCTATAGCATACTTGACAACAATCTATCGTAATATCATGGTTTTTGCACAGTCACCGCAGTCCCGTTGGACTTGCTTGACTCGAGGGCCGCCGCCACCACCGCCAAGTGGTGGAACGCACTGGCAGGCGTCACCGTGAGCACCGACTTGTCGTTGGCCTTGACCGCCTTGACAAAGTTGGTGAACTCGGCATGAATGGTGTCGCCGTCGTCGCTCTCAATGACGGTCTTTTCGGAGGCTTGCTGCGAGCTGGGTCCCGTCTGGTAGGTGATGGTAGGCTTGGGCAACTCGGGCGAAAAGTCGTACACCACAGAACCGTTGGTTCCATAGATGGTGAAGCTGGTGGACTTGTCGGTAGCACCAAAGGCCGAGCCATAGGTGAACGTACCGATGGCCCCGCTTTGCAACTTGAAGGTGGAGAACAAGATGTCGTCGTCACCACTCTCCTCCCGAAGTTGCTTGGTGAAGGCACTCACGGTCTCGACCGGGCCCAACACATCGGTGAGAAGCGCCAACTGGTGCACACCTCCATCCGAGAGGAACCCCCCAATGTGCTCGGGGTTCTGTCTCCATCCGGTGGCCAAGTACTTGTTGTTGTCGTTCCAGGCCCCCGTGGCTCTGTAGGTAAAGGACACCACATCACCAATCTTGGTGAGCACGTCCTTCAAGATGGGGATGGACTTGCGGTAGCTCCAATTCTCCAAGATGAGAATGGGCAAGGAGGTGGAGTTGGTGATGTTGACGATTTCCCTAGCCTGCTCCAAGTTGGCGGCAATTGGCTTTTCAATGGCCACGGGCTTGTTGTGGTCAATGGCCTTTCTGATCAAGTCCAAGTTGCTTTGCACGGGCAACAACGCATCGATGAAGTCCACCTTGTCGTTGGTGAAGATATCGTCCAACGAATCGGCAACCAATGACTTGTCAATGCCTGCCTTCTCGGCAAAAGTCTCGGCCTTGGCCTTGGTACGGTTGTAGGCAGCATAGGGCTTGATCTCAGGGATCTTTTGGATGGTGGGCAAGTGGGTGTCGGTGGCAAAGATTCCAGTTCCGACAATGGCAGCGTTCAATGGGGCACTCATGGTGTGGGGGGGTTTAATTTTCAGAGATTACGTGCACTTAAATAGTTGCGACAATATACACACTTTTGAGCCGGTGTGGATGCACCTTCCACCGACCATTGGACTTATTAAGCACCAGCAAGCATGTCGGGTCAGGGGTGCTTAACGCTGGATGGGGGCAAGGCGTTCGGAGACCGCCGTGATTTCGGCGTGGGGGCATCCGTGGGGGTGGCCGATCGCGTCACGTGGTCTTGCAGCCAGACCAAAGATCAATCCACCACATCAGCCGAGTTGACAAAATCCTCCTCCTTTCCGTCATCCTTCTCTTCGTAGTCTTCCTCTTGGTCCTCCAACTCCATGCCTTCATGGTACTGCTTCTGAAGCTCCTCGAACTCGGCCTCGTTCTCAAGCACTCCACTCACCCCAATCACCGAACACTCGTTAAAGACTTCAAGCACCGCCTCGGCCTCCTCCACCTTCATCTTCGCAAACACCTTGTTGACCTCCTCCAAGGAGCCCGTCTTGACCGCGGTCTGCATCTCGGGACTCAACTTGGTGGTGAACACCTCGTACTCGGGGGTGCCCTCCTGAGGGATGTTGACAAACAACTCGGTGTTGTCGTCGAGGGCCTTCAACTGAATGAGCGCCTCTTCCTCTTGATTGGATTCCTGCTCTTTTTTAATTACCTCACATCTCGTTTTGATATGGTTCACCGTATTCGTGACATCTTGCTCGAACGCCTCGCGGGCTGGCGACGGAACCTTGATCTTGGCGCAAAAGAGCGTCACCGCCTGCGCGGTTTGGTCGCGGCTGGGGTGGGGGCCCGCGAGCTGGGCCACGTACTGGAGAATCAACGACTGGTGCACCACCTGCTTGGTGGTGGCGAAGTCGCCATGTAGCTGGTGCTCGAAGCCCGTCATTAGAAGCGCATCCTTTTGTTGCTCCGTACAGATCTCGGGATGCTTCACAAGGAAAGCGGCGCTGGCCTCGATGTCGGAGGCCTTGATCTTGGCAAACTCCGCGGTGGCGGGCTGCACCGTCAAGTCCTCTTCAACGTCGTTGGCCTTGGGTGTGTTGATGGTTTCAATGGTGGTCTCCTTGGTGGTGGTCTTGGCTGTTTCCTTTGGAGGCTCCTCCTCCTTGGTCTTGTTCAAAAAGGACCGGTCAAAGCCCGTGTGGTAGTCATCGCTACTGATCAACAACAGCTTCTGGTATAACAACTCATCGAGCTTGATGGTTTGCTTCTGCAACACGTCGTCGATGCGCTGCTTGTGCTCCTTGACGTACTCCACGATCTTGGCTCCGTTGTTGGTGGCGTCGGCGTGATCCTCCTTGATCTGGGTGAACAAGTCCTCCACCATCTCGTTGTAAGGAGGGGTGTTTTCGATCTCCTCCGCATCGAAGGTGAGATCCCTCAATCCTTTCCTGAGGGAGTCGCCCTTTTCCGCCTTGAGCTTTTCAAAGTCAAACTTTTCCTTGGGGTCGAACTTGCTGTTGAGGGCGTCGATGATCGCCTGCTGTTGAGGTAACTTGTCAACCGGCACGGTGTCAATGACATGGTCCACCCGCTCGTTCAACCTGGTGTACATGGTCAACTGCACAAGGATGGATTTGATCTCCAAGTTGCGCTGCATTCTCTTCTCATGGATATCGCGTTGCTTCCACTTGATGAACGACTTCTTGTCGACATTGGGGTGAACCTCAATGTCGGAGTCGTCCGACAATTCGATCTTGTCCCACTTGGAGTAGTCAATGGCCATTCTGGAAGATTCGCGCACCAGCGACAATTATAAGAAGCGGTGGTCGAAGGTGCAAAGTGTCTCGGAGAATCGCCGAGATTCTCCGAGGCTCTCCCTTGTTAGATTGAGTCACAGTTGCAAGGTGTAGAACCCATAGCTGTAAATTGAAAAAGTTCATTTTGGTGGCCCCCCAGTTTTCTGGAATTTGCGCTGGTGCAACTCGAATTGCAAAAAATCTATGTTCCGTGGTTAAGTATCTGAGTTTTCAACTTTCAAGAGCCTGACAAAACCACATTGAAGTGAAATCCTACCGGGGTGCGTCTTTCTCTTCGGTCTGATATGAGTGGTATTAATAAATGGTATACTGATTCTTTGGCTCATTCTATGTTTCGGACCTGCCCCTCGTTGAGCTTGTTGTCGGTGGGAGCAGCGTACCCCTCGCGCTTGTGTGACCACTTGTTCTTCGATTCCACAAGGAAACGGGCCCAGATTGTCATCAAGTAGCCCATGGACCCCATGGCCCGGATGAACGCGAGAATGGCCACCGACCACAAAATGAACCCGAGGTAGATGTTGGTTTTGGTCTCGCCGGCCTCGTACACTTGCAACATGGTGAGAATAAACACCAAGTTGCAAAGCAACCAGATGAGCACCACCCGCGTGCGCACGTCCTTGGCGTAGTCCTCTCCCTCAATTGGTGCCTTGGGAACATGGGTGCTCAACACCTTCTTGTTGGATCTTCTCGCTCTGATGTTGTACAAGGTCTCGAGGTACACCTCGTCGACGTTGACGTCCACCACCACGGCCTCGAACTCGCCCTTGTCGTTCTTTTCAATGATGTACTGGTTGCTCTTATCCTCCTTGGGGTTGTTGTCACCCTTGGTACCCCACGACACGTCGTGGGTGTTACAGAAGGCAAAGATTTGCAACGTACACGTGTACGAGGGGATCATGAGGAAGTATTGCATGGAGCACGTGAACATGTGCCAGGGGTCAAGGTACAAGATGGACATGATCACGTACAACCCGTACGTGGACAACAACGACACCACAATGCTCACGAACACATACGTCGAGGAATCGCCAATGCCAAAGTTGCGGATGGTGTTGAAGACAAAGTAGAAGCCGACAATCAAGGCGTAGAGCGCACACACGGTCAACAAGATGATGAGCGTCTTGAAGATGTTCTGCGACGCGTGGGGCCGGTTGCCGATGGACACGATGAACATGGACGTTAACGTGCAGATGCAGATGTAGTTGAAGATGGTGAAGATCCAGAAGCCGCCCTTGCCAAGGTCGTCGTTGTCAATCAACGAGCCGGTCAAAAAGTAGAAGGTGAGGTAGAAGTTGGACAACGAGAAGAACGAAAACACCAACGACACCAGCTGGTACAAGAACTCGACCGTGAGCCAGAACTTGCGGGCCACCAGGTGGTCGGTCTGGTAGATGCGGCTGGAGTTGCGCAACGAGTACAATGCAGCAAAGAAGGCTCCGTTGATCCACCGTCTTCTCTGCGACAAGAACTCGGCCACAGACTCGGGCACGTCGGTTTCGCCCGTGGCGGACTTGACAAACTTCAACACCCAGTTTTCGTTGCGCTTGGCCACCAACTCCCAGCACAAGATTCTGTCCTCGGCCAAGTACATGTTGGCCTCGAAGAAGTTGGTTTTGCTGTTGGACTTGTTGGAGTTGTTGGCAAGCAAATCCTCACCCTTGAAGTAGGATGCCAAGGGGCCGGTACCGTCGTCATGGTTTTTCAATGCAATGTACCGGTACGCGGACAAGGCGCCGGGCAACACCGAGATGTAGCCAAACACCGACTCCAAGGGCTTGTCCAAGATGTTGGACATTTTGTACTCGAAGTTCTGCGATGCCACCAACGGGTTGAGGAGGTTGCGCCAGCCCTTGCCCTTCATGGCCTTGATCTCGCCGGCGGCGCCGGCCACATTGCTGTCTCGGTCAAACGCCTTCCACAAGTTATACACGGCGTGGTTGTCGGGCTTGGTTCCCACGTCCAAGAGCACCACCACGTTGGGGTCCAACACGGGACAGAAGGCATTGAACAACCACCGGTGCGAGTTGATCTTCTTCTGGTTGCGTTCCTTCAAGCAGAACAACACCTGGACCGGGGCCAACGACTTCTCGTCGCCCTTGAACTTGAGGTTTTCGTCAATGGAGATTTGCGTGGTGTACTCGAACAAGTGGGCATTCACCTTCTTGTTGTTGACGTAGGGCCGGGCCAAGTTATCCTGGTAGCACCCCGTTGCCGTCAAGAGCTGCAACACGTTTTCATTCACCTTGTTGCGGCCGTCGGCAACAATGATCACCTGGATCTTTTTCCACGAGTCCTTGCCCCAGGTGGTGGACTTGTTGCGGGTGACCAAGTGGGCCACGTTCTTCATCACCCCGTGCATGGTACGGGCAAACGAAAACTCGTCCTCGTTGTACATGGTGATGCAAATGACAACCTCGGTCTCACGGCCGTACTTGGCTGCTCGGAGCGAAAAGCCTTCCGACACAAAGTCGTCGGGCTCCGACGTGCACGCCGTGTAGGTCATGTGGGTGAACTCGCCGTGCTCGGACTCCGTTCGGGTCAACACCTTCTTCAATTCCTCGGGGATGGGGTTCTCCAACACAAGATTCCCCGTCTTGCCCCCCACCAAGCGCACTTTGCGCTTGGTCATGGTCTTTTCCCGACGTGGCACGTAGCCGTTGTCGATGTTTTGCATCATGTCCTTGTCGATGGAGTCGCCAAAGTACTCGCTGCCGTCGGTATGAGCACTGAACCCGGCGTACGAGGGTCCATACTCACTGGCTTCGTACAGCGGGCGCCCGTACGTGTTGCCCGAGTAGTGGGAGTCCTCGTCAAACTCCTTCTGGTACGAGTTGTAGTCGTAGTCGGTGTGGCGCTCGTCGTTGACGGTGGCCTGGTCATCGTCGTAGGGGTTGGCCTCGGCAAACGTCTCGGGCGAGAAGATGGGCTGCGGGGGCTCGAGGAACCGCTCGCTCCGCGTGGAGCTGTGCACCAGCCGGCCAAACAGCGACGCGGGGCCCTGTCTACTGGGAGACCCCGAAAAGGGGTCCTCGATCTCCCGCACGTCGTCGTCGTCGTCAATGATCAACTCGGTCTGTCTCTGGCGCTTGGGCGACTCGCGCTGGGTATAGTGGGCCCGGGTGGTTTCTCTGGTGTATTGAAGATTGGGGGTACTGTCGAGTAATCCGGGGTTGTGGGTAGCACGAGAACTGCGGGCAAAGATGTTGGGCGATTGTCTGGTGCGTTGTTGTTGGACGGGACTTTGGTTGGTGGATTGAGGGAACCCAAGGAACCCGTCGTGTTCGTCCTCCTCATCGAGGTCAATGTGGTAGAACTTCTTGGGGGAGGTGCGGTCCGCGGTGAATGCGGTGGACGGCATGCTGGGCCCGTCGAAGGGGTCGTCGAAGGGAGTGGCCATAACAACAGTAGTTGGAGAAAGAATATTCAAGCCCTTGTCTGAGCCTCGTGCATGGTGTTTACATTTGGGCTGTTTCGTTTATGTGTTTGTGTTTCCCGATCGGGCCGTCACGTGCGCATCGCATCGCGCCCCACAAGTGCTCATGAAAGTGGTGCTCTCGTGGTAATCCTCCACGCACTTTTTGAGGGAGAGATTCGGATAGCACTGCTCCTTGGTGAGTTTTTCCCTCGTGAGCGGGTCCCGCGGGTCCTTGTCCAAGTAGTCAAACAACCACGCGCGTTCGTACGACCGCCCCGACGGCGTCAACACCGGGTCCTCGAACACATTGAAGGAGATGGGGTCGCACAAGTAGTCGGGCGGGTCCGCGGAGGAGTGCGCGAGCGCGTGGTTGTAGTTGTTGGCGAACACCCGGGTCAAGTCGCGGGTCTGCTGGGCGTGGTGGGCGGCCGCCTTGGCGAGCGCGTACTCGTGGGTTTTCTTGTCGAGCCGGAGGGCGGCAAGCGCGTCAATGGACTGGTGGTAGTCGTCCTGAAGGAGCCGCACACACGAACTGAGAAGGTTGTTACTTCGTAGGAGGGCATCTTCGAAGCGGCGCTGGCTGAGCTCGTGCTTGACGGCGACAATGACAGCATGGATCTCCCGTGGAAGCACGTACTTTTTGTCGTTTGACTTGAGGGAGAGGGTGTACACCTCGAGTAGCTGGCCAAGTCCTCGATGTAGGTCTCGTTCGCAATGCACCACGTACAATGCACTCACGTACATGGCGTCGATGTTGTTGCCGTCCAACTCGAGGGCCCTGTCACAGTCGGCCTTGATCTTGTGCCAGGTCTTGGGCTGCACCTTTTCGATCGGTGTCGCTGCCATTGTTGCCCGCGCCCGAAGACTGTGGTGCCGCAGCCTCGGGTGCTTCTCCTGGGCAATGACCACGGTGAGGTAGTTGATGGCCCGAGGCCAGTCTTGGTCGTGGAAACTTTTCACCGCCTTCTCATACACACTCATAGTTGCGCGAACTACCATGGATAGCGACGTCCGCGACAGGACGGGTGGCCATGACCCCGAACCAGACCCAATGGAGACGCACTCCATCTATCTCACCGGAAACGGCAGCACCTCCAACCTCGGGCTGTCGCAAATCTCCAGCGTTGGCTTCAACAACCTCAAAAAGCTCCCCACCAACCTGCTGGCCAGCTCCACCATCTCCAACTCCACTGTCCGCACCAACGCGTTGTCGCGTCTCTTCACCAAGAACCGGTCCAACTCCACCCTCACCCAGCCGCCGCCGGTGGAAACGGTGTTTACCCTCGGCAACAACAGCCAGGACACCTTCGACGACACCGCGTCCATTCTGACGGCCAAGAGCCTGTCGCCGAGCATGTTCCGACTTGGGAAAAAGAAGCTTCGCTTCCCCAGCAAGTCGAAACCCGATCTCTCCATCCAGACGGCCAAACCCCCCGACGACACATTGGCCAAGACCCCAACCAACAAAAAGAGCTTGAGCTCGCCCATGGCCACCACGTTCCACTCCATCTTCCACCGCACCTACGCGCCGGAGTCGCTGCCGCTCGTGCCCGACGACCACACCCGCACCCTAACCCTCAGCTCCAACAGCTCCAACTCGCACATTTCCGACGTGGCCCTCGCCCGAATATTCCGCTTCACCGACCCCGACTACGCGGTGGATGACTCCGACACCGTCGACCGCCGCGCGGCCGAGACCCCGAAGTACACCGACGGCTTGGGCATCATCACCGACGACGACGAGTACATCGACAAGTTCGACGCCGGCAAGGCGGCGCTGCGGTTCTTCACGCGGCTCCTCGTGCTAGTTCGGCCGCTCTTTCTTCCGTCCCAGCAAAAACGGCTTCCCGATGGAACAACGCATCCCTGCATGACGTTGGCCCTCGAGGAAGTGTCCCACTTCATTCGAGACAACTTTGACCGGCGGGTCGAGCCCAAGCTGCCGGACAAGAAGGCCCGGAAGAAACCAGCCGCCTCCAATCCGTACCTTGAGGCCGGCTGGGAGATGGACGAGTACATGGCGCGGCAGATCCTGCTGGACCTACTAGCGTTTTTCCATCGGTGTTTGATCATCATGAAGCAGGACTTGGGGCCCGGCCGCCGGCTCTCGTCCCACGACGACAAGCCCATCGAGCGGCTATGGGACTCGGTGGCGGCGGCGTGGACCTACTTCAACACCAAGGTGCGGTTCCCCATGCTCACGATGTTCTTTTCATTACAGAAGCATCTTCAGCAGGCGTCACTTAATTCCGCCATCGAGGTGAACATCGACACCATTCTCGTGGTGGCGTTCCGAGACGTGGTCATCACCCCGGCGCTTGGCCGGCGGCAAAGGCTCTACGAGGAGTCGCGAGCCCACCAAACCCCGCTCCAGAACTTGGCCCCCGCCGTGCCGCAGACGGCGCCGCCCATGACGCACTCGTCGCTGGTGGCCATCTCGCCGGTGGACTTGCGTCAGCGCACCCCCGTCACCCAGCGCCATCATCTGGGCACCCGCGAGGTGGACCGACTCAAAGCCCGAGAGGCGGCCCATCTACAAAGAGACAACGGCTCCCTTCTACGTACCCTCGTGCACGGCTTCGGCGTGGTGGCGGCGCACGCGGTCAGAGGCGGGCCCTCTGACTCGGAGCACGATCTCGTGATGTTCGACGAGGGCCTTCGTTTCTTGATGTCCCTCCATCGGCCTGAGGAGGTGATTTGATCTTCAGCATTACGAACACTACTAGCCAGGACCTAATCTACCTCAGACACGTCAACGTCTTTTTCTTTACGTCTGATTTGGTCAATTCACCAAAAGGTGCGGCGATGCCCCACCTTTTGTCTCAGTAAATTTGTGAGTACGCGTATGGTGCTTCCCTCTCATCTACAAGGCACCCTCACGCCGGCGGAGGTCAAGTTCCTCGCCGAAAACGAACCCATCACCATCTTGCCCCGGTACCTGATGAAGAAAGTGGAGCTCGTGGGAGTATGTACCAACATTTGTCGATTATGCTAACCTAGAAAACGCTCCCTGCGCTACGAGGCATGCGGCGCCAGCAGGTGCCGACGTGGGTGGCGTTGATCCTCAAGAGCCAGGACAAGTGCAACATCGTGCCGCCCGAGTGGCTCAACGTGGTGTACCTCAAGGAAAAGTACGACGAGGAGGTGAAGAACCCCCACAAGTTCAGCGAGCTTCCGTGGAACTGGATCGAGGTGTCACGGATTCTTCTCGCCAAGGCCCCCGACGACATGCCGGACCTGACGCACCAGCTCCGGTCGGTGCTCCAGGATCTACGGGAAGTCCGCATGGTCAAGAGCCGGCGCGGACTCAAGGAGTTGAACGAGTCCAACATCGAATTGAACGGGCTCTCGCTCTTGGAGATCAACGAGCTCCGGCCATTCGTGTTGTCGGTGATGAACAAGCTCCGCCAGCTTCACGACACGGTCTCCACCACCGAGGGTGGAGACGAAAGCGACGACGACATGGAGTAGGCACGGGTTTTTTCAATTATGAGTAAGCTCCGGAGCTTGAATCAGCACCTTGTGTCGAACCTCGAAACCCACAAGGCCGTCACCAGTGCCAAGCGCAACCTCATTCTCCTGATCCTCAAGAGCACCACCACCAAGCGCGAGGCCCGCAACTACCTCAACAAGTACCAGAACCAGTTTGACTCGAGCGACACCACGTTCAACTATGGCCTCCTGGCCCGCCGCGTGAGCGAACGAGACACCCAGCGGGAGCTCTTTGTGAACCGCTTTCTCAACAAGCAGAACCCCTTCAACAACATCTACGATGAGGAGGAGACCAAGCTCGCCAAGATCCCCCTCCGCCTCGCGCTCTTCCGCATCAAATTCACCAACATCCTGGTGGCCCAGTGGAAGGGCATGGCCGAGACGTTCAAGCGGCTCGTGCAAATTGGCATTTCCCCCGTGATCATCTTGGACTACGACCACCTCCCGGCGGACTCGTTCAAGTCCAACGAGCAGTACATGAACAAACAGGCCATCAAGATCATGAACTACTTGGGCCGGCCCGAGGAGCTCCTGGGCCTCAAGACGCTGGTGCTCCGGTCCCTCTTCAGTGTGAACGAAGACACCCCGAATATCGACAGTCTCGAGCAGATTCTCATTCCCCTTTATCAGGGAATCATTCCCATCATTCAGCCCATAGTGTTCAACAAGGCCACCAGCTCGCAGGCGTTCATTGCATCCAGCAAGCTCTTGTACGCTTTGAGCTCGCTGCTTCTTCAAACACGAGACCTTCTCTCGATTGAAAAAGTCGTCATGATCGACCCCATTGGCGGCATCCCCTCCATCGAGCGCAACCAGACGTCGCACGTGTTCATCAACTTGTCGCAGGAGTACGCCGACATTGTGCTGGAGTTGTTCATTGGCTTCATCAAGCCCGGTGTGCGCGACCTCCACATGGACAACCTCAACGCCATGAGCGACGTGCTCTCGCTTGCGCTGAACATGTCGGGCAACGACGACACCACGGGCATCATCACCACCCCGCACATCATGTCCATCAACAACGACCAGCTCAACCCCATCATCTACAACGTGCTCACGGACCGGCCGGTGATTTCGTCGTCGCTCCCGTCGTCGCTCAAACGGACTCCCCAGGTGTCGACGTCGATCCTCAAAAAGGGAATCGACGTCAAGACGTTCGGCGCAGAAGACTACCTCGGGGAGTTCACCTTCGACAACTTGGTGGCCGATGGCCTCATAGACAAGGCCAAGTTGGTCGCACTCATCAATGACTCCTTCGGCAAGCAACTCAAGGTGGACGAGTACCTCCGGCGCATCAACAACAACCTCGCCACGGTGGTGATTGTGGGCGACTACGACGGCGCCGCCATCATCACGTGGGAGCTGCCGCTGACGGCGCCCAAGAAGCGCATTGCCTACCTTGACAAATTTGCCATTGCCAAGAGGAACCAGGGCCTTCCGGGGCTCGCTGACATCATCTTCAAGATCATCTTGCAGTCACACCCACAGGAGCTCATGTGGCGGTCGCAGCGGGCCAATCCCGTCAACAAGTGGTACTTTGACCGGTGCGTCGGGTCGATGAGCGTCACCAACTCGCCATGGAAGATCTTCTACACGGGGGATGTGTTTAGCAAGCGCATCAGGCTCAACCAGCGTCAGGGGGGCGAGAGTATCGACATCAGCGGCAAGATCGTGGAGTATATCGACGTGGCCGAGGGCATTCCCCCATCGTTTTAGAGTGCTTATGGTCAATCCACCACCACTTCATCGTGACCAGGGAAGTGTAAGTAACTGGTGACAACCTTCAAAGCGATCGAAAGCGGACATTTTCGTCGAACTTCAGAGGGTCCAAACACCACCCCATGGCTGGTGCACGGGTCTTTTGAGATGGCTCAGGACTACAGCAATATACACTGGCATACAGGTTGGCCAGGGAGTGAGGGCAGAAGGAGGTGGTTTCGACTCAATGCAAGTCGGGTAGGCCTCTTCTCAGCAGTGCTCGACGTCTTAGTAGGTTTAGAAAGCACATTTGACAGCATATTTGGAAGCACTAGAAAGCACTAGAAAGCACCCTCAGATAGCACCACTGCCTTCGCATTGGCCTCGGGCGAAGGTGGCCATCACCACGTGAGAAGCAATTGTTGGTTCCAACAATTCCCGATTGGGAAATGCGAACCCCAGACCATGTCACTCCGCCAACGCCAACGACAAGAGCCGGCGATGACTGAAGTGACTCAGGCATCGCAGCCCCGCCGCCTCTATTTCTACCACGAGATTGACCCGTGGCAACAGGACAACCACTACATTCGGTCCGGTTACGTCAAGGAACTCGGCACCTTCAGCGGGTGCCTTGAGCTGTTGACGTATTTCCACAACGAGACCGTCAACATCTACTCGCACCTCATTCCCTCGTCGGCGTTGTTCTGGGTGGTGTTGTACTACGTGAACCACCAGTTGAAGATTTATCCCAATTACCTTGGGGTGTGGGAGAAGCTCAACTTCCTCCAGTTTGCGCTTGCAGCGACGCTGTGTCTCTTCATGTCGCTGACGTTCCACTGCTTGAAGGCACATTCCCACAAGGTGTGCAAGGTGGGCAACCAGCTCGACTACTTTGGCATTGTCATTCTCATTACTGCCTCATTGATTAGTATCGTTCTCTTTGCCTTTTATGACGAGTTCTGGTACAAGGTGTCGTTTGTCGGGTTGTTTCTTGGGCTCGGGCTGGTGTGCACCGTGTTGACCCTCAACCCCAAGTTTGCTACCCCCGCCTACCGGCCGTTCCGCTCCGGCATGTTCATTGTGTTTGGGCTTTCTGGGGTTGTCCCCGTGTTGGTAGCCGTCAACATCTATGGTGGCGACGTTGCGTGGGAACGCGCCCATGCCAAGTACCTCGTGCTCGAGGGGGTGTTTTACATTCTGGGGGCCGTCCTCTATGCGCTTCGCATCCCCGAGCGCTTCACCCACAAAGAGCACGATGGCCAGCCGCTCCTCGACAAACCGGGCCCGTTCGACTTGGTGGGCCACTCGCACCAGATCTTCCACGTGTTTGTGGTGATTGCCGCGTGGTGTCACTGGACGGCACTTGTGGGGTGTTATCACTACTTGCACACGGTGACGTTGCGCGCATGAGTGAGCTCATTCTTCTTCCGTGCCATGCCATCTGGAAGCCCACGCTGGCGGACCTGACGGGCATCGACCAGTCAGAATGGGCCTTGGTGGACTTCCAGCGCGCCGGCCACGACCACTTGTGTTTTAGGGAACATGTGCAGTGGAGTTTGGACCGGCTAGCACAAAACGCGAATGCCCAGGTGGTGATCTCGGGCGGACAAACAAAGCGGGCCAGTGGGCCCGTCTCCGAGGCCTACTCGTACTACCAGCTTGCCGAGAGAATGACAAAGGACAAGAGCCTTTTGGAGAGGGTGTGGCTCGAGGAGTACGCGAGAGACTCGTTTGAGAACGTGCTCTTTGCGTTGTGCCGCTACCACCAGGTGAACGGACGCTTCCCGGACTCGTTGACGGTGGTGGGGTTCCAATTCAAGAGGAAACGCTTCTGCGACTTGCACTTGGCGCTGCTCAACTGGACAAACCCCGTGACATATATCGGCAATGAGCCCGACCCAAAGGAACTAAGCGAGTCAGACAGACAAAAGTACTTCGAGGACCTTGAAGCGTCCGAGCACACGTTTGCCGTGCAGTTGTTTGAAGACGACTGGTTTGGCGCCCGCGGCAAGCTTCTTGCCAAGAAGTTGGCTCGGGACCCGTTCAAACGTGTCCATGGGTACAACAAGGTGACGGGGATGGCAGCGGTGTTTGAGGCCATCGAGGCGGGGGCCTCCAACGAGGTGATACGGGACTCTATCAAGTGGGACTAGGGCAGTGTCCTCAAATATAAGACCTGATGAACATGCTTGTCTCGAGCGCCGGCTTCTCCTCTTGCACCCGCCGTTATCAATCTACTAATCTCTCACCCATTCCTTTATTATTGTACTTTTTTTAGGCTACGCCTTTCAGTTCTTGGTGGCTCTTCTCTTCTGTACCGCACCACTCAACTTTCTCAACATGTCCACTGTCGTCTCCCAGCCAACGCACCCGTCGGTGATACTCACACCGTACTTCAAGTTGCTCTTGTCTTCGTTGTTGCCTGGCATGGCCTGCTTGCCCTCGTTGATGTGGGACTCAATCATCACGCCAATGATGGCGTCCTCGCCCGCGCTAATCTGCTCAATGACCAGGTCCAACACCTTGGGCTGGTTCTGGTAGTTCTTTTGCGAGTTGTCGTGCGAACAGTCCACCATCAACTTGATGTTAGGGTTGGTGCTCTTGGCAATGGCCTCCTTGGCGGCGTGCACGGACTCGGCGTCGTAGTTGGTAATCTTCTTCCCTCCTCTCAAGATAATGAAACAGTGCTCGTTACCCTTGGTGGTGGTGATGGCCGCCATACCGTTCTTGGTGACACCCATGAAGTGGTGGCCCTTGGAGGATGCCTGCACGGCATCAAGGGCAACGCTCAACCCACCGTCGGTCCCGTTCTTGAAGCCGATGGGGAAGGAGAGACCCGACGCCAACTCACGGTGCAACTGCGACTCGGTGGTTCGGGCACCAATGGCTCCGAACGAGAGAAAGTCGCCAAAGTATTGTGGGGAGATGGTGTCCAACATCTCAGACCCAATGGGGAGACCCACCTTTCCCGTCAAGTCGGCGTACAACTGACGCGACACACGCAACCCCAAGTTGATGTCGAAGGTGTTGTCCACGTTGGGATCGTTGATGAGTCCCTTCCACCCGACGGTGGTTCGGGGCTTCTCGAGGTATGCTCTCATCACAATGACAAGGTCCTCCTCCAACTCCTCGGCCAACGCCTTCAACCGGTGCGCGTAGTCCAACGCAGCCTTGGTGTCGTGGATGGAACACGGACCCACAATGACAAGCGCCCGGTCGTCCTTGCCCTTGATGATTTGCGACGAGTCGATTCTGCCCTTGATGACTGTGGCCAAGGACTCGCTGGACGCCTTGATTTCGTGCTGCAACAATGCTGGCGGGATCAACGGATCGTAGCCGAGGATGCGGGTGTCGTCGTATTCTTCGGGAATTGGGGTGGTGCTCATGGTGGTGGTGAAAAATTGGCACTAAAACAGTAACTCGACAAAAATTACTCACCGCGTCACGTGCGCCGCGGGGCCCAGGGCTTATCATGTTGATTAACGACCACCACCGGGTGTTTCTCTCGTTCTTCTGCTTTGGCCTACTCAACAACATCCTCTATGTGGTGATCTTGTCGGCTGCCATTGACTTGGTGGGACTGGCGGTGCCAAAGGCCATTGTGCTATTGGCAGACATTGTGCCTGCTTTCGCAATCAAGATTCTTGCGCCGTTCTTCATCCACTTGATCCCATACAAGGCGAGGGTGTGGGTGCTCGTGGGGTTGTCGCTGTTTGGCATGCTCGTGATCAGTTTGTCGCCTCAGCACGCCATCTTTTTCAAGGTGTTTGGCATCGCATTGGCCTCCGTACTGTCTGGCATGGGGGAGGTGTCGTTTCTCCAGTTGACCCACTTTTACCGAGAGCAGTACTCTGTCGGGGGTTTCTCTACCGGTACAGGCGGCGCCGGGCTCTTGGGTAGTTTCTTGTTCATGCTCCTCACCAATTTGTTGAACATGCCTGTGCGAGCGGCGCTCCTCTTGTTCTCGGTGGTGCCGTTGGGGTTTGTGGCGGCGTTCTACTTGTTGCTTCCCAGCCCGTCGGAGGAAATACCTTACACTCAGCTCGAGCCGTCCGACGAAACGTCCCTAAAAAACCATGTGCTCAATACCCTTGACGAAATGAAGCCCCTCGTGCGTCCGTACATGGTCCCCTTGTGCACCGTGTACATCTCCGAGTACGTCATCAACCAGGGGGTGTCGCCCACGCTCCTCTTCCCCCTCGAAGACCTCCCCCACTGGCTCTTCTCGTCGTACCGCGACATCTACGTGGTCTACGGGTTTCTCTACCAGCTCGGGGTGTTCGTGTCCCGATCTTCGGTCAACTTTGGCATCCGCATAAAGCAACTCTACTGGTTGACGTTCCTTCAGGCATTCAACGTGTTCATCACCGTGTGCCAGTCCCTCTACGACCGGCCCTTCCCCACCATATGGCCTCTCCTTCTTCTCATCTTCTACGAAGGACTCCTTGGAGGCTTCTCCTACGTCAACACCTTCATGTCGGTCAGCGAGCAGGTGCCCAAGCACAAACGGGAGTTCAGCATGGGGTGCGTGGGCATCAGCGACAGTTTCGGCATTGTCATGGCGGGATGTATCAACTGGTGGCTTGAAACCAATCTCTGCCATCTCCAGGTCCAGCGGGGCCGCGACTGGTGTGCCACGGGCTCAGGCTAGGTGTCGGCGGGTGTGTGGTGTGGGGGTTCCGTGCACGTGACTTTGATTTGAAATATTCGCGATAACGGCAGCCACACATATAAGTATATGTTGAGACGGATTCTCTCCTTTCGCCCCACTAGAAACATGTCGTCCGCCGCCGCCTCTTTGCACAACCCCTACTTTACCGTCAAGCCCGGGTCCAAGGACATTTGGTCGCTCATCAACGAAACCGCCGCCGCTGCTCAGGAGGCCTCGGGTAAGCCAATTGTCAATCTTGGCCAGGGATTCTTCAGTTACAATCCCCCCGACTTTGCCTTGGAGGCCGTGACGGAGTCGATCCAGACCCCGCAGTTCAATCAGTACGCCCACGCCCGGGGCAACCCCAACTTGCTCAAGCAATTGGCGTCGGTGTACACCAAGGAATTGGGCCGCCCCGTGTCCACCGACGAGATCCAGGTCACCACCGGAGCCAACGAGGGCATCTTTTCCATTTTCTTTGGGTTCTTGACCCCCGGCGACGAGGTGATTGTGTTCCAGCCCTTCTTTGACCAGTACATCCCCAACGTGGAGATGACCGGCGCCAAGGTCAAGTACGTGGACTTGAAGTACCCTGAGAAGTTCAACACGGAAAACGTGACGGGCGACGACTGGACAGTGGACTGGGAGGGGCTCGAGGCCGCCATTTCTCCCAAGACCAAGATTCTCGTCATCAACACCCCCCACAACCCCATTGGAAAGGTGTTCAACGAGGAGGAGCTTCATCGCATTGGCCAATTGGCCATCAAGCACAACTTCATCATCGTCAGTGACGAGGTGTACGAGAACTTGTTCTATGGCAAGACGTTCCCCCGTCCTTCCAACTTAAAGAGCCTCCCCGAGTTGGCCGAGCGCACGTTGCTTGTCGGTTCTGCCGGCAAGTCGTTTGCCGCCACGGGGTGGAGAGTCGGCTGGATCCACGGGCCCAAGGAGTTGATCCGGTACGTGACCGCCGCCCACACCCGCATCTGTTTCTCCACCCCTGCTCCCCTTCAGCAGGCGGTGTCCAATGCATTCATCAAGGCCGAGTCCAACAACTACTTTGAAACCACCAGACAGCAGTACGTCAAGAAGTACGAGATCTTCACCAAGGTGTTTGACGAGTTGGAGTTGCCCTACACCTCGGCGCAGGGCGGGTACTTCCTCTTGGTCAACCTCTCGAAGTTGAAGATCCCCAACAACTACGAGTATCCCGAGGAGATTTTGAGCAGAGGTACAAACGACTTCAAGTTGGCGTACTGGTTAATCAAGGAGATTGGCGTGGTGGGCATTCCTCCCACCGAGTTCCTCACCCCGGAAACCAGAAAGGGCAGCGGCTTGGAGAACTCCATCCGGTTTGCGGTTTGTAAGGATGACACGGTGTTGGAGGATGCCGTGCAGAGATTGAAGCAGTTGAAGAACTATCTCTAGACGAAAGGCAACGAAGTTGGCTTTCGCCACATCACAATCTAGAAAACATTACAAATATAGAAAGGCTTATGCAATAGACTAGTCACTAGGGGGTTTGCTTAGAAGCTTGAAGGAGTAGGCGGTGTCGCCAAAATCATCCGAGCCATATTCGACCTCGTCAAGGGTAGCCGTATACCCATGCTTGTCGAGAAGGCACCACATGATGTCACGCTCCCGCTCAAAGCTCCTCCTCAAAGGAATTTGGAGCAACACCCGGCCCCCCGGGGCGAGAAATCTGTCAAACATGGCCACCACCCACGCGGGGTGCTCGTCCGAGTAAATGGGGTCGCTCACCACGATGGTGCTAAACCTCTGATCTCCGTGGGTCGCAATGAAGGAGGTCGGGTCCAGCCAGTCTAGCTCGCACACATCCACGTCGAGCTCGTTGAGCTCGGTGTTGTGTTGGAGATTCCCAACAATCTCGTTTAGGTCGGTGAGGGTCACGTCGTGTCCGAGAAGAGAGGCGACAATGCCCACTAGCCCCGTGCCCGAGCCAAGCTCGAGCACCGGCGAGGTGAGGAGCTCGGGCGCTCGCATGAGGCGGTTGGCGAGAATCAACGCCAGGCCCCATGTCTTGAGCCCGAGGTTGTCGCTGGTGAGGGCGGGCTCTTTGAGCCGAATGAACTGGCGGCTGGTGAGCTCCTCGAGCTTCGGCAAGGTGATTCGGCGAACCATCTCGGGCTGGGCGGTCCGGCCGCAGTTTTCAGCGAGCCGTAGCGATGCCAACTTGTGTATGCTGGTGGGTGAGGAAACCCAGCTCAAGTCACTGGCAACAATGCGCGTGAGCCAGCCGTTGTATCCGGGGAGCTGCTTGAGGGAGCCACTGAGCAACGGGATGTGTGCTAGCTCATCGATCGTGTGGAAGCGAGCGTTGTGCTTTTGGAGCCAGGCAGCGGCCTCCTCAGCAGCTGTTTGGCTGATGCCTTTGTCTTGGAACACTCTCTGAGGATCAGTGAATGCGGAGGAGCTGACGGTGCCGAAATTGAGCACCTCGTCCATTGATAGTAGCTGGAGAAGAACCTCAAGCACCACCTGGGGAGGATGTAGTTGGAGAAGAGGAAGATCATGCACATCGATGGGCGAGTCGGAGGAGTCGACTGCCTCCACGAGTTTCTCCTCCTTGTGTAGGAACACCGGGTCTTCGTGCTCCACGGAGGGAGACGGGGTGAAGAGGGAGAGCGGGTCGAAGCTCATACCGCGATGCCGCGAATTTGCCTATTTGAGGAGCATATTGGGATGAGTGGAGCGGGAAAACTCGATATAACTTGGATTTACCGGCCCCCCCCCCATTTTGTTTTTTACTGTTGTTTGTCTCCCGTTCTCATTAGTTCTACCACCCCGCCTTAACTCGTGAAGACGCCTGCGTAGCGTAATGGTTAACGCGTTTGACTTCTAATCAAAAGATTGCGGGTTCGACTCCCGCCGTGGGTTCTTTTTTTACCTTGGCAGACCCTGTTTCATCAGCCAACTCTAAACACGAAAAGCACGTATTCGGAAACCGTGAGCACTCACTGAAATACGCTGAACAACCGGCCAGGATCTCGCATTTCTTGGCCGAGAGCCCTGAATGCCGGTCGGTTAAAATAACGGCTGATCGCCTTGGCATTGCAACCAATTGGAACCGCCGTCCACTTACGAAAGTTATTTGACCCGTTGTATTAGACCCTAGAAACAATCCCCTAGATACGGCTCGACTATAGACATGCCCCGGGTGAATGGTGCAAACGGCAACAAGAGTCCAACCTCCTTGGTGTGTGTGTGTGTAAGAAAAGGATTATGGTTGGACTTCATCACCATTACAGTCATTCACCGAGAGACATGCCCCCCCTTTGACCACTGATTTCCATCAGGGTGAATTCGAACTCAGTGTGAGTAATTAATTAGTTTGCTTCTTCTCGACCTCGTCGGAGACGGCGTCGTTGGAAGTGGTGTCGTTGATCTTCTGGTGCTTCACCTTCTCGAACAACTCGTCTTGCTCAGCCTTGGACAACTCGTGCTTCTTCTTGTTCTTGATGTAGTACATTGGGTTCAACTTACCAAGAGTCAAGTTCTTGCAGAATGGCAAGTGGCCGTTCTTCTCTTCGTAAAGCATGAGGAGCAAAGTGACAATGACCGCCAACCAGTACATGTTGTACGAGATAACCGAGCCGTAGGTGGCACTGTTTTGCCATCCGAGCAAGGCGTTGAACACATCCCAACCGTTGTCGGTCTCGGGGTTGCAACAGTTGACGTGCCACACCGACTTCTTGATGTTGTAAGTACCGGGACCAGAACCGTTCTCGGAAGCATCACCACCGGTGGCCTGGTTGAACACATAGGTTTCAAAGTACCAGATACCTCTGGAGAACAAACCAGCGGCAATGAGGTACAAGATACACGTGGAGATGATCAAGAAAATCTGGAGCGAGATGCTGGAGCCAAAGTAGTAGAGAAGAGTACCGACGGCAATACCGGCAATCAAACCCACAATGACAGGAATGGGGAACGACGACGCTGGCGACGTCAAGCCGACACCTCCAACAAACACCACCGCCTCCAAACCTTCTCTGAGACAGGTGATGAAGGGCAAGATGAACATGGCGTACTTCTTGGTCAAGTGACCAATCTTGAAGCGGTCCTTGCCCTTTGGAGGCTCCTTGACCAACGCCTGGGCCAACTTGACTCTCCACTTTTCCTTCATCTTGTTGATACGCAACATGGCAATGCCCATGAGCGAAATCAAAACGGTTGCAATAATACAGAAGATACCTTCCCACAAATCCTCCGACTTGGACCAGATATCGTTACCGAGCGAGTAGAAAGCACCAATGAAGGCACATCCGAGAATAAGACAAATCACCACTCCTAGAATCGCCCCTAGCCAAACTTGTCGGACAAGTTTCTTGTAGGTGACGGGGTCTTCCGTGGCACCTCCCAAACCTTGCTTGAGGAAGGCCAAGAGGACAGACACCACCACGACGGCCTCCAAAGTTTCTCTGAAAACGACAAAGAAAATCTGGACGTTGAATACGTTCACCATCTTCTCTTAGTTCGAAAGGGGGGGAAATAGAACGGTCGGGTTGATGGACGTAGGATAAGGAGAAAAAAAGAAGCTGTAATGGGGGGGCATCCCTCCCTTTTATACCCCCAATCGAATCTGGCATGCTGAGGATTGCAATAATGGGCAACAACCTAGAGAAGCGCCCATGTCCTGCAGGTGTAGAAGGACGCTTTCATAATTTTTTTTTTGCACCTAACAAACTCGCACCATTACCACCTGCGTGGCCTGCACACAAGCATATTAGCACATTTTCGTGCGTGGCTCCTGCACACAACCTTCGATCGACAGACATTCTGCCGTTTGCATCACTGTCATTGGTGCAGACGAATGCTGTCAAGATTAATCAGATATCCAGTGGAGCCGACCGGACACGGCGTCACCCTTTGCGCCACTCGAGCCCGGAAATGTTCTCGCTACAACCCTAAATCGACGTCTTAATCTTCCGCCCGACGCGATGCCTCTCGCCTCTCATGCCGGGTTTTGCTATGGTGGCTTATGGTGAGTCGAAGAGGGAAGCCAGGCAGACGCTTTTATTTTTTTTTGGTTGGGATACTCCAACGTGAAAAAAAACCGCACTCTTGAAACATAATGCTCTGTTTCTTGGCGCTGTCAAAGACGTCAACCTGTCATATCGTGGCTTATGAGCGTGGTGGAGCTCTTCTACGGTGTCTCTCTTTCACCTTTTATACTCATAGAAGGTAGGAGTCTCCGGTCTTCTCATCAATGGGTCATCGGTTGGTCGGCTTTTTTCGGGGGTTGGGGCGAGGGGGGATCCTCCTGTTCGGATTATTATTCCGCCTCCCCCGACTCGCACGATCAAATTTATCTGATTGGATGCTTCGCAAGTCTTTACGCTTGTCGCCTGCCTGCGAACACCCTCGGCTACTTAATATGCCTCACGGCGGAATCTGATCGAAGCACGAACCAATCACTTTTGGGAGGGACTTTGTGTCTTGACATGCCTGAGCTGCTGGCTGCCTCAGGAATTGACTACCTTCATCCATCGCCAGTCTTGGTCTTACGTAAGCACACCGGGCCCGGCGGTCGCCTCCACGGTCCCGCGCTGACGTAAGCGGTCGGCGAGATTTCCACTTACGAAAGTCCGCGTTTACGCACACTTCCCCATGAGCTTGAAGTACATTGACCGGGCCCGCAAGTTCCTCTGTATCGGCCGCAACTATGCTGCGCACATTGCCGAGCTCAACAACACCAAACCCCAGCAGCCCTTCTTCTTCCTCAAGCCCTCGTCGTCGGTGTTGAGACCGGGCCAAGGTCCGTTTCTCGTCCCCAGTGGAGTGGTGGTTCACCACGAGGTCGAGCTTGCAATTGTGTTGGGAAAGACATTGAAAAACCTTCCTCCATCCTTCACCCACGAGGAGGCTCTCGAGGCCATCGAGGGCTATGCATTGGCTATTGACATGACGGCCAGAAACGTCCAGGACGAGGCAAAGAAGAAGGGGTTGCCCTGGTCCATTGGCAAAGGTTTCGATACTTTCTTGCCATTGTCGAACTACATACCAAAGAGTGCCATTCCCGACCCCTACGATGTCACTCTTTCCCTCACCATCAATGGTGAGGTCAAGCAGTCCGACAAGACGGACTTGATGATCTTCCCCATCCACAAGATCCTCTCGCACATGTCGTCCATCATGACATTGGAAGTGGGCGACGTCATCTTGACGGGAACCCCCAAGGGTGTGGGCGCTGTTGTTGCGGGTGACAAGATCAAGGCCACCTTGGCTGTTGGTGACAAGGTGCTTGAGGATGCCACGATTGAAATCGAGGCAGAGACCAAGCCCGGTCCATACCAGTACACGGAGATCTAACCGCCAGGCGATTTTAGTATATATTATCACGCAATGATTGCATCTACTGGAGATTTAAACTGGCGCAAGATGACCCCCGCCTCGTTCATGACTCTTCGTGCTGCGTCGTCCATGAAGTACTCCTGGTCGTAAACCACCTCCTTGAGGCCCAACTGCACAATTTTGACCGAGCACGTAAGACATGGACAGGTGTTGCAGTACAACACCAGGTTGTCGCCAATACGATCGCGGCCTGCTTCAAGCAAAGCATTCTCCTCGGCGTGAAGACACAAGCATGTGGAGAGCGCCGCCCCGCTTCCTCCACCACCATTGCATCTGGTACACCCGCCCTCGTTACAATTGGTCAAGTGTCGAGGAGTCCCGTTGTAGCCCGTGGCCACCACTCTGCTCTCCTTCACAATCACACAGCCAACGCGTCTCTTCATGCAATTGGATCGGAGCGCCGCCAAGTTGGCCAAGCTCATGAAGTAGGCGTCCCACGAGGGCCGGAGCCGAGTGGGGTCCCATAGCTTGAGTTTGTCCAAGTTGTCATGAATTTGTTCAAGGGAATGGTGCTTAAGAAAAACCTGCACGTGGGCCCGGTGGTTGATGTGGAGCAACGCGTCGTCGGGCTCGGTGAGCTGGAGAAGTTGAAGAAGCTTTTCTGGGGATGAAGATGAGGGGTCCAGCAAGGATAGTTTCCGCTGGAGGTTGGAGTCGACGTTCACGTGGAGAAAGTACGGGCGCTTGTGCAAAAGGTCGACGTCCGTGGAGTTGTTGATCCCACATAGGACGTAGTTCTCTCGCCAGGTATCTGTGGTGTACTTGAAGAGGGAGTCGAACGAATCGAAGTGGAGCGCGTTGGCCTCGTTTGCAAGTGTCACTTGTTTGAAGCCGTGCGATAGGAGGTAATCTCGGAGGAGGTGTTGGTCCTGCTCGAGGGGACCGGAGATGCCAATGAACATGGTGAAAATTACGCGCAGCAAAAGGCCAAGAAGGAATCGGTAGAGTAGAAGTGTCGATTCCCTCGGGTGCTACGAGCTTCACCTGTGCTAGTCACTTCACTCTTATCGAACAGTTCCGTTCGTCTAGTCGAAAAGACTCTTTGTCATTTTTCATATTTTCAATCATGAACAGTCTTGTCAGATTCTCACGCTGCTTTTCTAAATTTTTGTTCAGTTTGCTACGTTTTGCAACAATTCGAAAATCTCACTTCTGCACTTTGACGAGAGATGAATGAACCATGGTCGCGAGCGTCAACCTCGCATGACCAGACACTCATATCAAGTACATGGCCCAAGTAGAGGGTCGTTCAGTGACGTAAAGACAAGTGAACATTCCCCACTGAGTGTTCCATAAAGCATCTCGGCTGTAGAGTTGTTCTTCTTGGTTTTGCTTTGTCTTTTGGTCTTTTGGTGTTGGTTTTGTTTGGTCTTTTGGCCTTTGATCTTTCTGGTCTTTTTGGTCTTGTTGGCCAGGCGTACGATAAGACCGCACTCACGTGACTTTCTCAGACTAGACCCCATGATTGCCCTACGGTTATTGACGCTAGCCTATGCCGTGGTGGCCACTCTAGCCGGACACCAGCCGGGCAGGTGTTCAATCTATGGCAACTGCGGCAAGAAGCTGTTTTTCGGAGCACAACTCCCGTGTCCCGTTGACCAGGAGGCCGTTGCGCCAAGTCCGGAGTCGGCCCAGTTGCTCCAAAAGATCTGTGGAGCAGACTTCCCCACCGACCGGGTTTGTTGTTCGTACGAACAATTGGTGAGCCTTGAGCTGAACTTGAAGCGGGTGGACCCGTTGATCAGCTCGTGTCCCGCATGCCGGCACAACTTCTACGACTTCTTCTGCAAGTTCACCTGCTCCCCCGACCAGGCGCAGTTTGTGGAAGTGACAAAGACCGGCACGGCCATTGATACCCACGAGGACATTGTCACCGAGTTGTCGCAGTTCGTGGACCCCGAGTACGCCTCGGCATTCTTTGACTCGTGCAAGAACATCAAGTTCTCGGCGACAAATGGCTACGCCATGGACCTCATTGGCGGGGGAGCAAAAAACTACCTGCAGTTCTTGAAGTTTCTTGGTGACGAGAAGCCCTTGCTTGGGGGGTCTCCTTTCCAAATTAACTTTAGTTACAAGGTTACAAAGGACCAAAAGGACGAGGGGTTGGTGCTTCGGCATGGCAACGCCAAACCGTGCGACGACCCAAACCTCAAGTGTGCGTGTTCCGACTGCCCTTCGTCGTGTCCGGCGTTGGAGGCTGTCAAGTATGGCCACTGCACCGTGCTTGGGCTCCCGTGCTTTTCGTTTGGGGTCATTATCGTGTGGGCGCTTCTCATTGGTGCCTTGGGGGCCTTCCACGTCCACCTTGCTCGCAAGAAACGGGCCCGGGCGCTCTTGGTGACGGACGCCGTGTCGGAATCCTCGCAAACGTCGGTGGTGTCGGCGTCGCCCCTCGTCAAGCGCATCACTGCTGGTCAGGTGAAGCTCATCCGCTTGATTGAAGATTTGTTTCTACAAGTGGGCTTCTTCTGTGCCACGTACCCCGGCATTATCATTGGCGCGTGTCTCGGCGGATGCTTGCTTTTGTCCAGCGGGCTTCTCCACGTGAGCCTCGAGACCGACCCCGTCAATCTCTGGGTGTCTCCAAACGAACCCGCCCTCAAGAACAAACAGTACTTTGAGGAGAATTTCGGCGAGTGGTTCCGCATCGAGCAAATCATTGTCTCCAACAAGACGGGGCCCGTGTTGTCGTGGGACACTGTCCAGTGGTGGTTTGAGAAAGAGCTCGAGCTCCAGTCGCTCGAGTACGAGAACGAAACGCTCCACCTCGACGACTTTTGCTTCAAGCCCCTTGGTGAGACGTGTGCCATCGAGTCCTTTGCCCAGTACTTCGAGGGAAACATCAACTACCTCACGCAAGATACCTGGCAGTCCCGCCTCAAGAGCTGCACGGACTCCCCGGTGAACTGTCTTCCCACGTTCCAGCAGCCACTCAAGAAGGAGTTGCTTTTCTCCAGCGACGCGGTGTTCACGTCCGAGGCGTTCATCGTGACTCTTCTCCTCAACAAAAACCTGTCCGATACCGCCTATACCGCTCGGACCGAGCGCTACGAACGAGCCCTCCAGAGCTGGCTCTTTGACTTGAAGGAGGCGAGTCCCCACCTCCACATCGACTTCTCCACCGAGCTCTCGCTCGAGCAGGAGCTCAACAAGTCCACCAACACCGACGTCTCCATCGTGGTGGTGTCGTACCTCATGATGTTCGTGTACGCCTCCGTCGCCCTCGGGGGAAAGGTGCCCAAGTCCCTCCAGCTCAAGAACTTCGTGCACACGCGGTTCCAGTTGGGCTTGGGGGGCATCGTCATCATCTTGCTTTCGGTGTTCACGTCCGCCGGCTTCTTCAGTTTCTTGGGGGTCAAGCTGACGCTCATCATTGCCGAGGTGATTCCGTTCTTGGTGTTGGCCATTGGCGTGGACAACATCTTTTTGATTGTGCACGAGCTCCACCTCGTGAACGAGTCGGTTGATGTGGCCTCCACCCCACTCGAAGAGCGCATTGCCCTGGCCGTCGGCAACATCGGCCCGTCGTGCTTAATCTCGGCCATTCTCCAGTTCTCGCTGTTTCTTCTTGCCACGCGGGTCGACATGCCGGCGGTCAAGAACTTTGCCTACTACTCGGCCGGAGCCATTCTCTTCAACTTTGTGCTCCAGATGACCGGGTTCGTGGCGTTTCTTGCCCTTGATCAGAGACGACTCGAGGAGGGAAGGGTCGACTGTGCCCCCTGGATCCGTGTCCCCATCACCCTTGACGAGAGCGAGCACGTTGAGTACGACTTTTCCAGCTGGATTGGAAATGTGTACGCTCCGTGGCTCCTCAAGCCCTCCAACAAGCGCAAGGTGCTCACGGCGTTTGTGCTCTGGTTGGGTTTTTCGTTGAGCTTGTTGCCCGGCATCAAGTATGGTCTCGACCAGCGGATTGCCCTTCCCCAGGGCTCGTACCTCATTGATTACTTCAACTCGGTGTACGAGTACCTCAACGTCGGCCCGCCCGTCTTCTTTGTCGTCAAGGACCTCGACGTCACCAAGCGGGATAACCAACAAAAACTCTGTGGCCGGTTCTCCACCTGTGAGGAGTTCTCGGTGGTGAACATCCTCGAACAGGAGTACAAGCGCCCCAACGTGTCGCTGATTGCCGAGCCTGCGTCCAACTGGCTCGACGACTTCCTTGGGTGGCTCAACCCCGACCTCGACCAGTGCTGTCGCTTCAAAAAAAGCACCCCCGGCCATAGTCCGTTGGAGCGGGAGTTTTGCAGTGCCACGGCGCCCGAGCGCCAGTGTGAAACTTGTTTTGCCGATCACGAGCCCCCCTACTCGTCGTTCATGGACGGGTTCCCCGAGAACAAGGAGTTCATGGCGTACTTCCACCACTGGATCAACGAGCCCAGCGACCCGTGCCCACTTGGCGGAAGGGCCCCGTACTCCACGTCCATCTCCGCCACAAAGGACAAAATCACGGCCAGCTACTTCCGCACCAGCCACCGGCCATTGCGGTCGCAGGACGACTTCATCTTTGCCTACCGCAATCTGTTGCGGGTGGTGGACGAAATACAAAACCACCAGGACATCGACATGTTTGCGTTCTCGCCCTTTTATGTCTTCTTTGTGCAGTACCAAACCATTCTCCTGTTGACGCTCACGCTCTTGGGGGTGGCGTCGGTGATTGTGTGGTTGGTGTCGGCATGGTTCCTTGTGCTGGTGCGAGCAGCGTCGGTGTTGACGGTGACGGTGGCCATGGTGCTTGTCAACATTGGGGGCGTGCTTCTGTTATGGCGGATTTCGCTCAATGCCGTGAGTTTGGTCAACTTGGTCATCTGCATGGGGTTGGCGGTGGAGTTTTGCATCCACCTCACGCGGGCGTACGTCAAACCCACCTCCGAAAATGTCGACAGTCTTTTCGACGGCTTCTTTGGCAAGGACCAGTCGTTCATCACCGACAACCAGTCGCTTCGCGCCTACAACGCCTTGGTTAGTGTCGGGGGCTCGGTGCTCGGAGGCATCACCATCACCAAGTTCATTGGCATCAGTGTGTTGGCCTTCACTCGCAGCAAAATCTTCGAGGTGTACTACTTCCGGATGTGGTTGGCGTTGGTGGCGATTGCCGCCGTCCATGCGTTGGTGTTTCTCCCCGTTCTCCTCAGCTACTTTGGAGGAGGGTCAGCCATTGAGGCCGAGGAGCCCTCCGAGTAAACAAACAAACGGCTTTGTGGCACCCAGGTGCGTAGCCGACCCAACACCCAGTTATGGGGGCCATGTGTTATGACCGTTGTGATGGCATCGAGGTGCTGCGTTGGTGGTTGCGGGCCCAATTAGGCAAGTGCACTGGACGGGCTGCCTAATTGAGGAGGCGGTGGGCTCAAAGCAGCAAATGGGCCTTTTGCACGGCGTGCACACAGGCCGATGCGAGTGACCGGTGGGGTCAACCAGCAAGATTTGCGCACGCAAAGTGCACTTTTTCACTGTATTGTGGCAACCTGCACTTTCTAGACGGGGACTGAGCGAGCCCCGTAGTGGAAAAACGTAATTAGAACCAGCTTCCATCTAATCCAATCGACCATGTCTTATACTTTTAAGTGGTATGTATCACCCGAGGCATTGCCTCGGCACGAATCTTTCCATCGGTTGTGCTAACTCCAGGCCAAAGGGTCCACAAGATGTCATTCTTACCGGTACTTTCGACAGCTGGGCTCAATCGCTTCCCTTGGTGAAGCAGACCGACGGCTCGTTTGAATTGACGGTGCCCCTTCCCCCCGCCGACGACCAGCTTTTGTTCAAGTTTGTTGTCGATGGAGAGTGGACCATCTCTTCGCAGGAAAAGGTGACGAAAGATGCCTCCGGCATCGAGAACAACTACTTGCAAAAGAGCGATCTTGTTTCCGTGGCGTCCAAGTCCACCGTCATCCCCGAAAGCGGCTTGGCAGTGGGTGCTGGCGCCGTTTCCTCCAAGTCGGAACCCACCCCCTCGGACACCGTCAAAACCACCGTGTTGCCATCGCAGGAGGGCAAGCAAACCACGCTCGGCGAGCCGGGCATCCACGTGCCCTCGGGCCCCGACGCCGTGGCGGCGTTTTCCCAGATTCGAGACGTTGACCCCAAGTCGCTCAACGAGCCCGAGGCCACCAGTGCGCCTGCATTGACCGCCGAGGAAAAGAAGAAGCAGAAGAAGAAGGTCAAGAGAAAGCAGTACAAGAAGAAAAAGAAGGCGGCGGCCGCCGCCACCACCGAGACTTCCACCGATGGGCAGCCGGAAACCACCGAGACCGAGGTGGAGGCCACCCCCGAGCCCACGTCCGAGTCTAATGTTGGTGCCGCTGGTGCTGCTGCCGTTGTTGGTGCTGCTGGAGCCGCTGGAGTCGTTGCTGCCGAGGAGCACCCCTCCACCTTGGACCCTAAGGTTCTCGACAAGGAGCCAGCGGAACCAGAGGCGCCTGTCGCCAAGTCGACCGAGCCCGTCAAGCTGGATGAGCCAGTCACCAAGTTGGACGAGCCTGCCGCTGTGCCAGTCGAGCAGGCCGCCGAGCCAGCTGCCACCTACATTCCATTTGTCGAGCGTATCCCCGCCCCTGTTGTCCCAGCCGAGGACAAGGTGGAGAGGGCCGAGAAGGCCGAGAAGGCCGAGAAGGCTGAGGAGGAGGCCGAGCTCCCATCTCAAACTATCGACGTCCCAGTTGAAACTGTTGCTGAGACTGCTGAGACTGCTGAGCCAGAGACCGCTGACGCCAAGATCGTTGCTGAGACCGCTGAGCCCGAGACTGTTGCCGAGACTGTTGCTGACGAGACTGTCGCTGAGCCCGAGACCACTGCTCATGTTGACGCCGCCGCCGAGTCTCAACCTGTTGTCGAAGAGAATGTCAAGGAGGTGGACGCCTCCCCCGTCACCAAACCCGTCAACGGCACCGTCAAGACCAACCACAACAATGACTCCGAGGAGGAAATCATCATCGCTAAGGGCGGTGAGAACGCCAAGGACATTGAACAACAAATCATTGCCCAAAACGGCGACGTCACCGTGGAGGAAATCAAGCCCACCGAGAGTGAGGCGCAAAGATTGGCCCAGGACGCCAACATCCCCGCCACCACCAAGAAGACCACTCCGGCCAAGACTTCCAAGACTGACACCACCAAGAAGGAAAAGAAGAAGGGGTTCTGGAGTAAGGTGAAGAAGATCTTCAAGTAATCACCCGTTATATCCATTCCTTCTACATGTTATTAGTACACTTTGTCATGCCACTAATTCAGCATCTAGCTATTGCTCTTGTTCAATATATGTAATATTATGGTACAGTATAAGGTTGACCTTTATGATGGAGAATACAGGGATCAAACGCGGTGACACTGCATTTGATTCTGGTACTGATTGCAAGTTGCTCAGCGAGCCTCGAACTGAACCATTCGCTTGGTTCTGGCCTTGTAAATCACTCTGTGGCCACACTCCTTGCATCTGATGGCATCGGCCTTGCCCAACGAGAACGACGCCGCACACTGCGCACAGTTGTACTTGACGCCCAACGACTTGTTCGCCACCTGACCATGGGCAGCGTGGGAAATGGACGCAGGCACACTGAAACCCTCTCTTTGTGGTGAAGACATGATGGTAAATTTTCGCGATGTAGGTGCGCGTCACGTGACCCAGGCATTTCCACTCCCACGACATTTCCACTTTGCATCATGAACTCGGTCAAGCAGGCCATCAGCCGCATGGGGCGGTCGGTGCGGCTGCTTGAGGCGGTGGGGTATGGCGGGCCCAGTTTCCGACCGCAGAAGCCACCGCCACCACCCAGTCGACCGAACGACCTCCACCCACGACATCGCATATCCAAGGAAGAGCTCGAGGCGGCGAGGCCGTACCTCAAGCAGGCGCAGCGAGCCATCTTCCAGGACTTTCTTCTGCCGCTCAATGTGGACAATCTCAAGTCACTGGAAACCAACAAACCACCATTTGACAAAGACAAGGCCCGCGCCAACTGGGCGGCCAAGCGGTCCCCGGACCGGACGGTGAACTTCGAGATGTTCCTCCAGGACCGACAAATGTTCTATAAGGTGCTTGGGTTGTTGGAGCTGCTCACGCCCGAGCATCTCAAGCACTGTGAGAATGTGGAGGGAGTTCTACGAAAGCACGAAGAGCACGAGCGATCCACCAAGGTGGCGGGCACGCCGCTCTATCACTACGGCGAGATTCCGCCGGTGCCGGCGCCCCTCACTGCCGAGTCCTTCAGACAATGGGTGTACTTTCTCACGCATTGCAAGGTACCATACAAGAACCTGTCGTCGCTCAGCAGCGGGCTCATCCCGCAGATGCTTCTCTACACGCACAAACTCACCAACGAGGAGTTCAAGCCGTACAGGCTGGTGCAGACATACAACTACCTCATCAAGTACTTTGGCGTGGACAAGAACCAGAGCACGTTTGCCCGGGAGTTGCTCTTGGTGATGAACAAAGACGGCCACAAGCCCAACATCGACACCATCAACACGCTCCTCCGGTTGTGTCGGATCCACTCTAACATCCGCTCGGTGCAGAGCACCTACTACATCATCAACAAGTACCTTCAGCTTGTCAAGCGACTACAGATGCAGGTGAACCTCACCACGTGGAGCCGAGTCTACGATTGCATCCACAACATCTTCATGAAGGAGGTGTACATCAACCGCATCAGCGAGTTGGGCATCCCCGTCAGCCGCAACCTCGCGCTCCGGGTGGTTGATGACTTTGCCAAAACCACCAGAGACCAAAACGAACTCGAGTACTTTATCGAGCACGACCTCAATATGAAGAAGTGGAGGAACGATGCCCCGGTGGCCAGCAAGGTGGTGCGGTTTGCCATTTCCAAGGCCAAGTCGGGGGACGACATCGACGCTATTATTAGAGAGATGGGCATCGCAATGTGTGGAGAGACATTAAGCGCTGCGCTTGTGGCCATTAGGAAAAACCCCTTGATCCAAGACAAGATGTTCGTCATGCTCCGCACATACTTGCGGTATGCCATTGACGACTACGGCAACCACCCCCGTATTTTCCAGGAGGTGATTGGAGAAGTGTGTCGCAGCACGCCCAAACATCAACCCGACAAACTCGGCTGGTTGGTTCGGTGCATGATATACGAGGCCACCGACAAGCTTGCACTTGCTTCAACCAAACCATTTTCCGAGCAACCACTTGAAATTCTCGACGCTGGGGCAAGCAACACATATCGGCACGTCGAGGTGCCGCACACCACCCCGTTGACGGAAAACTACCGTATCGTGCGGCGGCTCGTCGGGTTTGTGCTCGACCACTTGGAGGGAGCCCTCATCCAAGGCCCAGGGTACGTGCCGCTTGGCCAGGCGCTCTCGCCCCAGGAAGTGGGTGCGTGGTTGCAGACCAAAAATATGATTGCCGAGCATCAGGGGGCACGGCCAAATTTCGCAATCGCCCAGCACTTGGGCATGGGTGCGTCGCGGGCGGTATCATCTGAAATTGCAGCGGACTACCAAAACTACGTGATGCGCAAAATCTCGCTGGCGCGGCTGCGCGACACCTTGGCCAAACTCACGGACCTTGAGTCCTATACAAGGCACCAGATGGCCGAGCGGGGCATCTGGCAAACGAGTGAATGATACAATAGAGTAGTAACGCCAGTAGTGGGAGCATCGCCCATGCATTATACGAGGAACCGCACATGATGCAGCCATGGCAGATGTGATGTTGTGGTACGGCACTTCCACCACCTTGTCCGTTTTTTCACGTTCTTCACCTCCGGCACATCCCGACTGCCAGCACCCCATAGACCCTGAGCTAAACCTTGTAGTGTGATTTTGGACTTCCTCACCCAGGTGGTTCGCACCCACATTAGTTGCGTCGTGGGTGCACTCCCGCTGCACCATGTCTACAATAGTTGCCCGATGCGGTGATGAAATTTTCAAATGCAGGCATGAGTAAACAGTGAAATTGAGCTTCCACCGCACAAAGCTTCGATTGCTACGGCCATTCCTAACCGATCGACAGATGTCGATGCGGCCACTGGGCGGATGGTCTTGTCTCAAATGTGGACTGGCGGGTCCGGTTTGGAGTTTCAGGGTCGTGGGCCAAAGTCTATTTTTATCTGCCGCCCTCAGTGGCCGTTGCCATCAGCGGCCGTCGGCCGCCAGCGGCCGCTGACGACAACACTACGAGGGTCTGCCGTCACCTTCACCAGCTTGTGCCCTGGCAATTGTCCCTCATCCCCTGCCGCAGCGGTTTGGCAAAAAAGAAAATCCTCCTCGCCTGAAAAATATCCCTCCGTGCAGCCCAATCGAGTTCCACAATCCTCAGTGATAAAGTATTGCATTTCTCAAGCAAAAACCCACCCTCATCTTAACTTTCGGTGCCACGTCTCGACTGTTTGGTGTTATTGGTTTTCCCAACTCTGCAAAGTGCTTGCTGGAGAAACCACAAGCGAGTCGCCTCCCCATCCTCGTGGCTGATATTTATATCCGGGTCAATTTCCATCCTCGTTTCCCTGACTTTTTCTCACCACCTCCATCGTCTGGTCAACCCTGCATTTGCATAATACCCTAAACCGGCCCCACCATGTTATTCTGGGTCCTTCTTGTTGCCGTGGTCCAGGCGTTGGACTTTGACCTCTGTGCCTCGGAAAACCTCGGCTCCTCCGAGTCCACCTCCATCTACATGTCCAATGGCCAGTGCAAGGACACTTGTTCGGGCGAGGGCTACGCGGTGGCCATCACCCAGGGCCAGAGTTGCTGGTGCTCCAACTACGTCCCGCTGGACACCGCCTCATCCTCCAATTGCGACACAAACTGTCCGGGGTATCCCTCGGAGCAGTGTGGAGGCGACGGCTACTACGGCTACGTGATCATCAGCACCCCCAGCGGGACGAAGGGCGCCGAGTCTGCGTCCTCCACCAAGGTGGAAGATACAGAAACTGACGAGGTATCCACCGAGCAACCCACGCTGGCCTCGCCCACATCCACCATCATCACCAGGGTCACCTCCAACGTGCTTCTGACGGTGGTGACCAAGCTCACCACCTACGACCGGGTGTCGCTGACGGTGGAAGTCACCAAGACCCACGAGGTGTCGAGCGAAACCAAGACTGAGGTGTCGAGCGAAACCACCTCAGACACTTCCTCGTCGACCGAGTCGTCTCAGGAACCCTCGACAACGGCTTCGCCGTCGTCTTCGGAGGGCAAGACTTCGCTCCACCCCACCACCGTGTACTCCATCAAAACGGTCAACGGCTCCGCCACGCAAATCATCAAGACCCAGTACGTCACCGCGTCGCCATCGGCGCCGGCCGCCACCTCTAGTGTGGCGTCCGCCGAGCCGTCCGCCACGGACGCCGACTCCAGCTCCGGCAGCTCCTTCTTTGACTCAAAGGGCAAGGTCGCCGGCACCTTCACCGCCGTCGGGATCGTGGTGGTGGGCCTCGTCAGTGCGCTTTTGTACTGCTGCTGCTGCTGTGGTGGAGGCAGAAGAAACGACGACTTCACCGACGAGGAAAACCAGTACTCGTCCGATGAACTCTCCATCACCAATGAGAAGGCTGCTGCCGCCGCAGCCGCCGTGCCTGGCGCATACAGTGGAACTCATTCGAAAAACTCATCCACCGACCTCAAACGAAACAGCTCCAGCAAGTCGATTCTCCTGCTCTTTTCTCCGGCGTTGGGAGGGGGCGGCGGAATCGGCCGCAGCCAGAGCAAAAAGAAACTTAATCCCTCCAAACTGTCGCCCACCAATGAGGCGTTCATGTTCCCCATTTCCGAGTTTGATACCCGTCTCGACCCCAACTCCATGTTCATGAATACTAATGCGTCCATGAAAACACTTGCCGATGAACAGGACTACTCGAGACGCATTTTGCATATCACCAACCCCGAATAATACGTCTTACGTCAAGGTGTAGATACCTTTGGAGAGAAGGCGCTCAAAACATGATACAAGGCAGGATGCCTTAGGGCCTCATTACATCGTAATCTCTTGAGCATTGTCTTCATTCTCTGTTTGCTATTGTCTTCATTATCTGTTTGCTATTGTCTTCATCTCTTCTGGTCATACACTTTCTCATGCTGTACGTGTTCATTCCTCTGGTATACAATCTCATTAATCATTTCTTTGGCTGCCGCTCATAGGCATTGGGGCTGGGGGACCGCTCGTGATAATGACAGCAGTGCTCGTCCTCCGAGTCGCTCAGATCGCTGCCGCTCGACGACTCTGACGACAGCTCGCCAAAGTCCCGTTGGGGATGGAATATACAGCAAATCTTGGACTTCTTCTTGCCCATGTGCTCGTTGTCGACAACATCCTCTGTCCAGCGGACCTTGGACTTGCTCTTCTTCTTCTTGTCTTGTCGAAGATGCAAAATGGCCCCAGTCTGCGGCTGCTCCTCCTCCACGGTGGTGGTGGAGGTGGGTCGGTTTTCCGTCATGATTACCAAGAAACAGAATGTGCGACTTCACCCGTACATTTGCACCCGATCATAACCTTGCCGTATGGGGTGGCATTACGTCAGACCAAACAAGAGGCTATTCTTAGATCAGGACGGCCAACCAAGGCTCACACTCCTGCGTTCTTGTCATCAGGGCAACACTACTTTCAGACACCACACCAAACGCACAAAATCCCACAAGAAAAGGTCCCGTGGTCTAGTTGGTTATGGCGTTCGCCTCACACGCGAAAGGTCCCCAGTTCGAACCTGGGCAGGATCATTTTTTTGTCGCACCATTTGCACCCCGATGACCCCACTACAATGGACGAGGTGTCTATCCCACAGCTTCCACGTCAAGCCGCATGTCAACAAACTTCCTAGCTGCTACAAACAGCCCACACCACTGGCGGATGACGAAATCATTGTCGCCATGAGCGCAGGGGTCGACTCGTCGGTATCGGCGGCTCTCTTTGCCCACAAGTACAAGAATGTCCGGGGCATCTACATGGCCAACTGGTCCCAGACGGCCAAGTGCACCGAGGCGGACTGGAACGACGTGCAGAAAGTGTGTTCCCAACTCAACATTCCCTGTGAACGGGTCAACTTCGAGAAGGAGTACTGGACCGATGTCTTCACGCCAATGATCAACATGTACGAACAGGGCCTCACGCCCAATCCCGACACGGGGTGCAACCGATACGTCAAGTTCGGCAAGATGATCGAGCACCTCACCGCCAAGTTCCCCCCGACCAAGAAGTGGTGGTTGGTGACGGGGCACTATGCTCGGGTGATGATCCACGAACCGACGCAGCACCGCCATCTTCTTCGCGGCTACTACGGCAACAAGGACCAGTCGTTCTACCTCCTGACCATCTCGCCCGAGGTCCTCGACCGAGTGCTCTTCCCCATTGGCCATCTCACCAAGCCAGCGGTGCGCCAGATGGCCCACGATTACAAATTGCATACGGCAAACAAGCCCGACTCCCAGGGGCTTTGCTTTGTGAACCCCGACCACAAGTTCCGGGACTTCCTCAACGAGTACATTCCCCCGAAGCCAGGCAACATCGTCACGCCGGACGGCAAGGTGTGGGGCCGCCACGACGGCCTCTGGCACGCCACCATCGGGCAGAAGCTGGGCATCTCCATGCCCCAGGGCGACGAGCGGTACAAGGGAACATGGTTTGTGAGTGAAAAGCGGGTGGACTCCAACGAAATTGTCATTGTCAAGGGGGGGAACCACCCGGACTTGTACAAAAGGACACTAGTGGTGCAGGACTGGCACTGGTTGGTGCTGGACCCACAGGCCATCGACAAAGCAAACCTCACCATCCAGTACCGCTCGCTCCAGGAGCCCGAGCCCGTGGAGTCGTTTTCGGCAGATGGCGACGTCACCATCACCTTGAAGAGGGCCGCACGCGCCATGGCCGCGGGCCAGAACGTGGTGCTCTACAACGGCCCTCGGGTCCTTGGATCGGGAATCGTAAGGGGAACCCACTAACAAATGCTCATTCCACATATCAGTCAAACGCTTCACTGTACATAGACAACCTCATTCACAATTCATTACTAGTATACAACAACGAACTAAAGTCATCCTAAAAAGCCACTATGGTGGGGTACAACTTGCGAGAAACCAGCTCTTCGCGCTCACTCTTCTCCTCTTGGGCACGAAGCGACGACAAGTACTCGCACACCATGGCAATCATCTCCTTGTGACGCTTGACGGACTCCGCGTCACTAATAACGTCCTTCTTCTCGTTCAACGACAACTTGCCGAGCAAGTCGGCCGGGTCTTCGTCGTCCAACGCCTGGCCCGCCTTCTGGAAGTTGCTGACGCCAAACTCAGGGAACGAGTTGTGGTTGGCGGTGCCCATGTACCGGCTGACCTGGGGGTAGCTGGGCGAGTAGCCGACGTTGTGGTTGTTCACCAGCACCGATTCACCGGGCTTGGTGGTGGCAGATGGGTATGAGGGCACGCTGGGGTACAAGTTTTGCGCTTGGTGGTGGGGGTGGGGGTGGGGGTATGACGGGTTCATGCCCTGGTACTGGGCGTCGATGGACGCAGACAACGAGTTGAAGAACTTCTCTGCCTCGTACAAGTTGGTGTTGCCGTGGGGGTAGTTGTACACGGGCGGCGGGGCGGCGGCGTGCTGGGGGTGGTGGTAGATTTGCTCGTCCAAGTGGTTCAACTTGGAGAACATGTCGACGTTGTACTGGGGCTCGATCTTGGACTTCTTGGCTCCGCCGTCACCAGAGTAGAAGTTGAAGTCGTTGAGAATGCTGTTGACAACGTACATGTTGTGGTGGGAGTTGTCGAACTTTCTCTTTCTGTCGTCGCCCAACGGAGGGTAGAAGTCTCCGAGGGCCCCGGGGTGGGGCAAGTGGCCCGGGTGGGGGTGCTGGGCCATCAACGCGCCGTTGTCAAAGTCGGGTCTTCTCTGCATTTCGTCTCGCAACTTCTTCTGCGACTTCTTCAACTTGCGCTGGTGGTCCTCCTCGTGGATCTTGGTGTGCTTCTTCAAGTCCTGGGGTCTCTTGAAACTCTTGGGACAGATGTCACAGTGGAACGGCTTGAGGGGAACGTGCACCCTCAAGTGCGAGGTGATGTGGTCCCTCTTGACGGTGGTGGTTCCACAGTTGTCCCAGAAGCACGTGAGGGACAAGTTGTTGGAGGCCTTTCTGCCCACATGGTCGTCGCACAAGTGGTCGTACAACAACTCGGGGGTCTCGTAAACAACGGTGCAGTCCTTCCAGTGACACCTGAAAGGGCCCTTCAAGTCCTCGTCCTTGATCTTCTTGTAGGTTTTCTTGGGCTTGCGTTGTTCCTCCTTCTCGGGGTAGAAGCCGAGGTCCGGGAGACCCGCGTCCTTCTGGAGTCTCTTGTCGGTGTCCAAGGGCGAGTTGGCGGTGGACTGCGATGTGAAGGACGAGTGGGGCGAGTCGTTGGCGGAGTGACTGGTGGTGGGGGACGTTGACGAGATGCCGTCGATGTCGAGGTCGATTTCCAGGTCCCCCATGCGGTCGTTGGAGGACGCATTCAAGTACGAGATCGGGTGGAGATTGTAATTCATGGTGTCAATCTTAACGGTCGGGTAAAAGAACGTGGGAAGTAGCAGAAATGTATTTATTAGGGTCGGGGTGCCAAGATAAAATGCGAAAAGAAGTCATTTCTTAGCGCCAAGCCAGTGTGTGCACACCAGGCGGTGCTCACGTGAAAAGAAATTCCGCCGAGCAGGGCGATGAAGAGGTGGAGCAACGAGAGGAGGAAGGGAGAAGGCAAAAGCTTCGAACTACAATAGAGCATGTCAGGCCGGGGCAAAAAGATGCCTTCAGCCAGATTCGAACTGACGATCTCCTCATTACTAGTGAGGTGCCTTACCAACTTGGCCATAAAGGCGGAAATCTCCCGGGGGTGAGTCGAACACCCGATCTCAAGATTACTCTGAGGAACTCATTACAGTCTCGCGCCTTAGCCAGCTTGGCCACCGAGAGGATTTCTGTGGGGGAAGCGGGTTTTCGTGATATACCATGGAGGTCAATCGGGGATGTGGATTCACACAACTGTTTGGACAAACAGCGTTCGATGACTTAGGTTGGCTCTCTACCTTTTGTCACCTCTACTAAGTTACCTTCCTTTTTCTATTCATGTAAAATACAAAGTCACGCCGACCAGAACTGGTAGCTCTTGGGCTTGACCACACTAATGGGCAACTCGTTGTGCGCCGCCGTCTCCACCTTGGAGGCATCCTGGGGCGTCTTGTCACTCAAGTTCACCTTGTTGAAGGTCTTGTTCACCTCGCTGATGCTCACCGGCGTGAGAAGATCGTCCAACAACTCGGTCAATGCCGGGTCCGCGTTGTGCTGTTTGAACTTGCTGATCTTTTCGTAGTTGAGCCACCTCTCAATGAGCAACTGCTTTCTTTGTAAGTTGAGCAAGTTCTCCGTCTTTATGAGGTTGGACTCCACGTTGTTTATGAGCTGTAGCTTGGTCTGCACCTTTTCCAACGTGAGCTCAATCACCTGGTTGATCAACGCCGTTTGGCTCACCACCAGCTCCTGCACGTTCTTCAATGCATTCAGCTCCACCACCTCCTTGCCCTGCTGAGAAGAGACGATTCTCTCCACCACATCCTGTATGATTGTTTCCCGGTTGAGGCCGGTCTCGCCAAACTCACTGGGTTCGTTGCTGACAAGCTTGCTCAAGTATCGGTCCTCGATGGGCAACTGCACAAACTTGATCAACGCCTGCTCCCTTGTCTTGGACCCAATGTGGTCGGCAATCTTGTCCCACTGGCCGGCATTGTTGGCAAAGAGGGTCCGCGACTGGTTGTCGTAGGTGGCATACATCTCCACGCCTTCCAACAACAAGAGAACCTCCTGCTCGGACCACGCCTCTTGTGCGTGGTCCTTGGTTAACTTGACGAAATCCGACGACACAAAGTTGGAGGGAAACAACCCCTGGTCAAACGCCTTCTGGCTGATTTCGGCGGCGCTGTTGATGTTGCCAGCACTGCTGGACTTGCTCTTGAGATTGTGGTATCTGACGTCACTGACATCCTCGCCGGTGATGCTGCAAAAGTATTGGATGGCGCTGTTGGCGTTCTTCTTGGCGGCCTCCGAGTACACGTTGCGTCTCACCTCCAAATTAAGGGGAATGGCATCGCCAGGCGCCGACACCTTCTCCTCCTTGGGGTCGGTGGTTTCGCTCTCGGACTCCGGGGGAGAGGGCAACGCCACCTCCGCGTCCTCCGGCACGAAGGGAATCAATCCCTTGGGCGTGTCCAACGTCACCTGGAAATGGCCGGTGTATTGCGGGCCCACGATCGCCGACTTGGTGCGCGGGTCGATCTGGTAGTTGATCAAGCCCCACTTCTCCAAGAACTTGTGGATTCTGATGATGCTGGAAACGTCTCCGGCAAGATTCCGCCGCACCGCCGTCACCGTCAAGTACTCGATCGGGTTGATGCGATACGAGTTGATCATGAAGTCTCGCATGTTCTTGTACACCTCGGCGGTCTTGTAGGTGGACTTGACGGACTCCTCACTGACTTTCTGGGGGAAGAAATCGGGGAAGGATTTCTTCTCAATGGAGTGGACAGCATCGAGGTCAAACCACTTGGCGTACGACGGAATGACAACGTGCCGTGCCTGTTCGAGAAGATACGTCCGGGCCTTTTCCTGAAACTCTTGTCTTGCTTTTGCCAAATCGACGGGTTTTTCCTCCTCGACGGGCTGCTCGGCAGGTGGCTGCTCGCCGTTTTCCGTGCTCACGGGAGTGTCGACCTCCTTCTCCTCTTTGGGGGCGGTTTCCTGGAACGACATGGTGGATGGTGGGTGTCGCTTTTTCTTTTGTTTTTCTTGAGGGTTGGCCCCGACGATGTCGCGCGACACGCGACATTCGCGTCCCTCCTCCCACATCAACACAACATGACCGACGACAACCTCGATGACGCCGGGGACTCCGACTATGGCTCGGAGGTGTCCGACTTTGAGCCGGAATTCGAGCCCGTGAGGAAAAGACGGAGAACGGCGCCGTCGGTGCCGACCGCGCGATCCACCGTCCCGGACTCAGAGGAGAGCCCGTTGTACCGGGCGTTGAGCCAGGCTGACGCCTCGCCACAGGCGCTCGCCGCCGAGTGGTGCGAGAACTACCTCCAGGACCAAGAGTCCGGGTCGTCGGACGCCTTTGCGGGCCTTTTCAACCTATGGCTACGGTGCTGTGGGTGCACCTCGCTAGTGCAGCCCCACGACGTGTCGAACGTGGAGGCCGCCCCCAGCACCACCTCCGAGGTGGCACTTGCCTTTGAGAAGCAAAAGTTCCATGAATTCCCCTATTTGTCCAACAACAAGTCCATCAGGTTCTTCCGCAAAAACGTCCAGGACTTCACCGAGCACACGGTGCTCTATGCTCACGAAAAGGGGTTTCTCTACTCCGACACCACCGACGCGTCGCCCTTCATGACCCAGCTCGTCACCTGGCTCGCCACGCTCAGCTCGTGCACCGTGCGCCCGCTTCGGCACGTAGCCACCGACTTGATGCTCACCGTACAAACGCAACTCTGCCACAACATGGCCGCCATCACCGCGTCGTTGGAGCGCCAGCAGCGCCAGCTCGCCACCGCCAAGCGCGGCCGCAACAGCGCCGCCAAGGTGCGGCTGTTGACGGAGCTGATATCTTCGTACCACACCAAGAAGCAGGCCACCACCAACTACTTTGACGACATCACCGACACGGTGTTTGTGCACCGGTACCGGGACCTTGACGCGGGCATACGGCAGTGCTGTCTTGTGCGGTTGTGTGAGTGGATGCTCGTGTGCCCCAGCCACTTTCTTCAGTCGTCGTACATGCGGTACTACGGGTGGATGATGTCGGACCCGTCCGAGCACGTGCGGGCCGAGGTGGTGCGGTCGTTGCTCAAGCTCTACAGAAACACCGGGCGGGCGATGAACGCGTCGTTCCGCCAGTTCACCGACCGCTTCAAGGCGCAGATGATCAACATGGCGTGGAAGGACTCGTTTGCCGTGAGTCTTAACCTCGCGGGGGTGCTCAGGGAACTCCACAAGCTCGGGTTTCTTCTTGAGGAGGATGTGGTGACGGTGCTACGCAACACCTTCCGCATAAAAGGCAAGGGGCGGGACCGCCTTCTTGTGGAATTTGCCAAGGTGCTTGAGCTGTACAACGAAGCCTACGTGGACGCCCAGATTGAGCGGTACTCGCAGTTCTTTGAGGAGTACGACTCGCCCCAGTTTGGCGACGAGCCGGAGAAGCTCAGTCTCGAGAGCTGTCTCAAAGCCAAAAACATCGTGAGGGTGTTTCAGAGCGCAAGCGACCTCGACGACGACGTGGACGTGGTGCCCGTGTTCGTGGCGTTGTCGTCATTACCGTCGTACTCGTTGCTTTGGGACTTCCTCATACGATACTTGCTCTACGACCTCTCCGCCATCTCGTTCATCCCCCGCAACAGCGACATTAGCGAAAACAACGACGAGGTGTTGGACTTCATGCGGCTTCTCGAGTTGACGGGCAACGACCAGTCATTCTTGCTCAAGTTCATCCAGGGGGGCGTGGCCGCCCTCTGTGGACGCAAGAAGCGGCTCTCGGAACAGGAGGAAAGCGACCTCTCGCAGGCGATGGTCCAGCTTGCCAACCACCTCCCGTCGTTGGCCAACTTTGCCTCCAAGAAGGGCCAGATGCACCTGCTCTTGCACATTTGGAACAGCGCGTTGGGGGCTCCCCTTGGCTCGGGAAACCTCCACTCCATCTTTGTGTCGTTGGGCCAGGCGGAGATCTACAACGACATCACGGGGTTGTTTCTCAACCAGTACCGGGACCTCGACCGGGTGCAAAAGGCCGAGATGGATGCGTACGACGTGTTTTTTGAAAAGTTGTTGCCTGAATTCCAGGACTTGGGCAACTCCTCCGGCCCCTCGGTCATGAACAGCGAGCTCCGCCTCAAGGTCCAGACCTTGCTCCAGGAGCTTGTGGCCGAGGCAGTGGGCGAGCTATCGTCTGATGCCGAGGGCAACGACCAGCTCCAGACACAGCGGCACATTTGCGACGTGGTGGTGCGCTCGTCGCATGCCATCGCCAAGATCAACAGGCTTGCCAACTTTGTCAACATCAACGAGTACGTGGCCGATAACGTCCACTCGCTGACGGTGTCGCTCATCGACTTGCTTGTGCAAAAAGTGTTCACCAAGTTCTCCATCTATCCCTTGGTGGACTTGTGGCCAAACAACTTTGTCAAGATTGTCGATGATGTCGGCGACGGCTTTGCCGCGGTGATGGACCTCGTGCTTGTTTCTGCGTGCTGGCGTCTCGACAGGCTCATCTACGAAAACACCGAGAAGCCCGACCACATCAACGACATCGAGCTCATCTTCGAGGACGTCAGCACCATCGTCATCCAGGTGGTGCACTACATCAAGTCGTTCTCGTTGGTGAACCACGACAACAAGGTGCTTTCTCGCAAGCTCGTCGCCCTCTATACCACGTTTGCAACCGGGCTCATTGACGTGGTGGTGTCGCTCAAGATTTTTTACGTGAAGTTCAGGGACAACAACAACTTCCTCAACTTCAATGCGTACTTTCTCGACAGCGAGGGCATGGGCCGGTTCGTTGCCCAGCCAATGGAGGAGGAACTCCAGACCCAGCTACAAAACATCTTTTTGCACAAGGAAACGCGGCTTGCGGTTCTTTCTGGGGTGAGTCTCGAGCGCCAGGGCGACGAGGACGTCAATCTCGAGGAGCTCTACCGGGAAGTACCCGTCACCCGCGCAGAGAGCAACTTCGACTCCGACAACGAGTCGGACGAAGAACCCGAGCCACAGGACAAGGACACCCGCGTGTGGGAGGCGGAAAAGGAGCTCTGTGTATTTACCGTCAAGCTCTTCACGTTGATCAACACCGGCATTGCCGACAAGCTCCGGGAGCGGGTCAAGTTGAACAGCGAGAAGATCGGCGGCCTCTTCCACACCATCGTCAAGCAGAACGAGCCCAAGCCGGCCCCACTGGTGGAGACAGACAGGCCGGCTCCACTGAGAGACGACTCGCCGGCCACCAATGCCACCGACGTGTCGGATCTCCAGATTGACATCACCGACAAGGAGATTTCCGCGACGTTGGCCGAACCAGGGGTGGCTTGAGAGATGGCTTATGTCCATGTCAACACGTCTCTATCTGCTTCACCTGTGTATGCGTTCTCTGCCCACCTGATTTCTCAGCTTCACTTGCATCTCACATTCTAGCTCATTATCGTATATCATATATCGTCTCTATCTCTTCCTTCCCCGGTAACTGTCGATGTTGGGCAACTCCTCCTTCGCCTCGGCCGTGGGCGTCACAAAGTCAATCACCTCCGGCGCCGCCCCGGTGGTGGTGCTGATGATGAGCGGCACCTTGGGCGACGGGTGCACCAAGTTGGAGTTGGCGCTGGTGGGCGCCGTCGAGTCGCCGAAAATCGACGAGTGCGGCACTTCGCCCGAGCTGGCGTCGGCATTGTCAATGTCCAAGTGCATTCCCGTGGGCCCCATGTCCGTGGCGGAGGCATCCATGCCCTGGCGCAACTTGATGAGCGAGCTGGACGACACCACCTGCGGCACCGCCGCCTCCGTGCCGCTGGCGGCGTCAAACGGGTCCGGGCGGGGCCCCGCCGGCGACAACGAGCTGGTGCCGCTGGCACTGGTGTCTGCTCGCGGGCGGCGGGTGCCCGCCTTTTTGAGTTTGTTGTGGATCTTGTCCTTGAGGGAGAAGGAGGTTTCGGCGCTGGGGGATAGGCTGCGCATGTGGGTCATCTTGGGGGTGTTGGAGAGGTCGATGCGAAGGTTGGAGTTCTTGGGCGCAAGCTTGTTGTCCAGAGACTTGGAGCGGTCGCATTGCTTGCCCTTCTTGACTTCTAGAAGGCGCTTGCGGACTCTGGCGGCCACGTCCTGCCTGAATACCCGGATGAGGCCGTACTGGTCGGTGGTGACAATGATGTGTCCGTAGTCCACTTCTTCAGGGTCGGTGCCCTTCTCCGCGGCATCGAACGCCTTGCCTCGTTTGGCAAGATCGAGAATCACGTCGTCGGAAAAGTCAAGGAGCCGGCACGTGGCTTCCGGCGCAAAGATGGCGGCGTTGACCTTCAGGTGGTGGGCGTGGAAGCACGTGTAGCTGGAGTTTTCATTGGAAACATACTCGTTGGCATGGTTCTCGTCCGACAAAAACTGGTGCACGTTCAATTTCTTCATGAGCTTGTTGTCCTGGATGAACTGCAGGTACTTCTTGTGCTTCTCGATGTGGTGGGTGCCCTCCAACACAAGGTCCTTGAGGGCCAGGCGGAGCTTGTTGTTGATGATGTAGTTGTTGTTTTCCCAGATGTAGCACCAGTGGTCCTCGGAGCCACTGATGATGAAGTGGTGGTCGGGACTCATGCTGGCGACAATGGACGAGCTGTGGTTGTGGAGGCCCTTGAAGCGGGTCACCAACTTCTTGGAGTTGGTGTTGATGAGACGCACCTTCAGGTCGTTGGTGGTGATGAGCACGTTCCACCGCTTGAAGGGGTCGTCCACGGTGTCGCCCGGGTTGTTGATGACGGTGGAGTTCTCGTAAATCTTGATGCCCGTGATCTTGTTGCCATTCTTGTGGTGGAACTGGTGCACGAGCCCCCGCTCCTTGACCTCAAAGTGCTTCACGTGGTGGAGGCCGCGGGTCTCGAGGATGAACACTGCTCCGTTGAAGCCGCCGGCAATGCAGAACTGCCCGTCGGGAGTGAAGGCCAACGCCGTGATCAACACGTCGTTGCCCAAGTTCTTGGAGAAGGCCACCTGGCGCTCGAGAATCAGCCAAAGCCGGAGCTCGTTGTCGAGCGACCCACTAAGAAAGAACCGGTCGTCCGTCGGGTGGAAGCTCACGCTCGTGACAAAGTCCTCGTGCTGGAACGTGTGGAGGCACTTGGCCCGGTCCACATGCCACAACCGGGCGGTGCGGTCCATGCTGCCGGAGATGAGGAAGTTGTTCTTGCTCCACGCCAACAGTAGCACGCTGTGCGTGTGTCCTTCAAACACTTTGACTGGTTCGGGGTGAAACACATGCCCGTGGCTGAAGAGCCGGTCGCTCTTGTTGCGCCGCTTGGTGTTGTCCTTGGTTTGAGCAATCTCCCCGTCAAACTCGAGTCGGGAAAGAGGCGACGAGATCACCTTCCAGATCTTGATCACGGAGTCGCGGCCGGCAACGGCAAGGTACTTGCCGTCGGGACTGAACTCCATGACAAACACCTCCGAGGTGTTGTTCTTGGGCGTGCGCTCGGCGCCGTCGCCACTGGCCTCGGTGTCGGACTCGTCGCTCAGCACGTCGTCGTGGGACGCCTCGGAATTGAGCTCCTGCGCCAAAAACAAGTTGTAGAAGCCCCGGGGACTGTGCTTGTTTTTACGGGTGACCCGGGTGAACTGCGGCGACACGAGCGCCTCGTACTTGAGGCCCAGCCAGATGTCGTTGCCCAAACCATCAAGGAAGGACGGGATATTCTCGTGGAGATTGGACGTCACCTTCTCCGCCTTGAGCGAGGTGTCGGACGTGAGAATCGAGCTGGTTTGCGACAACCCGTCGATCGACTCGTTGTCGTAATCATAAACGGGCGACTCGTCGTCGTCAAAGATGCTGGGCGGCGAGAACGACGACCCGGTGCCGGCGCTTCGGCGCACACTGGTGTTCCGGCTCAAGTCCTGGGACCGTCGGCGCCGCCGGCGCGTGGCGGATGCCAGCGAGGTGTCGGGACTGGCGTCGGTGTGATCGGAAACGCTTTCTTGGAGCGAGTCCAGGCGGCGGCGGAGAATCTTGTTGATGAAGCTCTTCCGGCCGCTGGAATGGATGGAGGACGAATTGGCCAACGACGACGACGTGGACACCTTGCGTTGGGTGGGGGTGACAGACATGGCCGAGGTGGTGGGGGTGGTGGGGGTGTTGCTGGTGTTGCTGGTGAAGTAGAAATGGAATGTGAATAGTTGCTCGGTGGGGAGTGATTTTCTCAAACAGGAAGTGCATCTCTACAACGGTTAAAAGACAAAAGTGACTCAATCGCAAGGTCGTGCTCCCTACTGTGTCCCTTTCCTAGTGACTCTGGTGATACCACCTGTTGACCCCTTATATTGTCCGGCCGGCACGTCTTACTGCCGATCCGAGTGAAATATCCCTGCAATTGCCCACTGTCAATTGTCAGTCTCCTAGGTTGTCCTTGGCTTGTGCTCCTGCTTTCTCTTCACTATACCATGCTACTGCTACTGCTTCTTCTTCTTGGACCACTCCAAGTGCAAAATCAACGAGTGGTATCCCTTACCATTCAATGCGTCGATGGCTTCCTGGGCCTTTTGCTCGGTGGCAAACGTGACATATGCAAAACCCTTGGACTCGCCCGTTTCTCTGTTCTTGACGAGCGACACTCTCTGTAACGGCCCGAATCTCGCCAACAACTCTCCTCTGATCATGTCTTCATCAATGAAAGTGTTCAACTGCGAAATCTTCAATGTGTTGGTGTCGTCTCTGCCGCCGTCTCTCAACACGGCACCGCTTCTCATCGATGGAGGAACATACTTGCCCGAAGTGTTTTCTGTGGTGGCGGTGGCATCGTTGGACGCGTGCGTGACGTCGGCACCCAACGTATCTCTGAATGGACACTTGGATGTGAAATGGCTTCCCTGACAGATTCTACACTTGAGTCTGTCTCCGGAAACAAGCTTGGACTTCTCCTCGGCCTTTTGCTCCTCCTCCTTCTTCTCAAGCTCCTTCCAAGAAGTGCCGAGTTTCAACTCCACCTTTTCTCCGAGCTGTGTGGTTCTGGTGTCGGGGCCTGGGGGCGTGTCCTTCTCCTTGCCGTACTTGGCCCATTTTCTGCGGAGGGCAATGGATGGATGTACTCTTTCTTGCACCTTCACCTCCTTGATCTTCTGGGTGATTTTCACCTTCTGATTCTTGTTGTTCAAGCCGTAACTGACAACGGTCTTGGTGCCATCGGGGTTGGTGGTGACCTCGGGGGCGGGGAAGTCGTCCTCGACGTCGGCCCACGATTTGAGTACAGAGGTCATGGTGATGGAGTGAAAATTTGTGAGGAAAAGCCCGCGCACGACCGTCTATACATCTAGCTGCTCTAGGATAATGTTTGCCACCTGCTTCAGACGATACACCTGCTCATGCTGACCGAAGTTGCCAAAAATCACCTTTGGCGTGATACCCTGATTCACCAAATACTTCTCGAAGTGCTTGGTTTGGCGGGGCGAGAGTAGCTCGTCTTCCAACGAGTGTACGAGCACCACGTCTGGACGAAGCACGAGGTCAATTCCGGCAGAAACTTGACTGGCCTGAGTATAATGCTCCTGTGAAACGAAGGCATCGTCCACAAACGACCGGTACGAGGGGTACTCGCGGAGCATTTCCACCACGTCGTAGATCCCGTCCACAAACACAAGCTTGTCGAGCTTCACCTGGAGGGAATCAACGGCCTCGATGGGGACTATTGCCCTCCTAATCAACTGCTCGTGGTTGAGGAGCTGCATTAATAGGGTCCCGCCCACCGAGTGCCCCACCAACACCACCGAGTCGACCTTGTATTCGGTGTGGAGGTGGTTCAATGCACTCACGACATCAACAAGATGCTCCGGATGCTTCACCTGTGGCGACAATCGGTAGTTGACGCCAAACACGTTGAAGCCCGTGGGGCCGAGGTGGTGCACCAACTCCACGAAATCGTCGTAGGTGTTGTTGGGATCGCGCCACCCTCCCCCGTGGATGAGCACTAGCGACGTGTGGTTGGCCTCGTCGTACGCCATCACCTTGATGCTTTGCAATGGGTGGGTGCCATATTGTACCACGGACATTTTCGCGTCTATTATAATACAAAGAAGAACTGAAGCCACCAGGGCAGCCATCGGCCAATGCACTTTTTGATCCTCTCTTTTCTGTCTCCTTCTCTTTATCCTCTGTCTTTTTGTCCCTTCTTCCCACCCACTATATCCTTGAGGATCCATATTCATTAAAACAATTCAATCTCTTGTCCACCCTTCGGTATCACAAACGGGATCATTACACTTTACTTAGTAGCGGGTTGGAGATCTGTCACGGGAGTAGGAGTTGCCGTAGCCCTCGTCACCACGAGACTCACGGTCGTATCCACCACGGCCACCTCTGAAACCACCACGTCCACCGTCTCTGAATCCACCACGGCCACCACGGAATCCACCGTCTCTGAATCCACCACGTCCACCTCTGAATCCACCGTCTCTGAATCCACCACGGCCACCTCTGAATCCACCACGGAAGTCACCACGGCCACCTCTGCCGCCAAATCCACCACGTCCACCTCTTCTGGAGGGAGGAACGAAAGGAGAGGTGTCCTCCTCGGCATTGATGGTGGTGTCTTGGAACTCGGCACCGTTCAACAAAGGAATGGCGTTGTCCAAGTCCTCTCTGGAACCAAACTCCAAAGCACCAATAGTCTCACCGGACTCGTAGTCTCTAAACACCTTGGCGAAAGTTGGGGACGCGCCAGTCTTGTCTCTGACAAAGTCCTTGAAGTCTTGCCAAGCAGCACCCTCTTGCAAGTTGGTGACCTTGACTCTGAACTTACCTCTGGTGTCCTCCTTTCTTTCACGAGCAAGCTCGATGGTCAAAGGTTGACCGAGGAAGTCGGAACCGTTCAAGGTCTCGACGGCCTTGGCGGCATCCTCGGCGTTCTCGAAGGACACGAAGGCGTAGCCTCTCATCAATTGAACGTCAGTAATGGCACCAATCTCGCCAAAGTGGGCCTCGACGTCCTCACGTTGCGCCTCAAAAGACAATGGTCTGATGAAGACCTTGCTGGATTCGGTCTTTTGTTCAACGGGGGCGACGGTTTCGTCTTGAACTTGGTCGTTGTACTCTTGGTCGGACATTTGTATAGAAAAAAGGAGATGAGCTAAAGTTGTTTTGCCTCGCACTTTTTTTTCACCCCACCCAATGAGGCGTGCGCGGCCCAACCGGACCAATTAACAAGGGCACAGCCAATGAAGTTCACAAAACGGGCCTAGATTTTGAAGATGGGGTTGGCTACTGATGTGAATCAGAGCACCGAGGTGATCTGTTTGTTGTCTTCTTCCCCATCACATTTGTTCAATTTCACCATTTTGCAATTTGTGCCAAAGTTGCGAACAACTGTGGTTTTAGCACCCGCTTTTGGCACAACAAGCAAGTGTCCCAAAATGGACAAAATCTACAGGTGGTTACACCGTATTTATTCGCAGGATACACCACGGGCCCTTACCATGGTGCCTCTGGACTGCACCTGCCCATGACCTAGTCTCTCTTCCATCTGACCTTTCCCGGTTGACGGGCATAGTAGATCCCGCCCACCTCGATGTTGGTGTTCCACTGGTCAATGAAGCTACAGAGGGCCGAGCCGAGCGCCATCTCTCGGGGCATCTTGGTCTCGTCCACCTTGAGCGTAAACCCATGGATACCGTGGGAAATCACCTGGCCCACTCGCTCGCGGACTTCCGATTCCTTCTCGCCCACGTTGTGCACCCGCTCGAGCCAGTAGCCCTTGCTGGTCCACTGGTAGGTGAAGCCGTCGGCCATGGTGAACATACGGTAACTATCGTTGGCGTCGACACGATGGTTGATGACGTGCCACCCCAACTCGGCGGCAGGGATGGTGGGCGCTCGTATGAGCAACACGTTGGATCGGAGCCCGGCTCGCACCAACGCCACCGGCTCGTCTTCGCCGGCGGGGCCGGTGCCACTGATGTCGCTGGAGTACATTCGGTAGGCACCCTTCACTGCTCGAGATCGAAGGAACCAAAAGAGCTTGTCGCCCGGGTTGTTGGAGCCGAGCGGCGCCTCGCCGTGGTGGGTGTCGTAAACGTCAAAGATCTTGGACCCGGAGCCAAAGCGCTTGAGTACGGCGTACTGGGAGACTCCTTCTTCGGGTAGTTCAACGATTTGGGGAACGTACCGCGATGCTCGACGGTGGGGATGGAACAACACGGCCTTGGCAACCACCAAGGGTCTCATGATGGGGGAGAGAATGAGTTCAATGGGCATGGTACAAATACAGTGGCGGACATGTGCGCCCGGGGCCTTTTATATTTGCAGCCGCAGGCGAAAATGAAAATACAGAATAGATTGATGGCAGATTAGCTCTTCTTGAACGGGACGTGTCCTCAGAGGTACATAGGGCTTGATTCCTCTCGTATCGTCTCCTTACTTTGATCGGCCACGTTGGCCTGCTGAGAATATCTTTCATTCATCAAAGTCCGATATAGTGTAACGGCTATCACGGTTCGCTCTCACCGAGCAGATCGGGGTTCGACTCCCCGTATCGGAGTTTTCTTTTTGCAATTTTTACCAGGCCAATCATTACAAAGAACTAAAAGCTTAAACAACACCCACATCCTTGGTCTTGTAGGTCTTGATGTTTGGTTTGTGTCTGGTGAAATGAAAAAAAAAGAAACTCCGATACGGGGAGTCGAACCCCGATCTGCTCGGTGAGAGCGAACCGTGATAGCCGTTACACTATATCGGATGTTTGTTGATGTTTGCAATCGGTGAGTAGACATACAAGGGAAGGGCTATCTAGATGGGTTGAATTCACCAACCACCATGGCATTCTAGATTCGTCTCATCGTTGATGAGCTCCCATCATTGTTATGTAAGCTAGTCTCTGTCAAATGAAATGTGTAATGCTAATCTAGGAACTCGACTAAGTGCCCTCCTGTGTCAACCCTTGGTGTCGGGTTTGACCTTGTCACCCTTCTGTGACTTCTCCTTTACTTTGGTGTTTGCTTTGGTGTTTGCTTTGGTGTTGGCCTTGGCTTCCTTTGCTTTGGTGCTGGCTTCCTTTGTATTGGTCGCCTTGGCTTCCTTTACTTTGCTGTCTGCCTTGGCTTCCTTGTCTTTGCCTTTCGTATCCTTTGCCTTGGTTGCCTTGACTGTATCCTTTGCCTTGTTTGTTTTGGCTGTATCCTTAGCTGTATCCTTGGTCCTTGAATTTTCAGTCTTTGACGTTTCAGCCTTCGACTTTTCGGCTTTCTGCTTTTCAGCCTTATTGATGTCTTTGTTGGAGGTTTTCGCCTTCTCAGACAGTCCCTTCACCGCCTTGTCCGTGCCCTTTGGACTTCCCTTGGGCTTGTCCTTGGCCGGGGTCTTTTCGGGTTTCTTCTTCTCTGAGTTCTTTGGCTTGTCCTTGGCCGGGGTCTTTTGGTCGGGTTTCTTCTTTTCTGAGTTCTTTGGCTTTGTCCCCTCAGACTTCCCCTTGGCCTTGGCCTCCTCCTTGGTTTTGTCACCAGGCTTCGCCTTGGGCTTGGTCTTTGCCTTGTCTGCTTTGGGCTTTCCCTTGGTATCGGGTTTGGCGTTGGGCTCTGCCTTTTCCTCTTCGGGCTTCGGCATCTTGCCCTTGCCGGCCTCCGCCTTCGGCTTCGGCTTGGGCTTGGCCTCCACCTTGGGCTTGGGCTGCGCCTGCGCCTTTGGCTTCTCGTCGCCCTTGTCCTTTCCAAAATTGTTGAGCTTCTCGTCAATGTGGTACATCTCCAATGCCTTCTCGTACTTGAGCACGTCCGTCTCCACCATGTCGTCCTCATCATCCTCAATATAGAAGTAATCCTCGTCCTCGTTGGTCACATGGTGCTCGGACTTGCCGTGGTGCATCGAGTACCGCAACTCGTCATACAACTCGGTGTTTTCTTCATACAACAAGTCTTGTTCCCTGCCATAATCCCGACAAAAGTTGAAGGAGCTCTCGAGGGCACACAACACATTGTCGTTGTTGTAGCCAAGCAGCTTCTCGTTGCCCACGTCTTTTGAAGAGGGCAATGCCAACTTGTCGGTGATCTTGCCCGAGGGCCCGATGAAGATACTTCTGTCTCGAAGAAGCGCCTGGAGCAATCCCTTGATGGCGATTCTGTGCACGGTAAAGTCCGAAATCGACAACGACAACGTCAAGTAGTCGTCCATGTGGTACTGCGACGACATCTCAAAGTCGGCGATGGCCCAGTACGACACCCCGTTCGGTATGAGCACATTACTACCAACACAGAGCTCCTTGGGATTCATCAAGTCCCAGCCAATGATGGGGATATCAAAACTCACCGACAGACTCACGTGGCTGATTTTGTACAAGTCGTGCATCTGCCGCTGGCCGTTGATGTTGGCCAACACCGTGTCCTTGATGATCACCACCAAGTTCGGCCGGTACATGTTGTGGCCGCACCCACACTCGTCGATGTGGGCCCGTGCAAAGCCCACCCACACCTCCCGACTCGGGGGGAGGAACTGCTTGAGGTCGGGGAGCTGGGTGTTGGTTTTGAGGAGGTTGTTGATGTTGATGAGCTGCGTTCCCCCACGGAGCGGTCCCACCTTGGCCGACGGCGCAAGATTGTGGTTCATGCGGTACGTGAACGTGCACAAGCCCAGGTCGTTGACGAGATCACACTTGAGGATCTCGAGATTGGCCCACCGGTAAATGAAGTGGATGTACTCGTCGTAGCCCCGCTCCACGCGAAGCAGCTCGCTGACAAACGGCGTCCAGTTCTTCTGCTTGCCCTGGCGGGGCAAGTTCTTGATGCGGAGCTCCACCACCTTGTTGTACAAGCGCTTGTTGAAGCGCTTGTTGGGGGCGCCGTCGGTGTTTTCCTTGCCCTGCTGGAACTGCCACGGCCAGCACATGAACATGGACCGGTAAAAGTTGGGCTTGACCACGAGCCGCTCGTCGGTGTCGTCGTCGAAATGGGCCATTTTGCGGTGATAGGCGTTGAAGATGATGAGGGGCTCCTCGAACCCCTGCGGGTTCTTCACCACAATCACCCGCGGGTCCTCGGGGCCGTAGTACTTGCCCTCGATGTTGTCGTAGTCGTGCCAGAAGGGAATGGGCAAGAACAGCGGGAAGGAAAGCACCTTGGGCCGCTTCTTCTGGGCCGAGTTGGCGTCCTCCATGGTGGGCTTGACGTCGTTGGTGGGCACCACCAACTTGGTGTTGGTGAGCTCGTTCCAGTTGCGGTCAAACAACTGGGCGTATGTGAGCGAGAGAATGGGCTGGTTGCGGTGGCCGCGAGGACTGTAGAGGATTCTGCTGATCATAAAGTGCACGCCGTATTGCTCGAGCCACACCGACGAGCCGGCCAACCGGTACCAGTACTGCTCCACCACGCCGAAGCGGAGCTGGAGCTCGAGCTCGTCCACGAAAAAGGGCCCCAATTCGTTAAAGTACTCGTTTGTGCCTTTGCGATACTCCACGAGGAAATCCTGCATGATGTCCGTAAGCGACGTCTGCATGCTGATGGGCTCACTGATTTTGACGTCGGGAAGCAGTCCGCTGAGCTTGGGACACTGGCTGAGGGCACTGCCGATGTTCTTGGCCAGACTGAACACAGTCACGTTGTGGGGAATGAACGCCAGCTGGGTGAGTTTCTTGGTGAGTGGGGTATTTCTCACCTGGCCGGGGAACTCGTCATCCACCGTTGCCACCACAAGCGCCGGGCTGTGGAGCTCAGTCATGTTGAATAGTTTCGGCCGCTTGGCCACGTATTTCTTGAGTTCGTCCTTGGACGTTTTGATTTCGTAGGGGAAGAGAAGCTGGTTCTTGGTGATGCGCGTCAGGCCCACGCCCCAGAACGACCCGGTGCCCTGGTGATAGGCGGTTTTGAAGAAATCGACAAGATCATGTTGGTCGTACAGCAGGAGTTGCAGCACCACCACGAGGGTGACGAACGCGAGCGTCACCACCACGGGGTACACCTTCCACCGTCTTAGCATGGTGCCGAGGATCGACGAGCTTGTGTAATTAGGCTATGAAACTCCCGTCGTGATGGAGTACGGAGATTTTCACTGCGACTCGTGTATGCGCCTCCTCCATAGCCCGTGATTAGGTAAGCACCCACTCCCGGAGCAACCAAAGCTAAACCTACACCTTGTTGATGCTGTGCGTCTATAATGGGGTACTTCTGAGCCGGATGCTGGGGGTGAAACTCAACAAGGAATTTCAGTTGTAGGGGCCGGCGAAGCTGGCAAAGCTGGCATGAGCCTACCAGAGTTCGTCCCCGGTGTCTTCAGCCTGGGCCGCTGCCTCGGGCTGGTGGTCATCGGGCGTCTCTGAATCGTCTTGCTTGCCATCTTGCTTGTCTTTTGATTCTTTTGATGCTTTCGGGTTGTCTTTCGATTCTTTCGGCTTGTCTTTCTGTTTGTCGTTTGGTTCATTGGGCTTGTCCTCTTTGGGTGTGTCCTGCTTGTCTTTAGACACTTCCTTTGGCTTCTCGTTCTCCGGGGCGTCCTGCTCCTTGGGCTTTGGGGGTTTCTTGTCGCCTTCCTTCTTGTCCCCTTCCTTCTCTCCCTCCTTCTCTCCCTCCTTCTTGTCACCTTCCTTTTCTCCCTCCTTCTTGTCTCCCTCCTCCCCCTTCTTGTCTCCCTCCTCCTCCTCCCCCTTGTTCTCCCCCTTCTTCTTCTCCTCCTCCTTCTTTCTCTCCTCCTCCTCCTTCTTCTTCTCCGCCTTTTCCTTATCCGCCTTCGCGTTGGCCTCCTTTTCTGCCTTCAGCGTATTCTCCTCCCCATACACCCGACAAAACTCCTTCGACTGCTCCAACGCACACTCCACGTTATCATTATTGAACCCAGCGGCACTGGTTGACGAAAACAACCCCGAACTGGTTTCATGTACCGCCCGTAGCACCTCATTGAGCACCCCCCGGATGTGGATGAGGTCAATGGTGTAGTCGCCGCTCGATATCGCCAACGTGAGGTAATCGTCAATGGCATGGATCCTGCCACTGTCATCGTCAAACACAATTTCGTCAAACACCCAGTCGGAGATCCCATTGGGGATGAGGATGTTGGGCTGCCCCCGCACACAGAGCTCCTTGGGCCGCTTCAAGTCCCACGGCACAATCGGCACGTCCAACAGCACAAACAGACTCACGTGCGAGATCTTGTACTGGCGGGATTGCACGTCTCTTGTAATCACCACCATGTTGGGGCGGTACATGTCCAGCCCACACCCACACTGGCGAAGATGCGCCCGTGCAAACCCGAGCCACACCTCCTTGTCTGCAGCCACCAGCTTGAGCACCAGTTTGAGCTCGGGGTACTGTTTGGAGTTGCGATGGAGCAAGTCCCCCAAGTTGACCATCTGGGTCCCTCCGCGAAGCGGGCCGACGGCACTGTTGGGGTCCAACTTGGGGTCGAGCCGGTAGTCAAAACGACAGTTGGACATGCCCGCCACCACCGCCAGGAGATCGCACTTCACCACCTCGAGGTTCTGCCACCGGTACACAAAGTAAATGTACTCGTCGTGGTGGTTGGCGGTGTGGGCCCGGTCGGCATAGGACACGAGCGGCGTCCAGTTCTTCTGGTTCTTGCTGCGGGGCACGCCTTCTCGTTTGAGCTCGGCAATGCGAGAGTACACCCTCGTGCGATAGCGATCGGGGCTAAGGTCGTCCACGTTGTCCTTGCCCCGCTGGAACTGCCACGGCCAGCACATGAACATCAGCCGGTGGAACGAGAACTTGACACTCACGTTGGTGTGGTCGCCCTCCGCCAGCGGGTCCACCGTCTGGATCTTGCGCTGGTACGCATTGAACACGATGAGGGGCTCCTCGTGCCCGGCGGCGTTCCTCACAAGAAGTATACGCGGGTCCTCGGGGCCGTAGTACTTGTTGTCCTTGTGCTCGGGATCGTGGAACGCCGGGATGGGGAGAAACGCGGGGAACCGCATGTTGCTCATGACTTGCCCGTCCGACGGGCTCTGGTACCCCAGGTCGGGGTTGTTGGAGGGCACCACAAGCTCGACGTCCTCAAGCTCGTTCCAGTTGCGGTCAAACAACTGCGCGTACGTCAACGAGAGAATGGGCGAGTTGCGCACCCCCAGCGGACTGTAGAGCACCCGGGAAATGAAGAAGTGCACCTGGTAGTCCTCGAGCCACACACTGGTGCCTGCTAGCCGGTACCAGTGCTTGTCGATGGTCTTTTCTTTGAGCTGGGTATCGATGTCGTGCTCGAAATAGGGCTCGAGCTCCTTGTAGTACTCGGAGTTCAGGTCCTTGAACTTCTTGATGATATCTCGAAGCAGCTGCGCCATGGGCTGCTGCTCGCTCACCTCAAGATTGAGCGTCTGCTGCAGATCAGGGCAGCTCGCCCCGTCGAGCGCCTGGTACACCGTCATGTCGTGGTGGTGGAACCGCTTCCTTTTGAAGTCTCGTGTCACCTCCAGCTTGGGCTGGATGATCTGGCTGGGGATGCGGTCGTACCAGTTGAAGTACTTTTCGTACACCTCCATGAGCAGAGGCTCGGGATTGACAAACAGCCGGGGGAAGATCACCACCGGCTGCCCGTGCTTCATGTCCACCACCAGCGGTCCGGTGTTGTGGGCCAGTGGTTCCACTGTTCCATGATGTGAGTGGACCGCGCCGGGATCGTGGTCCTGGCCATCGTGAACATGGATGAACGGAGCTGTCTGCCACTTATTGCCCCGGTACGGGGAAACCAACTCAAGGAGCTCCAATTGACTGTACCCCAGCAATTGAAGCAGGATAATAAATAGCACCGTTCCTCCAAAGAGGAGGGTGAGAACCGTTTTCTTGGTATCCATGATGAGCCAACAGCAAATGGGCCTATACTTATTTGGGCTACATGAGATGCCAGCCCGATCGGGCACGTGTTCTAGGCAAGCCGCTCTTTTGACATAGCCTTTGCGGCCCCGTGTGCAGGATCACGGTTCCGTCATGCGCATTTGTTGTAGCAACGCTGCCGCGGTGGTTATGGACGCGTCGCCGGAGCTAACGTTGCCATGCGAGTCTAAAGTGTGCGACATTTCACGCGTAGAATTGCCGTCCTGGGCCTGGGGTCCAGCAGCTGCCTCGAGCGCATCCTCGTCGTAGTCGTCGTCCACCTCGTCGAGGTCATCAACAAGTTCATCATCCTTGACGGCGCCAACATCATCAACCTCATCAACGTCGTCAACTTCGTCGACGTCGTCCACTTCATCGCCGTCGACTTCGTCGACGGCGATGGCGGCTTGCGCATTTACGGTTGCGCTGGCGCCTGGACCCGCCTGCCCGATTTCCTCTTCTGGAAGGAGGTCGCCTGCCACTTCCTCGCTGGGCTCACCCACCGACTCATCCCGCGAGTACTCCTCGTAATCGTCCTCGTAGTCATTGTCGGTGTAGTCGTCGGAGTAATCGTCGGTGTAGTCGCTGTCCCCCTCCTCCTCTTCCTTCTTTTCCCCAAGCATAAATGCCTTGAGGGGAGACGAAAACGACACCATCGACACCGGCCGCAGCCGTGGTGCTGGCGCCTCGTCATGAGCTAAGGTGCGGAGAAGCGACGTGGGCGAGTGGGGCGTCGGCGGCTCCCGGCGCGGCGAGCTGGCACCACTGGCGGGCTCGGCGTCGTCGTCCTCCAAGTCGCTCAAGTCACTGAAGTTCGAAAGGGGCTCTCGCCAGTAGTTGACGTCGTTAAACTTCTCGTCGGCTCGTATCATGATGGGGGACCCTGCGCCGGGACTCCGAGGCGGCAGAGACAGCACCTCGCGCTTGCTCTCCTTGCTCTCCATGTACTCATTAAATTGATGGTCATTCCAGTAGGGAGTGAAGTCACTCACTTGCTTTAGCGGGGGGAAGAAATGGTCGACGAGCTCGCCAATGTGGAGGTACGACGACTTGTATCCGGCCAACTCGAGCAACTCCATGTGCACCTCGCCGTTGGGGTTGATGGTGAAGATGCGGTGCAGCGGGATTTTGACCGACCGGTAGCTGATGGCGTCGGTGATGCGATTGCCGAACCCGGCGTAGAAGGGCGTCTGCTCGTCGTTGGTGTCGTCAAACGACTCGAGCTTCTCGCGGAGGCGCTCCTGTTCCGAAACATCCTCGTCGTCGCTGCTGTAGTACAGGTTCGAGTTGGCCCGCTCGCGGGGCTGCGTCGACGTGAAGTAGAGACTCTTGATGTCGCTCAAACACGCCATTTTGAACACCTCGGGTTTCTTGAGAATCACCTCCCGTCGAAGCGCCGCCATGGTGCGGTCGGGCGAGAGAATGACGGGGCCCTTGGGGAGCTTCACCCCGTCCTGGTTGATGCTTTCCAAGTACTGCCGGGTGGTGTCGGCCTGGCCCGCGGACCGCGCCGTCAAGTACATGATGTTGTAGCCGTTGGCCCGGATGTCTTGGAACAAGTTGGCCACCCCGGGATGCGTCCAGTCCTTGCCGAGAAGATTGAACACGTGCCCGAGGGCGTCCGACTTGGTGATTGTGCCGTCAATGTCGGAAATCACAATCGGCGTGGTGCTTTTCCAAAGATAGAGGTTGGACGTCACCTGGGAGTTCCCCGAATGCAATTGGAACCGAAGCTTGTTTTGCCCGTAGTGAAGCTTCATCTTTTGGAGCTGTTCCGACGTGAGCCGGAGCGTCTTGAAGTATGTCTTTTCCGTCTGGGTGTCTGCTGAAGGGAGCGGCACGTCCACGGAACTGGCAATGTCGTCCTGGAAACTATTGAGCTCGTCCTCCACCGTATTGACGATTCTGATCAGGCCGTCCTCGTCTCGCCGCACAATCTTGTTCCAGAACTGGTAGTCCTCGGTCTCGTGCCCCTCCACCTCTCTCATAAATATCTCCTTGAACAAGTCGTCGCTGGTCCTGATGTTCTTTTCCGAGTTGGGCTTGTACCCGTCCATGTCAAGCACCATATCGCCGTTGACATCGATTTTCGACGGGATGTTGAGGCGCTGGGTGATTTTGCGGGCCCGCTCAAACGCTAGTTTGTTCTGGGAGGGGGCCGGTGATGGCGAGCCCCGCGGCGTCAGCGCCGCCAGGTCCAGAAGCCGGATTTTCGACTCGATGTCGCTGGCAGATAGATCGAGCGGATCGGGGTCGCCTAGCGACGACGCCCGGGGCGACGACGGCGGCGAATTGGAGGGCGAGCTGGCTGCACTAATCACTGGTGAAGTCAACACAGACTTTGACAAGTCGCCCGAATTTGCCACTTCAAACACGAAAAAGGCCTCGCCGCCCTCTCCGAGCTTCATGGGGAGATTGGTCTTGTAGTCATTGACATATAGATCAATCTTCTTTTGCAGGGGCTTGATGATCTGGAATTTGCCGAAGCGCACATGCCACGGCGAACACAAAAGCGTGCCGTCGGGCTGCTCGACAACAATGATGTCAATTGCCCCCAGGAGCGTGGCCGGGTTGAGCGAGTTCCACTGGTTGTAGACGTAGCCACCGACTTTACCCACGTATTGCATTGCGAAAACCCCAGTGCACGGAAAAGATCCGTACACCAAAGCTGTCACGTGCGCTTCCCTCTTGGGGCAACCGATCCCGCGGGGAAGAATGGCCTAATCTGCCATGGTTGCATGGCGGCCATTGCTGCAAACTAGCGACTGAAGCTTTGAAAGGTGTTATTGATGGGACGCCCCCCGGTGCTACCCCCGGGTGCCACGCCCAATGCAGAAGCACATACGGCGCGAAAATCACATGCGCCGAGTCAAGATTGTCGAGCCAAAAAAGCGAGTACAAAATTCACTCGAAAATCAATCTCCGAAAAATCTCCACCATGGACAAGCCACTCGAAAACCCGATTTTGTCGGGCTCCCTCAAGGAGGACCTGGACGTCGAGAAGCTCGCGTCGCTCCACGAGGGCAACGGCGAGTTGAAGCGCACCTTCGGCATCTGGTCGATCCTTGCTATTGGATTTGCACTCACCAACTCGTGGTTGGGCATCAGTGCTTCATTGATCACTGGTATCCAGAGTGGTGGGCCTCTCATCATCGTGTACGGTATCATCATCATCGCCTTCATTTCCTACAACATTGGTATCTCGTTGAGTGAAATGTCCTCGGCGATGAGCTCGGCGGGAGGCCAGTACGTCTGGACACGCGTGCTTTCGCCCCGCAAGTACTCCAGCTTCCTCGCATACGTGTGTGGCTCGCTCTCGTGGGCCGGCTCCATCTTCACCAGTGCGTCCATGGCGTTGTCGTTGGCCAATGAGATCATGGGACTCTGGGTCATGACCCACCCCTCGCACGTCACCCAGAAGTGGCAGTTGTTTGTGCTCTACCAGATCATCAACGTGGTGTTGGCCTTGTTCAACTGCTACGGCCGGTACTTGCCCCTTGTCGCCAATTGCTCGTTGTACATCTCGTTGTTCTCGTACGTCACCATCACCCTCACCGTGCTCATTTGCTCCAGAGGCAACTACCGTGAACCCTCGTTTGTTTTCACCGAGTTCAACAACAACACCGGGTGGTCGTCCGCCGCCATCGCCTTCATTGTCGGTCTCATCAACCCCAACTGGTCGTTCAGTTGTCTTGACTCGGCCACCCACTTGGCCGAGGAGGTCGTGGCCCCCGAGACCGCCATCCCCATCGCCATCTTGGGAACCGTCACCATCGGCTTGGTCACCTCGCTCACCTACGTCATCGCCATGTTCTTCTGCATCACCAACCTCGATGCCATTCTCAATTCTTCCACGGGTATGCCTATCTACGACATCTACTATCAGGCCTTGGGCAGCACCCCCGGTGCAGTCTGCCTTGGTGTCTTGGTGTTCTTGACTGGCTGCGGATGTACCATTTCGTCCCAGACCTGGCAAGCCAGATTGTGCTGGTCCTTCTCCAGAGACAACGGTATGCCCTTCAGCAAGTACTTGTCTGTGATTGACCCCAATCTCGGTGTTCCTCTTAATGCCCACTGGTTCTCCACCGCAATTGTTGGTGTGCTTGGAGCTCTTTACATGGCTTCCGACACCGCCTTCAACTCCATGGTGGTTGGGTGTATTACTTTTCTTCTTCTCTCCTACTGTGTTCCTATCCTTTGTTTGTTGTACAGAGGCAGAGACAACATCAAACACGGTCCCTTCTGGCTCGGCAAAATCGGCTACTTTGCCAACATTGTCACCGTGGCCTGGGCTCTTTTTGCATTAATTTTCTTTTCCTTCCCTTCGTTCATGCCAGTGACCGCCGGCACCATGAACTACATCTCCGCCGTGTATGCGGTGTACTTTGTGTGGATGTTGGCCTACTGGTTCTTCCCCATCAAGAGATTCTCTTGTCGGGAGGTTTTTGCGGGTGGTTTGGGCAACAACGAGGAACAGGAGTTCCCGGACGTGTGTCTTACCGACTTGTAAGCGGAACAACCTGATTGAAACTAGACTATGCAGCAAAGCTGCCTATACCATATATTCTAATTCTACAAACAAAGCAAAATGCATTGGCAGTCACAACATGGAGTTGGCTCATGGGTGAAAATGACGTCCCTTTTGTGAGAAATTCAAACATTGGTGTTTACGTGGGGAATTTGCACCCAACGTGCTGGATTTGCAGAAATTTTGTGGACACACAACAGTTGCACGAAAATACGAAAACCCACCTCGTACATCACCGTTGCATGATGATGAATGAACACTAACGTCAAACAAAAAAAGCACCATTTTGGACAGCATATCATCCTAGTTCTCCACCCATGTTCACTATTAGTGGACTTCCGACCTCCGATTGCAGTCGCACGTAATTGATGGAGATCCGAGGGTATCACGTGACCCGGGGTAGGCCGGCTGGAAGTGGGTGGACTTTGGGGTTGGAGTAAGCTTGTAGAATTGTGTGTACTAGACAGGGCAATGGAGTTTCTCTTCTTCAACGCGTTGAGCCTCTAGCTGGTTCAGTGAATGGGCGTAAACTTCGTTGCGAGCTGACGTGGTACTGTAGTCATTGAATCCACCACGCGTCTCTGTCGTACATCTACAAGTATCGTGTCACCGGTGTATAGGTCATGATGGTGAACTAGACACTCCCTCAGTCACACTCTGTGCGTAGTAGGGTAATTGAGCCAACCTGGACTAAAAAGCCTTCTCCAATGGAGCAGATTCTGTACATCTGGATGATTTTCTTAGCTTCAGTGGCCTTCATGTCGTTCTGAGTTGTTCTGATGATGAGACCCGGTGTATGGTCGCAAGAAGCACTCTGTATCATTTAAATGAATTTCAGCACACGACAATTTTATGAATTTGCACCCACAGATTTTGTATCTGAGGTTATTTGGGGAAGGAACATGAGTTTTACGGAATTCTGAAAAACTACTGACTTCCTTAAAGTATTCATCCGAGAGTCCGGGACGTATGCCTCATAAGTGAAGAAGGGCTCGACCCCGCATGAGAACGTTCAAGGGCGATATGCCTCTAGATACGGTCAGTCACTCGAGAGAGGCAACTAAGTGAACTACCCAAGGCATGGAGGATTCTGTGGAAGCTGTCGAGTAGTTCAAGCACCCCAGCACCACTGGCTTTGGATAAGCCCACCTTTATGTATAGGTTATTCCTACAGGGACCAAAACAATTGAGCCACAAACACCAAATTCAGAGGACGAACACCAAAGTCAGAGAAAGAATGGCTAGAAAGCACAATGGATATGCAACTGTCGCCTAAAACGTAACAAACTTGCGAATGTACTCATCAGCGATATGCAATCATGAGAGCCAAGTGAGTGGGCCTGACTTGATCGTGCACAGGAAAGACTAGGCTAGGTCATAGATGGGACCTACCCATACGTCTGATGAGCACGTCATCGAGTACACTCTAAAAACTACATCTGACGCAATGCTTCGCCAGCTCTTGTTGGGATGTTTGCGCCTTCTGACACCTCTCTTTCAGTAATCCAGACAGGTTCTTATAAGCACAATTTTCTCTCTCCACCTGTAATCGCATTTGTGTATCAAAAACACCGCTAGCGGAAAGACACTCAACCAAAAACTGGCGTTGTGCCCAAGGCGTCCCGGCGATACCAATGCACTGTCTAATAAGGTGGATGAACTTTTGGACAAAGTTGAATTTTTTCAAGATGGGCCATGGCCCGCATTTATGTCCCCAGCCGGGTAACTCGCACGGTTGATTTTTGTTTTGAAGCCCACCACCATGACCATCAGCCAACAGACCCCCGATGGGCTGGGCAACTCGAGCAGACTCCTCAAGGATTTGCTCGAGAGTGCCAACAACTTGCCGCGGGCCGACCACGCGGACCTCGGGCTGATTCAATTGACGTTGAACCAGCTCCAGCAGAAAACCCTTCTGTTACGCAAACACCCGCTTGACAAGCCCCAACCGTCCTTCACCAAGGCACACTACCTTCTTGCTCTGAGCGGGATCTCGGCCCAGGAGATCGAGCTGGAGTTGGGCTCGTTGGCCGACCACAAGCCCGAGGTGGTGACATCACAACAAAAGCAGGTGGGGCTCGACAACTACCTCGAGGCCAAGAAGGACGAGAACATTCTTCTGGCGATCGAGCTGTCGTTGGTATCGGCCTTCAACGACTTTGATCTGTTCATCAACCAAAACATCTCCATTGACTGGAAGTCCCGCCGCGACGAGCTCCGCAAGCTGTTTGGCGTCACGTCCAAGAGCATTGCCACGTCCGCCACCAAGAAGACCAAGGCGTCGGAGCAGGTGCAGTGGAACCAGTCGTTGCCGGGCCAATACAATATTTTGGGTCCCCTCAAGACAAAGACCTCCTTTCCGTTGAGACAGCTTTCTCGCGACAAGTTCGAGGCCCACGCCACGGTGGTGTACCAGCTCAACGAGGCCCGGCTCCAGAACAACTTCTTTCCTGTGTGTTTGAGTTTTGAGGAGCTCAACAAGGCGAGTCCCGATCTCAAGTCCAAGCAAGTGACGGACTCGTGGAGGGTGTTGGCTGATCTCACCAACGAGAAGTTCACCAAGGTGTCTCAGGAGCAGAAGTACTTTCTGCTCTATCAAAATTCCGACAAGTTGTTCGAAAACACCAGCGAGTGGCACAAGCTCGTCATCACAAATAGCAAGAGGTACCTCCAGGAGCAGTTCTTCAACTACATGGACGTCATCTACACCAAAGACGACGCAAAGGCCAAAGAGTATACTCCCGCCACCAACATCAACAAGGTGTCGTACTTCATCAGCAAAATCATCACCAAAAACAGCCCCGACGCCTTCATCGACAAGACGCTCAACGTCAACGGCGTGCCCATCTGGGCGCTCATCTTCTACCTCTTGCGGGGCGGTCTTCACCAGGATGCGTTGGAGTTGGTGACCCGCAACCGGGACGTCTTCAACAAGTTCGACAAGAACTTCCCTGTTTACCTCAAAAAGTGGGTCGAGAGCGAAACTCTTCCGTCAGAACTCCAAGTCAAGCTCATCAGTGAGTTCAACCACCAGTTCCAGTACATCAACGAGGACAGCGCAGACTTTGACCCCTACAAGTACTCGGTGTACAAGATCATCGGCAAGTGCGAGCTTACCAAGAAGTCGCTTCCCCAGAGCATCAACTTGAGCATCGAGGACTGGTTGTGGTTCCACCTCAGCATCATCAACGAGTTCTCCAACGAGTCGTCGGTGATGTTTGAAAACTACACCTTGGACAACCTCCAGAAGAAGATCATTTCTCTCGGGCCAAAGCGGTTCAACAGTTCTTCCAACAACCCGCTATACCTCAAGCTGTTGATTCTTGTGGGTCTCTTTGAGCTCGCTGTCCAGTACACCTACGAATTCATCAACGAGTGCGACGCCGTGCACCTTGCCATTGGCCTCTCGTACTACGGCCTTCTCAAGGTGTCCAGCTTTAACAACAAGGACGAGCTCATGATTGTCAATGCCAGCGACGAGTTTGAAATCAATTTCTCTCGGCTCATTGGCTCGTACACCCGCACCTTCAAGACCAGCGACCCCAAGGTGGCGTCGCAGTACCTCATTCTCATTGCCATGAGCAGAGGGGGCAAGCACGCGGACGAGATTGCCAAGTGCCACGAGGCGTTAAGGGAGCTCATTCTCGTGTCGAGAGACTTCCCTCTTCTTCTTGGAGAGCTCAATCCCGCCAACGGGGAGAAGGTACCGGGTATTCTCGAGAAGCAGAGGTCGCTCATTGACCTCGGGGACTTGCCCCGGTTCTACCACCAAATCATTGAGATATCCTCCAAGCGGTGTGAGGAGGAGGGCCGCATCTTCGACGCATTGCACCTCTACCAGTTGTGCCAAGACTACGACACCGTGGTTTCGCTCATCAATAAGTTGGTGAGCGAGATTCTTGCCACCTCGGAGTTGGACAAGCCCTTGGTGCAGCACGGCAACTACTCCGCCGACAACGCCCCCGACTCCATCGACAACAACATCATTTTGTTGAGCGAGCACATCATCAACATGTTCAACAACAACAGCTTCATTCTCGAGAGGATATCGCCCACAAACAAGCGCACCAACGACTTGTTGCTCCCCATCATCAAGGTGCGGGATGCGTTCGTGCAAAAGAACTACAGCCAGGTGATTTCGGAGATTGCGGCGCTTGGGCTTGTGCCCATTGACGAGACGCAACAGTTGGTGGACATCCGAAACTCGGTGGATCATTTGAGCAGACTGCTTGACGACAACATTGTGCGGGTGATTCCATCGCTCCTCATCATGATCATGACCAGTGTGACGCAGTTGAACAGTCTGACGAAGCGGTACTTTTCTGAGAATGAGCAGCTGGCCCGCATGAAGAAGATTGCCAAAAACACCATGATTTACGCGGGCATGGTCCAGTACAAGATGCCGAGAGAGACGTACAGTCTTTTGATTAATCTTGAGGCGGCGTTATAGCCTTCACGAGCCAGTTTGCTGGCGAGTGAAGTCGGAGTGGCAAGTGAACCAACTCGGTGAAAGCAAAACCGGCTTCAAGCATAATACACGGGAAAGCAATTGCCAACAAAGATCAGTAGTCAAGAATCCAGCTACATATCGGGTCAGTGCGGAGCAAAGGCCAAACACAATCACATCTCCAGCTCAGACGAGTCGTACTTTCCGTAGTCATCGGATCCAAATCAAATGTCATTTACACCTGCGGTTTCATATAGTAACTCGCCCTGCGAATTTCTGTGCGCATGTCCCTTCTAAATCGACTCTTTGGCCGCCAGCAACCCGCCTCTCCCGTGGGCACGCCGCTCAGCACGATGCCCGGCTACTTCCCCGAGGAGCCCGAGGCGCCGGCGCTCCGCAACCGGCTCAATTCCGTGGCGCTTGGCCAGTCGTTCAGTTCCGCCGGCCAGTGGGGTGCGTTTCTCGTCATCCGGCCCATGGTGTTGCTTGTGGCGGTGGTGTTCCGGGTGCTTAGCCACATTGTCAACGTCATTTACTTCCGGGACCACGCCGCGGGCGCCACCACCCAGTCGGCGGTGGTGAACGACCCCATTGAAAAGGCTGCTCGTTTTGTCCGGGCGCTTGAGGAAAATCTCAGCCCAGAACAACTCGAGGCCGGCGCCCTCCCCGCCTTCTTCGAGGGAAGCTACACCCAGGCGCTCTACATGGCGCACCAGCGAGCCAAATTCTTGTTTGTGTACTTAGCCCACCCGCTGGACGGCGCGGACTCGCTCTTCACCAAAATCATCATCAACCCGGACTTCAGGGGCTTGTTTGACGACCACGTGATCATTTGGGGTGGCGACGTCACCACCCCGGAGGCGTACCAGCTCGCCAACAGTCTCAACGTGACAAAGTTTCCCTTCTTGGGGCTCATGTGTTTGACAAGAACCACCACCATGACGCCCCAGGGACCCGTCAAGACCAGCGCCAAGATCTCGCTCGTGTCAAAGATTCAGGGCAACGTGGACTCAAACGCCACTCAGCTCATCAACAACAAATTCAAGCGCCGCATGGCCAAGTACAACGAGGAGCTCACCCTCATAAGAGCCGAATTGAAGGAAAGATACCTCAGCCAGGTTTATCAGACCCAACAGGAACTACGGTACCAGGAGTCGCTCGCCAAGGACCGGTTGAAGAAGCAGCAGAAGGAGTACGAGAAACAAAAGAAGGTGTACCTCGCGTGGAAAGCGACCAAGCTCAAAGAGGTGGAGGCCAATCCGGGACCCGATGCCGCGAGAATAGCATTCAAGTTGCCTGATGGCTCGAGAGTGTCGACCCAGATCCCCGGTGACGCTCCCTTGGAGGATGTTTTCACGTACGTGGAGGCTCACCTCGGAGGGTACTTTGGCAAGGAAACGACAATTTCGGATGAGGAGGCCGCACGCCAGTTTGACGGGTTCAAGCTCGCGTACGGATTCCAGTTGCTGCTGCCTGTTCCTCCACGTAAGACGTTGAATGATGAGCTTGACCGTGGGGTGAGGGTGAGGGATGTGGAGAGTATTTATCCCAACGGAATGCTCCTAGTGAGTGATGACTAGCAAACACAAGCGCAGCGTGTGTTTGCAATGTATGAATAGCCAAAGAACAAGAGCGTGGAGTGTGAACACTAAACAGTAAGCTATTGCGAGTGTAGCGCACGAAGACCTACCATTGAGCACCTGAAGTGTGAGCTGAGGGAACCGCAAGGATGCCCTTCGTTACGTCGATAAATGATTACAAAAAGTACGCTTGAGGAACTGTCTCTGATTTACAGAATTATGATTATATAAATGGGGTATGGCCGGGATTTGACATTAAGGTTTGTCCGGGCTTTCGAAATGGGGTTTGGCCGGGTTTTGACAATGGGGTCTGGCCGGGCTTCGAGCTCCGCGGGGTTCAATTCGAGTGGGTTTTGAAAAATAAGGGCTTTGATGTTTCGGATTTGGTACTACGGGCTTCGATGGTACGGGCTATGATGGTACGGGGTCTGATGGTATGGGCTCTGTTAGTACGGGTTTTGACTGAACGGGGTCTGATGGTACGGGGTCTGATGGTACGGGCTCCGATGGTACGGGATCTGATGGTAAGGGTTTTGACTGAACGGGCATCAAAGAAGGTGGCTCTCGATTGAAAAATATCATCTTATGAAGTCTCTTTACGAGCAAGATTTTGTACATTTCCGTGCTTTGAATACCACGACTTTGAACTCAGGGCTTTGAATGAGTATATTGGGGGAATGGTCGCAATGGAGGAGCGAAGAAACTAGAGTTTTTCTGGGGGCTTTGGCAATTGGAGGGCTTTGAAGATTGTGGGCTTTGAATACCAGGGGTCTGACAGGGTTCGGGCTTCGAAAAGTCAAGGCTATGAGGAGGTGAGGGATTCGACAGCAAGGGACTTGAGGAGAAGTTTCGGGATATGACAAGAAGAGGTTTTGTTCAGTCAGCTTCCATCAGTCAAGGGCTCGGACAAACCGAAGGTTTAGACAGTAACACAGCGTGTTACTTCCCTAAGAACTCCAAAAGCCTCAATCTTCAACTGACATGTCTACTTATGTACGATCTCAACAGAATAAGGTGTCTGAAAAGATCTCGAGAGGAAGAGACTAACATTTATCGAGAATTTATCACCCATGAATAAGTTTGAAAAATATCACAATACATTTTTCATTCACGAACAGACAACCCTCAAATAATTAGTCTAAAGTAATTTACACTTCCAGCTTTATTTCACCCTCTCTTGGTATCAAGGGTCTGTGGCACCTCGTTTTGCAACCAAGCAAACCCCGGATTTCGAGTTCCGGACAATGCGCGATGGTCGCAATCGCCTGTCACATACGCGGCTTCGACAATGCTTATATTCCTCCTTTGGTTGGTCTCGGTGAGTGCACAAGTGTATGGACCACATAAGCAGCGGGTGGCCATCATTGGCGCCGGCGCCGGTGGATCAGCAGCCGCCTACTACCTCAACCAATTCGCCAACTCCACCACAGAGATTGTCGTTTTCGAGAAAAACGACTACATTGGTGGACAGAGCAAGACGGTTTATGTCTACGGAAACAAGAGTCTCCCAGTTGAGATTGGAGCGCCACATTTCGAGAAGCGGGATGCTTTGTTGAACGAGGCAATTACGGAGTTTGGGCTTCAGACCGGAGATGTTGACGTCGAGCCAAGTGCCCCACGACACTGGTATTTGCTCGAGAAATCGTGGAGTTTGATACTGTGGCCAATGAAGATTGTCGAAGCACTCGCTCACTTCTACCTCCATCTGGAGAATATCTTCAGAGTAACATTGGTGGGTACAAACCCGCAAACCAATGAGACGGTTGTCCGGTCCACCACAATTCGGCAACTGCCTATTGACTATAACGTCACCACGAATGATCTGCCTGGTGAGGAGAACATCAAGAAGGTGCTTCAAGGGATTCAGGTGAACGCCGAAGCAACGAACGGCCCCGATCCCGGAGACGTGTTCACTCTCACAACCTTGGAGTCTCCTCGTGGGCAAGCAAAGTATGTGGTGGGGGGTAACCACCAAGTCTTTGAAGAGTTTCTCAAACATTCACATGCAGAGGTCAAATTGGAAACAAAAGTTATTGATGTGGTACGAGAAGACACCCAATGGAGTGTTATTTACAAAGTCGATGGCACCACCACCTCGGACTTGTTTGACAGTGTCATTGTTGCCAAGGACCCCGTGCAAACGTCCGACTCCACGAGCATATACGTGACGCTCGTGGCCATTCCGGACCCCCCTAGTCCCGAGCATGGTGTTGGCTCCATCCCGCTGCCATTGTACATCTATCCAGAGGATCATCTGGTGCCTGCCCATGCTCGCAATGTCCTCAATATTGAGCATACCGGCGACCGAGTCTTCAGGATTACATCACGTACCAGAGTCTCCAGAGAGATGATTCCCGTTATTTCTGGCAGAGCTGCAACATGGTTTGACGCGGCCGAGTGGCCCGTTCGTCGGCAACAAGTCGGCAACCAAAAATTAGCAATTGGGCCAAACTACTGGCAATTGAACGGCATGGAGTCTGTCTCGACATTGGAGGCGGCGGTCAAAAACGCCGCCAAAGTGGCGGCATTCGTGACCAGGGGACGCAACCAGACCGACGTCTCTTCATACCTCAACTAGCAGAAAGGTGATAATTACGCCACAAGCACTGAAGTAGTAGACACATACCCGACTCAGGATACACTTAATGGAACACAAAATAGGAGCTGTTCTCACAACCAAGTCATTGTCACCAAATCGGAGAAGCTGTCATTTGATCAAACTCAATGTTTACATCAATGCTGACATGAAAGGCAAACTGAGAGCTTTATGTTTTGCGACCGAGTCGAGTCGCTTCCAGTTCGGCAATTCCGAGGGTGTCAAAAACGCGGCTTTTACCGATGCTCATACTCGTTCTTCTCTGCCTTGTGGCTCTGGCCAGTGCCCAGGTGTATGGTCCGCAGAAGCAGCGGGTGGCCATCATTGGCGCCGGCGCCGGTGGCACCGCTGCGGCGTACTACCTCAACAAGTTCGCCAATGCCACCACCGAGGTGGTTGTCTTTGAGAGACTGAACTACATTGGAGGCAGGTGCAAGACCGTTTACGTGCACGACAACAAGAGCCACCCCGTGGAGATTGGGGTTCTGCTGTTTGGAGCGCACGACATCATTTTGAACCAGGCAGTTGAAAATTTCGGGCTCGAGGCTCGTCCAACAAAACTGGGTATAATTGGCATCTGGAATGGGTACATGGTGGTGTCTTATTTGGGAGTGGAAAAGTTTGGGTTTCTTCGGTGGTTGTGGAGGCATGGAAAAAGAGCCTTTCCCGAATTGCCGGTTCCCACAACCAGTGGAGAGATGTTTGGAAAACTACTGTGGTTCTGGAGGTACGGCCCACGGGCTTTTCGTGACTTGGCCAAACTATGGAAACTCTATCAACAGAACGTACGACAAGCCCTCTACGACGAATTTCCATTCAACCTCACCCGGGCAATGAACACAAGTGGGCTCGGCTCCCTCACAAACAACCCTGCCAGAAAAGCCTTGAGAGGGGTCGACTTTCCAATCACCTACGCAGCAGAGGTGATGGAAGCCAAGGTCTGGGCAACGTACGGGCTCGATCTCGGCCAGGTGCATCTTGCCGCGGCATTGGAGGCCAATAACCCGTCACAGCTTGAGGTGGTTGGAGGCACTCAGCGTATTTTCGAGGAGCTACTTGAGCGGTCGCACGCCGAGGTGAGGTTGTCGTCGAGAGTGCGCTCTATCGTTCCAGAGGGACCCGAATGGAGGGTGGTTTCTGGGAGAACCAGGCGGACATCCACCAGCGAGATGTTTGACATCGTGATTCACGCCACGTCCGTCAACGATATCATTCATGATGATAGTTCCCGAGACCACACGAACCTTCACGTGACGGTTTTGGCTGCGAAGGCCAAGCTCAACCACCGACGATTCTATGGTGATGCCAGCCTTGAGTCGTTTGTCACCCTTCCCGGCAGCAAAAGCGAAGTTTCCTACGCCAAAGTTGTGGGCCATATACACCACACCGGCGAACGTATCTACAGGTTTCTCACCAAACCCCCCAAGCGCATCGAAAGCTTGATGAGATATCTCGAGCACGACTCCTGGGGGTGTCTTTGGTCTGCTCAGGAAAGGTGGTCCAGCCGTCGACCCCAGCCGCGACTCGAGTTCGAAACCTTCGAGCACGAGCCAAACTATTGGGTTTTGAACAAAATGGAGCAATTTCTCCCGACAAGGGAGATGGCGGTGCTAGCGGGCGCCAATGTGGCGGCCCTCATCGTCGGTGAACGCAATCAGACTGAGTTGACCCCATACCTAGACTAGGCACATAACCAAACACCCACCAAAAATTCAGAAAGCAATTGTCCTGAAGCTTGTTTGCAACCAAGTCTGAGTTTCGTCCAATTTGGGTAACTCGTCTCACTCAAAACCCTGTCAAAAACGCGGCTTTTATCCGCCAATGCTCATACTCTTTCTTTTCTGCCTTGTCGCTTGTGCAAACGCCCAAGTGTATGGGCCGCAGAAGCAGCGAGTAGCCATCATTGGCGCCGGCGCCGGTGGCACCGCTGCGGCGTACTACCTCAACAAATTTGCCAATGCCACCACCGAGGTGGTTGTCTTTGAGAGACTGAACCGTATTGGAGGCATGTGCACGCCCGTCTTCGTATACGGGAACAAAAGCATCCCCGTTGAGGTGGGCGCTCCAGTATTTCCCGTGGGCAACAACGTTTTGATGCAGGCGGTCGAGTTGTTCGAGCTCGACGTTTTTCTTGAGGATAATACCCCAACCGGCGTATGGAACGGGTACGAGGTGGTGTCGTACTTGCGCAATGGTGACTTTTCCATACTCTCGTGGCTATGGAGATATGGATTGGCACCTTTGTGGCACTCTTCGCGTTCAATGGGTGTGAACCTGCGAATACAGTTTTACCTTCACGAGCTTGGGTACACAAACTACAAGATTCATTGGTTGGATAACATGGCCCGAAATATCGACCACGCCGCCTCGAAATGGAGAAAGAGCCTATCATCACGGAAGCAACAGCGGTTCGCCGGGGAGATAATACAGGCCAGGGTTCGAGAACGGTACGGGCTCAATCTTGAGGACGTGGATGCCGTCACGATGTTTAGCGCAAGTGAAGAATCGCTCGAGGCAGGAGTTCGGGGCGGCATCAACCAGGTGTTCCATCAGTTTCTCAATCGGTCCCGTGCCGAAGTCAGACTAGAGACCCGAGTTGTGGATGTAGTCAAGAGCGACACTCAGTGGAATGTCACGTACGTGAAGGATTACCTCGAAGCCACCCAGTCATTTGACAGCGTGATTCTTGCTGCTCATAACTTCGAACCAAGTTCTGTTTTCAAGAAACTGTTCTTGGATGATGTGAAAAGTGGCCTCAAAGCCAGTCAACCGTATCATCGCATGCTTTATGATGCTCGGACCATTCGTCACAATTTTGGTCCGAACGAAGAATACAAAGATTTCATGAGCCTTGTGGTGACGGTGGTGGCGGTGAAGAGCCAGCTCAGTCCCGAGTACTTTGGGGTCAAGAACATCCCCCCGTCGTTGGTGACCATCCCCGGTGTCGACATTGACTTTTTCTACGCCAAGAACGTCAACTTCATCGAACACACCGGCGACTACATTTATCGATTCTTGTCAGAGGAACGAATTACCCGAGCAAATTTATCCCGGATGTTTGGCGGAGCCGAGATTACGTGGAATCACCAGCAGGTGTGGCCGCAAATCCGACGCCCGGCATATGTCGAGAACGCCGATGGCAAGATGGAATTTGCTCGGAAACCACTGAAGGAAGTTGTCCGCTTCGTCAGAAAGAAAGATGCGGAGTTGCAATTTAAACCCAACTTTTGGTTTTTGAATGGAATGGAGACCATCATCTCGACGATGGAAACGGCGGTGCTCATGGGGGCCAACGTGGCGGCCTTGATGACGGTGGGACGGAACCAGACCGAGTTGACTCCGGATTTGCGCACCTTCAGTTTGCACTCCCTAGAGTTTTATTATCAACTTTTGCAGACGTCCCGCTTCGACATTTGACATATTCCGTGAACATCGACCCATTGGCACTTCTCCCATACCACCGCTGTAATATTCTCCTCGGTAGGTGAATTAAGTTCGTGGACTAAGTGTACAAAAGCCTCCCTGTGAACCCCAGTTCGCGTTAGACAGGCGGCTGAAGAATTTCGGCTCATATCCGGGTTGCCAACACCGGTGTCATTGGTGTTTCAGAATTGAGCTCACACTATGCGGTGATGACAGGAAGAAGGGCCAAAATGAAAAGTGCCACCCTCGACACCAATGACCACCCAATATCTGTCATTCTTGACCCTTCAAGTTCACCAAACTTGTTAGCCCTAGCCTCATACAATTCAAAAATAACAACAATGGAAAGGTTGCAAAAAGTTGCATTTTCTGTGCGTTGGCACGCGTCGCAGTTGCAGCTTTCGATCTCAGTAGCATACCATGTACACCCATCACTTTCACCAATATCATCGGAGTCCACTATGAGTAAGTAGATCACTTCCGGCTCAAGGCCAACACAATCACCGCCACTGTTGTTGCCGAGTAGGGCCAACCCCAAAGGCCACGAAGCAAAAATATATCCCGTGCTCGGACACCTTGGACGGCGCCGTCACGGCGTATGGGGCCAATGTGGCTTTCAACTCCGGCTATTGATGTGCCAGTTAGGCGACCTGGGGACATATTCAGGCAAGCTGTGCACCGTACCTTGCAAGGGGGTTGACTTTACTTTTTAGCCCATTTTGACAGGGCCACCAAGAAGGCGATTCCTCCTTTGAACGTGGCGGGGTGCTGGCCCGGCAAATCATCAAATCAACTGGCCATGAACATCCGAGGCATTCATTGAGAAGCTCTCACCTGATGAACACCAACGATTAAATGATGTGTTCGTCAAACCACGATGACAGCGCTTTGTGGTGACAAATTGTCTTCACCACCTTTGCCACGATCCATCACGTCCATGTGTTACATGTCACTCCGCACCAATTGCTGCAAAAGTAAACTTGAGTTACAAAAGCCCAAGCCACGCCTACCCTTCCCACTTCTCATACCTGAGCTACACGTATGTGTAAACAGAATGGTTGTGTTACTCGGCAAACGATGGTCGTGATCCCGTCGCTATGCACGTATCATCACCCACCAAGTCCCTTGATGAAGACAAAGGCCATCCGACAGTGGCTCTAATCTGGTCACTTCTTTGGTTTGATTGACCAAGACGTAAATCCATGCGGCCACATCTTCTGGCGTTTGAATTTCTCGAAACAGAGTTCCATCTGGGCCGACGGCCCCCCTCCTTGACTCGACGAGGTACTTTTGAATTCTTCTCGTATTCTGCAGTCCCGCATTGTTGGGCGCTGTCAAAAACGCGGCTTATGCTGAACCCCAAGACCAACCCGCGGGTCGCCATTATCGGCGCCGGTGCCAGCGGCTCCGCCGCCGCATACCACCTCAGTCAACTCGACAGCTCGTACGAGGTGGTTGTTTTTGAAAAGGAAGATTACATCGGAGGAAGATGCACCACCGTCAATGTGTACGACGACCCCGCGCACCCGGTTGAGATTGGGGCGGCAAGATTCCTGTCGCAAGACATAGTGTTGGGACGGGCAGTCAAGGAGTTTGGGTTGACGACCAAGGCGCTGGTCTCCGAGGACATTGGCGTGTGGAACGGGTCCACGGTGGTGAATGAGGTGGATGGAAAAGTGGTGGGGTTGTCGAAGTGGGCCGAGGCCGTTGGCGGACAAGACCTCCAGAAGACTTTGTCGGCATACCGCAAGTGGATTGAACATCTCTTTTATGACGCAGAGTACCCGTTTGATGAGCTTTCGTGGCGAATCAGGTGGACCGACCGCAAGTACGAATACATTGCCGACGACCGGGGCACCGACTATTTTGAGGAGAACGCCCAGTTGGACAAGGCCAAGGGCACCGACCTCTTGAGTGCGTTCACGCGGTTGCACTTTGCGTCCACCGTCAACGAGACCCACCCCGCGGCCACCATGACGGCGTTGGGCCAGGCGGAAGGGATTTCCGTGGAGGGCGGCAACTGCAAAATCTTCGCGGAGTACCTCCAGCGGTCGGGGGCCAAGCTCAGATTGAACACGTCCGTCACCGACATTGGGTTTCTCGACAAGGGTTATGAAGTTTCGTACGAAAGCAACGGCATGAACGAGACCCAGGTGTTTGACAAGGTGATTGTGGCGGCCCACTGCGAGCAGTTGGGCTTTGACTTGGAAACATTATTCTTGGAGGTGGACTTTGCGCCGGTGTGGGTGACGGTGGCGGCGGTTAAGGGAACTCTCGACCCAGAATTCTTCAACACGGACACCATTCCCTCGTCGTTGGTGATGGTGTGTGGAGAAGGGGCGTTCTTGTCGGCGCTCAAGGTTGGTTTCATCGAGAGTACCGGCGACCACATCTACCAAATCACCTCCGAGGAGGAAATGTCCGAGGATCAGCTCCAGCTCATGTTTGGCGAGGTGTCGTGGTTCAAAAGCAAGCACTGGCCCATCAACTTGAAGCAGATGCCCGCCCACGAGTTTGGGTGGTTTGAGATCCACGACAACTTGTACTACTTGAATACTTTCGAGACGTTTGTGTCGTCGTTGGAGACGGCGGCGTGCGCGGGGGCCAACGTGGCGGAGCTCATCGTGAGGGGTGGGAATAACGAGGAGCAGAAGTCGTTCTACCGGAAGGGAAGTATAAAGAGGCAAAGGAGGTCATAAACCGCAAAGGGAGCAGGTAATTCTACACATACGAAGCTAAAAGGCCAAGGGCCATGAGGAGTTCTATTACTTACACAGTAAAGTGGTCATAACCACCAGATAGCGGTCAACATCAGGCAACCGACGTTGTATACATGGCTGTTAAATTAGACTTGCTGTCTTTGCAGCATGTGTTTTCACAGCAGTCAGACCATTCAAGACTCTTAATTTGGCCCTTACATCTGGCCCTCCACATCTCTCTTTCACTTTTGCACCCTTCTCTTCTTCTTCTTGTCCTTTCTCTCCTTCTTCAACCCCACAAACCCGCTCTTAAGCACCTGCACGTACTCCCCCCAGAACTGATCCAACCGGTCCACCTCCACCACGGTGGAGATCTTGTCGTTCTTGGTGGTGTTGACCCGAATCAACACCGGGTACTTGGTGGTGTTCTCGGGGTACTTGCCCGATGGCACCACGTTCGACGACAAGTCGTGGAAGGGCTCGGGCTGCTCCACGTCCAACGCGAGTCGTTTCTGCGTGAGGTACACGCTCTTGTTGCCGTCGTTGCCCGCGAGGAGCTTCTCGACCTGGGCCAAGAACTGGGTGTTATCTAGACGTGCCATCAAATTTTCGCACACCGATCCCAGCAACACATACAAGTCCCAGCAACAAACAACACAAACAACACAAGCAACAAACAACACACAACAAGACAATTGCAACACAAACAACACAAACGGAACTCCACCAACAAGCAAAACAACCTTACACAGGGTAAGTCGTTGCCGTCAGCCTTTGTCAACATCTTCTCGCTATCGCGATAAGATGTCTTCCGATAAGAGGTCTTCCATTTCTCTCGCCGCCTCCTTCTTTGTCAGCCTTTGCCTGGGCACCCCGTACCTCTACGGCGTGTATGGCCCCCAGTTTGTCCGCAACGTCGGGCTCTCGGCGTCGGACTCGGCGTTGTTGTCGCTAGCCACCAACATTGGTCTGGGCATTGGCGGGTTGCCCGCCGGGCTCTTCATTGACCAGTATGGTCCGCAGTGGCTGATTGTGCTCGGCCTGCTCGCCACGTTGTTTGGCTTCTCGGGCTTGTACTCGGTGTACACCAACAAGTGGCTGGTGCTACTTGTCATGTGCACGTTTATGGCCAGCAACGGGTTCGGGCTGCTGATTCTGTACTTTGCCTCGCTCAAGGCGGCGCAGGCCAACTTCCCCAACCACCGCGGCGCCGCGGGGGCGGTGCCCGCCAGCGCCTACGGCCTCTCGGCCATGGTGTTTCTGTTTGTTGCGGCGGTGTTTTTTGCCAACAACACCGGCGGCTTGTTGTTGTTTGTGGCGGTGGCGTGTGGCTCGGTGATGTTCCTCGGGTCGTGGTTCGTGCATGTGTACGAAGACGAGGAAGCTCTCATCATCGAGAGTCGCGTGGTGCCGTCTCCCCGGAGGACCCCTACAACATCACTCTATGAAGTTGACCCGAGAAAGGGCTCGCCGCGTGAGGAAGACACCCGGCTCCTTGGCCACCGCCCGTCGCAGTCGTCTCTCATGGAACCCTTGCACCGCGTCCGCCGCACCGTGCTGGTGGGCCTGCTCCTGTTCTGGGGCATCGGGTCCCGCTCCTCCTTTAGTTCCACGCTGTCGTCGCCTATAGTCACCTCCCCGCTCGGCACCATTGTCGAAAGACTCACCGACGTGCACTTTCTCACCCACTACGTGCTCTTGTCGCTTCTCAGCGGCATCGGCCAGATGTACATCTACTGCGTCGGGTTCGTGGTGATTGCCCAGTACCACACGGGCAACCAGACGGCGCCGGTGTCGGCCATCCAGGCCCTCCAGGTGTCGCTCATTTCCATCGGGTCTTTCTCGGGCCGACTCTCCCTGGGGTTTGTGTCGGACTTTTTCTACAAGACGCTCGGCATCCACCGCCTCTGGCTCATCTTCATCACGGCGGTGTTGCTTCTCGCGGGTCAACTCTCGTTGGTGTTGAATGAGAACAACATCCACCTCATCAGTTTGTCTTCCGTGATGATTGGCACCAGTTTTGGCAGTGTGTTTGGCAACTACCCGGCAATCATTGCCGATGTGTTTGGCACCCGGACGTTCTCAACCACGTGGGGGTTGATATGTACCGGTCCCCTTACCGTCATCTACCTCCTCAACAGGTACTTTGGACACGTCTACGACAGTCACGTGGACAACGACGGCATTTGCAAGGGTAACGTTTGTTACAAACAGGCGTTTGAGTTGAGCGCGGGGCTCACGGTGTTGACCATGGGGTTGTGTCTTGTGTTGGTGTTTTGGGAGAGGCTAAGGGGTGTGCAAGGAACGACCTTAAGGTGATCTGACGCGAGGAGGTGTCCTGCTTGCAGGACACCGACCAAAGACAAAGAGATGAGCTTGACCATGGTTGCTTCCCAAAGAGCCCGAAACTCACGTTCGTACTTCCAAGAAACAGGTTCACCTCATCACAAGACGCCCGAAGAGTACTTTACCAAATAGCCATGTTCACCTCAACGGTTCAGTCAAACCACGGGTACAAGTACTCAGTCACGAGGGCAGCGATGTACCTTCTGGCCGGGAGAGTTCCAGCACGGTTGCCACGGTACTGCAGGCCAGTATCCAATCATTCCCGGCACCACTAAATTATTAGCCAATGGCATTACATTGCTCATCATTCATACTATGTATAGGACCCGGAGTTGTGGAGAGACTCCATTAGTCGGGTATGGCGAGGTGCAAAACGAGGGTGTTGCTTGACTTCGCCGTTGGGATGTGCCGAAGCGCCAGCTCTGCCTCGGTGGGCAATGGCCGAAACATTTGTGCTCTTGCCCAGCCCTGCCTCGCTGTGCTTGTGTGACCGTCCGCTTCGCTTCGCTCGCGGGCGGCCTCACTTTGGCTAATCCACCGTGTTGACATTCTCCAAATCAATCAGAGACACCGCCTCCATCTGATGATCAATCTTCACCTGCAACCCACGGAAATACGCGTGGCTCAAGTCCGCATCCCGAATCACCCTCTCAATCTTCTCCTTCTCAGCACTTCTCTTGTCGATGCTGGTTTGGAAGTTGTTCATCACCTGTCTGGCAGGATAGTTGAGCACCAACCGGCACTCCTTGGCGATGCGGTCCGCATTCACGTGCACATAGTCCATCTCGGCAATCTGGCGCTTGATCTTGCGGGCCTGTTTTCTTGGGAAGGCGTTGGGGATGTCATTCACAAGGTAATACACCAAGAAGCCTCCAACTCCCACGAAAATAGGCACCACCACTCGCTTCAACACCAGCGGCTTCAACACGTACGACATGCTCCACAACTTGCGCACCACCGCCCCCGTCGTGAGGATCTTACCGGACGAGTACAACGTGTGGAGCGTGAGCTGGGTGGGGATCTGGTTCTTGAGCGTGGCGGTGTTTCTGGGAAGCGTCGTGAGAATGGCGGCGGGATTGAACTGGTTGATGTGAGACCGCGTCGTCGCCACAAAGTCCCGCGGCACCCCGAGCCACATGAGCATGGAGTCCACCAGCGGGTCGAAAAAGTCGCTGATCTCGATGCTGGTGTCCAAGTTCTTCTTGATGGTGTCGCGGCGGCGGGTGAACATGAGGTCCGACTTGAACACCTTGTCGTGGAGAAACTCGTCGCCAAGGTTGGCCTTGCCGAGGGCGGTAATCTCGCCAACCCGGGTCTCGGTCAAGGCCTTGGCCTTTTCCTCGGAGTTGCGCACGGCCGAGAGAATGGTGTCGAACATGGCCTTTTGTGTTCGTTGCGCATACTCGTACAAGTTCTGGAGACCCAGGTAGTACACCACCTGCGAGTCGCCAAACTCACTGAGCGTGGTGACAATGTCGGCCTTGGCCACGTCGTAGATCTCGGTGCACGTGCGCTCCACCAAGCGGGTGATGGAGTCGCCGATGGCCGAGCTTTTGGAGAGAATGTCCTCGTACTTGGGCGAGATGTGCTCGCGGAGCTCGCGGTGCTTGTCTTCCTTTTCTTGCTGGTAAATTTTTTCGTTGAGACCCAGCAACGTGCGGAGGTCGGTGAGAATGTTCATCATGTAGCTCTTGGCGGGGAGGAGCTTGGAGATGGCCCGTTTCTCGAGAATGAACTTGCGGAGCGACGCCTCGAGGTGGTCGAAGGGCTCGTTGGAGTGATCTGGGTCGTCGTCGCCGCCGTCGCCTCCATCGGGGCTGCCTTCGAGCGCCTCGGTCGAACTCACGAAATGCACAAAGTCCAGCGCGTTCTTGTGGGTATCTGGCGAAAGACTCTTCACCTGGTCGAGGATCCGCGCCATGCACTTGTTCTTGTCTCTGATATTGTCGAACCGGTTCACCACAATGAAGACGTATCGCTTCTCTGCCGCCGCCGCCGCGATAAACTCCTTCGCCGAAAGCGTAAAGTGGTTTTCGGAATTCACCACAAACACAACAAGGTCAATCTCCTCTTGTCTGGAAAACACCTGCGTCGTCTGGTACAGATCCATGTTGAGGCCCGGCGCGTCAATGAGCTTGATGTCAATGACGCCGTTGCTCAACAAACTCTCGTGGAACTTGCGGTTGTCCAACACATACACCTTGAGAATCAGGTACTTGTCACATTCGTACACCAAGTCCTCGAGCTCCGAAAGTTGGTGCACCTCGTACGAGAACTCGTTGCGGATGTCGTACTCGGCGCCAATGGGGATGGCGTGCACCTCCTCGCGGCCGTTGTTGGCCCCCTTAGCATCAATGACTTCACAAAAGACCGACGTGCACGGTTGCTGATCCTCTGGAAGCACTTTCCGCCGAAGAAGGGCGTTGCAGAAGGTGCTCTTTCCCGCATTGAGGTCGCCGGTGACAAACACCTTGGAGGAGGTGTCGTCCACCCGCTCCTTCAAATTAAGCAAGTACTTCACCTGCTGATTGAGCTTCTGCTCGAGGAGCGACGCCACCGACTTTTTGTCGAGCGACCCCATGTAGTTTTCGCTGTTTTTGCTCATCTTCACCTCGAGCTTGAGCACCTTGAAGTCGGGGGCGTCGCCCACCTTTGCCTGTTCCAACTGCCTCACCGTCTTGTTGCGCACCAACGCGAGGTGGGCCTTGGTCGAGTTGAGCAAAGAGGATGAGTCGCCCACGTCGGTCGGGTAGAAGATGGGCCGCTCCTTGTTCTCCCTTATGAGTTCGTAGAGCAACTCCATGGTCTGGTTGATGGCACGGTCGAGCGCCAACTTGCTCTGGTTGTAGTGAAGCTGCTGGAGGGAGACCTTGAGTCCCGGCTTGCCAAGGGCCGACGACGAGGAGCCGGGGCCAGAGCTCCCGTCAAACAATGTGGTGGTGTCGTTTGAAAAGCCCGAGTCGGCAAACCCTTCGTCGGGGATGTACACGACGCTGGCGGGGCCGTTGGCGGAGCCGCCCGTGCCCTCATCCGCTAGGGTGGCCTCGTCATCCTCATAGCGGTCTTTTCGGAAGATTTTCTTGAGTTCTTCTTGTCCCATGATGGCAAGAGAGAAGTGCGAATCAGTGCGAATCAAATATGGTGTATGGGTGTAGCAATGGGTGCAAGACTATCCAGGTGAAGAGTCAAGGTGAGAGTCAAGTCAAGGTGACCTTGTCACCTTGACAAGGAGTTGATATTCAATACACCCTATCGATTCCACGTGGCGTGGCGCCAGAGGGTAAAGTCCTGTCTGAGGGTGTGGAGTCTGGTGTGAGAGAAGGACCGATGGGAGACAAGCGAGGGGCGCCTCAGCGCAAGTCTTGGCCCGAGTCGACTCAGCAAGCTGAGTCGACTACGTCTGCTGGGCCCGGAAGCACGTATTCTGAAGCTTTTCTCCCTCTTTTGCGCCCAGCGTAGAGTCATGTAGGCACTTGCACAGTGGGCCAGGGCCAGGCGACTAACTCTGTGTCCAAGAAATCTCTTTGAAAACTCAATGCCCCCCGTGCTTGCCAAGTACATCCACACATATGGGTCCCTCGACAGTGTGTGCACTAACACATCGCGACACGCAAGCAACTGGTCCTCGTGGACATAATGGGCAAAGTCGTGGTACCCGCCTTGCGACACGTACGCGGTAAGCGGGCCTATGTAGAACTGGGATTCGTCTTTGATGTAGCACCGGTGGTCAATATCCCATATGAACAGAAGGAGGGGGCCGTGCACAGCATCAAGGGGAATGGCTCCGTGCGTGACGAGTAGCACCCAGAGGAAGATATTATCAAAGTCGGGACAGTAGAGGTGGAATTCACGGAGCTTGGCCCGGCACCTGGCAATGATTTTGGGGGTGGGCGTAAAGAAGGGGTAATACCGCAGCCGCCCAAGGCTATCGAGCGACACTTTCCTATCTTTCTGCCTCGCAGAACCCGGAGACACCTTTCTGCTTGTACCTGGTTCCTGAGACACCACCGCACTCACAAGGGTGTACCTTTTCATTGGCGACTCTAGTTGCACCGTCGAACCTTCTGGGTCCCAATTGGCCGGGTCCATGGTCATGTTGGGGTCCAGCACCCGGTGGGGTTCCCAGGCGCTTTCGTCTTTGAGGTTGTGGGGAGCCTTTTCACGGTGCCCCCACTGTTTCCACCGGCTCTGGTCCCGCCACTGGTGTTCTTCAAAACAGGGGGAGGCACGAACCGACACCGAGCATACGCCATCAGGGTCGCAATTGCTGGTGCTCGGTGGCTTTGTGTCCCATGTCAGCAGGGGGACCACGGTGTCAGGCAAGGGAGGCGACAGAGACGTGGGTGTAACACAGCCCTTCGAAGGTTCCAAAGAATCAGATTGGTCTGTCGCCGAGTTTATACTAAACCGGGCGAAAGCGTCCTCCAATGCCGCCGGTGTCTTCTCCCACCCCGCCAGGGGTGGCACGAACGGACTTGCCAGGGGTGGCACAAACGGACTCGCCGGTGTGATTTCCCACCCCTCCAGTCCCCACTGATTCATCTCCACCGGCGAGACCCTTGCCGCATCTGATATACACGTAGCCTCATTGTCCGGGTCCTTTGCCCCATCTGGGCCCCACGTATCCCCCTTTTCTGCCTCGGCCTCGTCCTGTGTTTCCTCCCACTCCTTGGCCCACTCTTGTGCCCCCACCCTCTCCTTCTTTGGCCTCACCGTCTTCACCAACTCGTGGATATGACTCATCACCCGGGGCGACACCGCTTCCTGTGCCCACGGCGACGCCGCTTCTTGCATCTCTCTCGTGTTCATTTGCAACCCTGGAAACCCGTACCCCAATCTCTTATCGCGCGGTTGCACCCGCTGACATAAGCCACCTCGCGAATCGCCGAGCATGCCTCTCACCACCTTCTCCACGCTGGAGCTCTTCCCCATTCGGGCCCGCAAGCTCACGCCCGAGGCGTTTGCGCCCTTTGGCGGTGTCATTAGTGCCGACGACCAAATCAAAAAAGTGCAGGTGTCGCTGGCCAACTACGGCACGGCAACCAAGATCCACAAGGTGGCTCCAATCATTAACAACTACGCCAACTGTGCCAGCGGCCAGCCCGCCACGGCCAACTGGAACATCTTCCGGTGCTCGGCACCAAAGCATCTAATTAGAAGGTCAGAAGGTTCTAAGGTCTACACGGCAAAGGTGCTTGAACGGCACCCCTACTCTTCGCAGACATTCATTCCCATGGGCCAGGACCGCTCGTTGATTTCGTATATTGTCATTGTGGCAAAGACGGATGAGGCTACCCCACAGAAGCTTCCAGATCCAACCACCGTGCAGGCATTTGTGTGCAGGGGGAACCAGAGCATTACGTACGGCCCGGGCATCTGGCATGCTCCCATGGTGGTGATTGACGATACCATCGATCATATAGACTTTGCGGTGTTGATTCATGAGAACGGGGTGCCGGAGGAGGACTGCGAGGAGTGTTATTTTGACCCGGGCTACGAGGTGGAGTTTGACCCAGTCAGACTGAATTTGTAAGCCACCCAAAAGTATTTGTGAGCCATCGCCTATGGCGGTGGCGACCAAACCAGCCAGCAGATTCGTGAGCCATCCCCATAGGGTGGTGACCAACCAGCCAGCCAGAATTCCTGAGCCACCGCCAATGGCGGTGGTGACCAACCAGCCAACCAGAATCTGCCACGGCGGTGGTGACAGAAGCACCCACAGAATATGAGCTACCGGCCAGAACAAGCCAGCCAAAACGAGCATGTAACCAGGTAATCAGCCAGATGTCGAGCCGCCGCTTTTGACGAGCTGTGTTTGGAATCGGGGACCTGAGAGCCACACCCCAACAACAAGTGAACTTGTCCACCAGCACGTCGAGCTTATGGAAAATGCATAAATCACCCACTTTCATGATTGTAAAAAGCAGTGGCTGAGCATGTAGTCATGGCGGCGTGCCAAAGAGATATTCCACCAGGAATCGTCGAAAGTGAGTGAGTCCGATGAGTCTCAGGCTTTGAACATTTGCTTGGATACTTCCTGCCAATTGGCCGCAACATGCGACAGCATGTTGCTAATACCAGGCTGCCGATGTGCTTTTAGCTCTGCCCTTCCGCTTGGCCACTTCCTGCCAATCAGCCCGCAACATGCTGTCGCATGTTGCTTGAGTCCATGTCAGAGAAAATCCGCCATTTCCTCCACCACCCGCTTCACGTACTCCTCCCTCTCGCCCACCTTCATCTTCCCCACTGCCTCTTTCTCTGCCTTCAACCGCTCCACCAATTGCTGCAAATCCACGTGCTCATCACTCAACAATCCCGTGGACATGTCCTCCACCCTCTCCAACTTCCTTCCAATGTAGCCATCAGAGTCGTTGTTATCCTCAGTTTCTGCCACCTCGGTCTCCAAGATCTCAACCAATCTCGCATACCCACACTTTTCACCAAACTCATTGGTACCGGTGGCCGCAACGTTCACATACTCGTAGCCGTGGCTGATCACCTCATCCTCCACGTCGGACGCCCCAACCACCACAATGAACCCATCGAGACTGTCCCTTATCGAGTCCACCACATCGAGACATCGGTCCACATACCGCCCCGATTCTTCCCCAATGGTCACCACAATGCCAGCTAGCGCCGCCCGGAGCTCCGCCACCTCCTCCAGAACAAACTCCCGGGCCCACAGCTTCAACGCGTCCACCTTATCGTCCCCCAGATCCCTCTGTTCAGGGAACTCCTCCACCATGAGCGTCACTTTGGCGGAAAAGTACTTGTTCTGAAGGGTTGTTCGTAAAATAACACCACTATGAGATGAATTGGGACCGCCGAGGTTCTGCGCCTGGCCAATGTTGGCCCCCACCGCCTCACACACGCGTAGTTTCCCCGATGTTTGTGGACCCAAGATCAACACATTCATTCGCGAAATTCATGGCTCCTCTGGCATCAGTCCCCAATACTAGTCCCCACGAAGGCATCCACCTTGACGCGGTGCTTCTCCACGACGACGTGTTCCAGACGTCGCTTGACTCGGAAGAGTACCTCGAGAGCTTGGCGCCAATCGTTAAAAGTGCACTCAAGGCCAACGGCCTCAACGAGCTCATTTCCAAACTCAACACCACCGTCAAGGAAAAGGACGCCGAGCTCAACGAGGTATCGCTCAGCTCCACCCAGGACATCAACTCGTGCGTCGACTCGATTGACCGCGTCAATGTCGACAGCACCGACCTAAATAAAAACCTCCAGAAGGTATCGACCTTCTTGAGTAAGTCCGTCAACGACGTCATCTCCCGCAAGAAGACCCTCCTCAAGGCCAAGGAGCTCACGTCCAAAATCAACGAAACCAGTCTTGTGCTTGGGCTCTGCATCCAGGTGCTTGAAATCACCAACCGCATCCACGACCTCATCAAACAACACAAGTACTTCAGTGCCCTCAAGCTCACGGACGAGCTCACGTCCATCCACCTCCCCAAGGTGGAGAACTTTTCCTTTTCCATCAAAATCTACGACTCCATTCCCCATCTCACCAAAATGATCAAGGACGAGCTGTTTGACAACTTGTGCCGATGGCTCTCGATGCTCACGGAGAAGCGCATCCGCGACATTGCCGGGCCTCTCTGGGACAACCTCGCCCAGCTCCAGGAGAGCTGGCACCACGTGAGAACAAACCCCAAGTACCCGTACCTCCCCCACCGCCTCAACTCGCCCATTGAGCTCAGCATGCGAGAGCCGGCTCTCAACCACGACATCACCGCCTCGGAAAACCTCAAGTATCTCTTTGACGCCATCTTGGTGTACCAGACCCTCAACGAGCTCCCGTTGTTGTCGTCGCTCTACCACAAAGAATGGTACAAACGGTATGCCCGGGTGATTTACCCCATCACGCTGGCCGCCTCCTCCGATAAGCACATCGACCTGGTGGCGCAGTTCCCCCTGCTCGAGGCCCTCGCCGACTACCTCCGCAAGGTGAGCACGTTTTTTGTCGTCGACAAGCAAATCAACCTCGCCACGAAGTTCCTGATCCGCCACAACTCCGCCTCCAACGACTTGTGGGAGCTGTACGTGATCAAACTCAAGCCGGTGCTCCTCCACCATTTGCGAAGCCACAAGCTTGACTTGGAGCAACTCGTCGAGTTCAAGGACATTGTCGGGGACTTTCTTCAGATCATGGAGAACAACGACTACCGCCCCGCCGAGCTCTACGAGATCCTCGTGGTGGTGTTCCAGGAGTATTTTTGTCCCGGGTTGATCCAGAATTTCCGCCTCGAGTTCATTGACTCCATTCAGGGCGACCACTACATGCCGCTCGTGGTCAACGACAAGCAGGATTACGCCAGCATCATGAAGGTGTGCTGGTACCGCCCCGACGCCTTCTTTGCGCCCAACAACGTGAAGAAAATGCCGGTGAGCTTCCCCTTCAGCGAGGACTACGTCCACTACTGTCTTGGGGTGAGGAACTTGCTCGAGGATATTCTTGACTTCACCCTGCAGCACTACAACACCAACTTGAGTGAGCTCAACACCATCATCGTCAACGTGTTTGAGTCCGTGCTTGGCGACCAGCCGGGCGTGGGCATCAGCCACGATATCCGCGAGTTCATCAACAAGAACCTGAACAACAAGGAGGTCATTGCGCAGAGCTACACCAACCTCGAGTACTACCTCTTCAGTTTGTACGAGATTGGCGCCTTCATCGATCGCCGGTTGCGAGCCGCCAACGGCATTGGCATCCACAACATCGACGCCAACGGCACCTTCACCCTCAAGGCCATTGACCACTTCCTGAAGGTACGGAAGTTTTCCGAGGACGCCATCTTCAACATGGTGGACGTCAAGATCCGCGAGCTCTCCGACATGGTGGAGTACGACGACTGGTACCCCGAGCTGCGCAACCGCGAGCCCAACTACTCCATCCGCGACTTTGCCCTCTTTCTTGACAACTTGTTCACGTCGATATTCTCCAATCTTCCGCAACTGTTCCGGACGCTCGGGTTATTCCGAACCTACGACTTTGTGGCGGAGCACTTCTTGGGAATACTCAAGAATGCCCCGGGGTACAATCGCATCGCCATTGAGAACTTCAACCTTGACATCAAGCACCTCGAGGACTCCATGGGCAACTTGTACTCTACCCAAGACACCGAGGGGGGGAACGTGGCGCTCCAGTCCACGTTCACCGAGCTCCGCCAGTGCATTGATTTGTTGTTGTTGGAGAATGCCGATGACTTCTTGAAAAACCCCAGTCTCCGCATGCGGCGCTTCGACCGGTTGAAGCTTGAAGACGGAGTGGCGCTTTTGGCCAAGTTGGAGGGAAAAGATGATGAGGACGCCGACACCTCGGCGCTTTCGGTGGACTCGGGGCATTCCCTCAAGTCGTCCAAGTTTTCCTTTAGCACGAAGTTTAGGAATTGACAAGACCAAGGACATGAAGACATAGTAGCAGACAGACAACATGACTTTACAATGTATATATGGCAAGAACGTGCACTCTATCACCGGCATAAGCGGCAAACATGAATGCATGGCGGTACGGGCCGAGGAAGTGGTATTCACTGTGACCGATGTATGGCTGACTAACATCAAGGGGACACGGACAGGAGTGCAGCGTGAGGTATGTGTGGCATCAAGGCAGTATACCGAACAACTTTGCCGCTCATCAGATGTCTGGGCTTGGTCGATGAGCTGGCCTTGTGTCCTCCAAGTGTCATCATGTAGCTTAGATAGATTCTGACAACTCGCAAAGTACCCAATGGGTTACACAATGCAGAGCAGGCTCGTAGGCTGAGTTCAGCTTGACGAATCAATTTGCCTTGGTTTATCGCAGGTGAAGGACTGAGGACTGGGTGGGCCTGGCAGGTCGTTGCTCTAGCTCGTAAGTCAAGCAAATTGGCCTCCAGACTCACCAATGTATCAGTCTTCACTTTTAGAGTTCACGAGCAAAGCCCAATGCTTTACCCAGGATCTGCTGAGGTCAGCTCGTAATGAACAAGCTTCTCAATGCTCATCTCAGTCTGTCTTTGAACTAATTGTGTTTGGGTTCGGCTCACAAGTCAGTCTCCGACTGACTTGCTCAGAATTTGTTGACTTCGGCTCACAAGTTAGTCTTGACTGACTTGCTCAGAATTTGTTGGCTTGAGGTAGCTCACAAGTTAGTCTTGACTGACTTGCTCAGAAAGCTTACCAGAACCACCACCATTTCCTCTTCCCATTCACAAGCTCCAGTATTCTCCCCTCCAACTCATTCGACTCCCTCTCCAACACCCTTTTTCTTTCGTCATACTCCAACTTTGCCCACACCGTGTGCAACCCAATATACGCCGTCGACGCCACCAAGAACGTGTGCAACAACGGCGCCCTGAACTGCCCCAATGATGGCTTCGTGGTGTTGGGCTGGGGAAAGCGAACCATGGTAAGCGCGCTTTTTCAGGTGGCAACATGTTCAGAAACAACTACGACAACGACTCCGTCACATACTCGCCCACGGGCCGGCTCTTCCAGGTGGAGTATGCGCTCGAGGCCATTAAGCAGGGCAGTGCTGCCGTGGGGGTTGTGTCCAAGGAAAACGTGGTGTTGGTGGCGTTGAAGCGGAACGCGGAGGAGTTGGGCTCGTACCAAAAGAAAATCATCAAGGTGGACGACCACCTCGGCGTGGCGCTCGCAGGATTGGCGCCCGACTCCCGGGTGCTTTCCAATTACCTCAGAAAGCAGGCGATGAACTCCAAGATGATCTTCAACCGCCCATTGCTGACATCCAAGGCGGTGTACTCAATTGCCGACAAGGCGCAGGAAAACACCCAGTCGTACGGGTCGAGACCATACGGCGTGGGGTTGCTTGTGGCCGGGTACGACGAAACGGGGGCCCACTTGTTTGAGTTCCAGCCCTCGGGCCTGGTGTTGGAGTACTACGGTGCCGCCATTGGCGCGAGATCCCAGGCGGCCAGAACATACCTCGAGAGGAACCTCGATACCATTCGCAACTCGCCCTCGGTGGAGGATCTCATTGTTCATGGATTGAATGCATTGAGAGATACCTTGTCGCAGGACGTGGAGTTGACGTACAAAAACACCAGTATCAGTGTGGTGGGGAAGGACACCAAGTTCACAATCTACGACGACGAGCTCGCCCAGCCGTGGTTGGACAAGTTGGACTCGGTGTCGAACGCCAGAAACCGCGACGACGACGACGAGCAGGGCGACGAGGAACCCGCCGAACCCGCGGACCCCGCCCCAACCGACGATAGAATGGAGACCGATGAGTAGTGGAGCGATGACGGAGTCATCAATACATCATGACACAGACAATTTGTAGCAACAGATAACCAGGGTGACCACCCACAAAGCTACAGGAGGGTGTTGATCATTATCATGACATGGCTATGTACGTGCCTCGCGGCTGTGCTAATTGTGAGAGGGGTGCCTGGGTGCCTTCGCCAGCTGTTACTCCTTGTTATCACTCTCCTTTTGCCTCACGGCAACCCGCTTGATCGCCTCAAGACACACTTTCTGGAGCTCATTCACCTGCTCGTTCAACACCGTGGGATCGTGCAACACGCCGTTGTCGCGGATGTCCACCACCTTGACGCGGATGTCGGCCACTTGTTTGTTGATGGTGGAGAGCTCGTCCTCCGTCATCAACTGGCCAAATTGCTTCACCGCATTGTCGGTGTCGGTGCAGATGATTTCGGCGCGGTTGGCGTGCTCGACGTAGTTGCGGAGCTGGGCGTCGGCGTCCGCCTTGCGCTTGCTTTCTTCAAGCAAGGTGTTGATTTCGTCCTCGGTGAAGGTTTCCGCCAGCACCTGGATCGACACCGAGTTGGGCTTGCCAAAGTGCTCCGAGTCCTCGGGGTACGGCGTCTTGTCGGTTGCCAGCACGCTGATGATGCCGTCCGCATCAATGTCGAACGACACGGCAATCTGCGGCGTGCCCTTGGGCCCGCGGGGGATGTTGCTGAGCTTGAAGGCGCCAATCATCTTGTTGTCCTTCACCAAGGAGCGCTCGCCCTGGTAGACGCGGATCTCCACGCCCGTCTGGCCGTCCACCGCGGTGGAGAACACCTGTTCCTTGTGCACCGGCACCGGCGAGTTGCGGGGAATCAAGGGGCTGAAGAGACCGCCGTAGGTCTCGATGCCAAGCGACAAGGGCGTCACGTCCAAGAGCACCACGTTCTTGATTTGGCCCAGGAGCACCGCGCCCTGGATGGCGGCGCCGAGCGCCACCGCCTCGTCGGGGTTCACCGACATGTTGGGCTGCTTGCCGAAGAGACTGGCCACCACCGAGCGAAGCTTGGGCATCCGCGTCATGCCTCCAACAAGGATCACCTCGTCAATGTCGCTGAGCTTGAGGTCGGCGTCCCGCACGCACCGGCGAACGGGGTCGATGGTCTTTTCGATGAGGTGGAGCGACATGGCGTCGAGCTCGTCCTCGGTGAGGGTGAGGTGGATGTGTTTGTCCTCGGTGATGAAGGGAAGGTTGATTTCGGTGGATGTGACGTGAGAAAGGTCGATCTTGGCCCGCTCGGCGGCCTCGCGCACTCGCTGCACCGCCTCGCGGTTCAGCAGAAGGTCGATGCCGTGCTCGGTCCTGAACTTTTCGAGGATGTTTGTCAAAAGCAAAATGTCAAAGTCCTCGCCGCCAAGATGGGTGTTGCCGTTGGTGGCTCGCACCTCAAACACGCCGTCCTCAATGTCCAAGATGGAAATGTCGAACGTGCCGCCGCCAAGATCAAACACCGCCACGATGCCGTCCTTTTGCTTCTTGTCAATGCCATAGGCGAGCGCCGCCGCCGTGGGCTCGTTAATCACCCGCAACACATTCAACCCCGCAAGCAGGCCCAGGCTCTTGGTGGCCTGGCGCTGGGCGTCGTTGAAGTACGCGGGCACCGTCACCACCGCGTGCTCGACTTTGCCAAGGTGCTGCTCCGCCACCGCCTTCATCTTCTCGAGGATGAATCCGCTCACATGCGAGGGCGAGTACTGGCGGCCGGAGTCGGTGGCGATCCACGCGTCGCCGGACTCGCTGGGCACAACTGCATACGGGGTGTTCTTCAAGTCCTTTTGCACCTCGTCATCAACGAACTTGCGCCCTATTAGTCTCTTGGTGGCAAAGAATGTGTTGTGGGGATTCACCACGGCCTGGCGCTTGGCGGGGGTGCCGACCAACACGGCGCCGCCGTTTTTGGGGAAGGCCACCACCGACGGCGTGGTGCGGGCGCCGTCGTCGTCGAGAATGCGGGCGTGGCCGCCCTCCACCACGGCGACAGCCGAGTTGGTGGTGCCCAAATCAATGCCAATGACTCGAGAGTGGATTGCTCTTCGGAAAGGGCGAAGGGCCAGGGATGGTCGAAAGACGTTGGATTTGAACATGGCAATCGATGCGCGCGCACGTGACTAAGGAGGAGGCGACGGCGTCACGTACAACCCGACCAAGTTGGCCAAGTGCGAGGAGTCGATGTAGTCGGAGTACTCCGGGCCTTGTAATGGGAGGGTTTCAAGAGACGACGAGCGCAGCTCGGCCCACAGGTCCAGAGTGTAGATGAGGCGGCGGTGCGAGGTGGCCATGGCGAGCCCGACGTAGTCGAGGCGGGTGTTGCGGACAAGCGAGATGTCGAGCGGGGGCGCCAGGAGCTGGACCGACGCGTTGTGGAGCCACGAGGAGACGATGTGGAGGGCGGACCGCGGTCTCGAATGCGGCGGCGCCAACGCGGGCGTGTGCAACACCACGAGGGCCTCTCTGGTGGCCTGGGGCATCTGGCTCACGAGAAAGTCCCGGTCCATGGCCCGGAAGAAGTCGGTTCCCGCCGACGGCAGCACCGAGCGGGAGATGAATGCGTAAAAGTCGGCGTACGTGCCGAACGAAACGGCCGGCTTGTCGGCTGTCCCCGCCATATGGATGTAGTACTGTCCCACCTTGATGAAGGCCCGGGCGATGCGGACGTGGATGGCGGAGGGCTGGGAGAAGCCGATGCGGACGCGAAGGTCCATGAGGAAGTCGTCAACCAAGTACGCAACCACCGCCATGGCGCCGACTATTCCGGGGTAGAGTAGGGAGAGTGACGGTGGCTTGGGCAAGGCAATGATTTCGTGGACGAGGGCCTCGACAAACCGATAGAAGTGCTCCTGGGAGGGGAACAGCACCACGTTGGTGGTGGCGTTGAGGGAGATGCCGTGGTTTCCGTCGACAATGTAGTCGGAGAAGAAGCTTCGATGGAGATGAGTGTGGGCCTTTGTAAAGAAGGCTGCTCTTGCCACACCATAGCGGTAGAAGTGCAGGTCGGAGCGGGCTAGGTGGACGAGCGCCCGGTCCAAGTCCCGCGCCGTCAGCACCGCCTGGCCCGAGGCAAGCCACGCGACGAGTAGCTTGCAGTTGTGGGCGAGCAACACGGTCTCGGCCACCAGCAACTGGCGGAGTTTTACCTCGCAAAAGGTGTGGGAGAGGGCGTCGCGGAGGGCGAGGGCGTAATTGTGAAGAACAAGAGCGACGTGCGGGTTGGCGGCCCACTGCAGCATGTCAAAGTCAAAGGCGGCCATGCGCCGGTGGACGTGGTCGTCCAAGCGGACCAACGACTGCACCGCCTCGCGGGGGGGTTCTTCAATTTGCACCTCATAAAGGTTGGCAAGTTTTCCCCAGTGGCGGCGCAACACCGCGGGCCACACTTCTTCGAGGGTGTCTGCTAGTGGCGGGAGTGCCTGCTCCACCGCTAGCAAGTCCTTCGGGGAGGCGTACCTTGCAATATGGAGCCAGATGTGCGGGGGAAGATGCATATTCGCACATCGCAGCACCATGGGGAAAAGAGCCAGAAGTGATGGCGCCCGCAAGTCCAAGAAATTCAAGGTGGGCGGCTTCATCGACCCCCACACCAGCGGCATCTACGCCACGTGCAACCGTGGGCGCGAGCAGCAGTGTCGGAAGGAGCTCATGAACCTTTTCCACGAGAAGGCATCGGAGTGGTACGACCTCGAGGCGGGGGCAGAGGAGTCGGACTCCGAGCTCCTGATTGAGGACCAGATCAAGAAGGAGGTGGAGGGGCTCAAGGAGCAGAAACGCGAGTTTCTCCGGCCCATCGACCTCGGGTGTGAGTGTCTTGTGTTCATCAAGACCAAGCGCCCGATCCCGCCGGCGGAGTTTGTCGAGCGTCTATGCAAGGAATCCCACGAGAAACAGGTGAAGAACACCCGGTACACGCAGAAGTTGACGCCGGTGACGTTTTCGGTGACTCCCACGCTCGACGAGATCAAAAAGTTGGCGGCCCGGGTGTTGGGCCCCCACTTCCACGCCGAGGACCAAAAGCCGGTGAAGTTTGCCATCCAGGTGACGCGGCGCAACTTCAACACCATCGAGAAGGCCACCATCATCAACACCGTGGCCGAGTGTGTGGGCAATGACCACGGGCACTCGGTGGACTTGAAGAATTACGACAAGTTGATTTTGGTGGAGTGCTACAAGAGCAACGTGGGCATGGCGGTGGTGGGGGAGTATGAGCGTTACCTGAAGTTCAATTTGCAGCAGTTGTTTGAGGGAAGTGAGGGAAAGGAGCAGCTGAGGGTAACCGGGGAGAAGGGGGGGGAGAAGAAGAAAGAGGAGGGGAAGAAGGAGAAGAAGGAGAAGGGGGAGAATGGAGAGGAGAAGGGAGAGGAGGAAGAGAAGAAGGAAAAGGAAGGAAAGGAGGACCAATAGACAGACAGCGTAAATGTACATTTCGACATGTTTGTTTGTGCACCCGTGAATTTTGCAGTTGTTGCGACGAAGTCCCAAAAGTGGGATAAAGTGGGGGTATGAGTCTAGAAAAAGAGTGGCTATGATAACTTCACTGAAGGGATAAGCTTGTCTTCGTATCTGTGTGTATTCTTGAACTCAGAGGAGAGGTGAGCGTGGGGTGGAGTATGGTGGTCAGGATTACTTTCGGTCGGGCTACCCTGAAGGCAACAGGTGCCTTCAGGATGTCACATCGAAGGCCAAGGAAAGGAGCGAGCCAGATGCTTGTATAGTACTTCGTCTGACAGTCTGGTTTGTATGACGGTCTAGGCATGTCAAACATGACATTCTGGGGTGTAGTGAGGCCAGTCTGAGGTGATTTCAGGTGCTATTCTCCCCTACTTGAAAGGCCCAGCTGCGCTTGGCCTTTCCTAAAGCACTAGTAATTTTTCAACCGGCACATCGGGGCTCCTCCACGCCAACCAGTCCGCCTCCGAGTTCGGAATCAACCCCATCTTGTTCAACTTCCACACCCCCACCAGCATCGACGCCAACTGACAAATCACAAACACCCCCTTGGTCAACAAAATATCCGCCGCATTGCCCTCGGTCCTGAGCGACCGGAAACTGGCGTTGGTTTCAGTGAAAATCGCCTTGAGCGGGTTCCACAACAACATCAACGTCATCATGATGGGGATCATCTGGAGCGAGTTGCCCGTCATGTAGCTCATGATGAGGTTCATGGGGATGGCCTTGGCCGGCGCGTACGCCACCTCCCACGCCTTCTTGACCTTGAGTTCGTCCAACTCCGGCGCCAGCGGCTGCCGCCCGCTGCTGACAATCTTCTTGTGCCAGTCGAAGCCGGCGGGCGGGTCGATCTTTCGATCACTTCTTATAACCGGCGGAGCCAACATGTGCGAATCTAATTACAACTCCCCATAACCACCCGGCACAAGCCACCCCAGCACCACAACACCTGACCCACACACCTTCTGCATTTATTTCGAAAGTCACATCTCTTCTCCCTTTATGTCGTTTGGCCGAAATAGCAATCCCCTCAACCGCATCATCGGGCTCTCGGTCGTGCTCTCCATGGGGTTTCTACTCGTCGTGCTTGCCGCCGTGTACGGCAATTGGTTCCCCATTGTCGACGGCGTCATCTTTGCCGTGGCCCACATCCCGTCTGCCGTCACCAAGGCGCTCGTGAGCCTGGACTACGACTTTAGTCTCGAGTCCTCCAGCACCAACGTGGTGGCGGAGGTGGGCCAGTTCCTCCTGGCGTTCCTCGTGGTGACGGGCTTCTACTTGCCGGTGTTGTTGCACCACCTGCTTATACTTACGCGGACCGCCATGGTTTTGACAATCATCGGGGGAAGTCTCATCTACGGCACGGTGTACACGTTCAGTCTGTACTTTGACGAGGCCGAGGAATTGGAGGATGTAATATAGGAACAAGCCGATACCATGACACCCATGCTTACCGGCGTGACAGCATGTCAATTACCGGCGGTTAAAGCATACCTGGCGTGACAGCCGATGTTGGTTCTGGCTTCGACAGCATGCTAGCATGACACTTTCGATTACACCACCATGTAAACATATAGCCTCAGCCTTATTGCACTTTACATCTGTCGCACTTTATGATTGTTGATAGGTTTGCAGAACAGGAGCTCGTCCAGGAGCACCAGCTCCACGACAAGGTGGTCAACGAGGAGTTCAAGATCTGGAAGAAGACGGTGCCGCTTCTATACGACACCATCCACTCGCACGCGTTGGAGTACCCGGCGCTTTCGGTGGACTGGCTTCCCGACTACACCGTTTCCGATAACAAGAACGCCATCACCGTCCGGTTTGTGTTTGGCACCAACACCAGCCGCAAGGGCAATGACCAGTTGCACGTGGCGTCGTTGCAGTTGCCCAGCACGCTCGCCGCCGACTTTTCCAGTTTCTCGTCCAGCGACAGCATCCCCGTGTCGATTGACACGACGCCCACCTTCCAGGTGGAGCTGTCGTGGCTGCACCCCGGAGAGGTCAACCGACTCGTGGTGAATGAGGACAGGGTGTTGACGTTGGACGGCAGTGGGCTGGTGCACCTCTACGACCTTGGTGGGGCCAAGAGCCCCGTCAATTACGACTACCACAAGAAGGAAGGGTACGCGCTCGAGTGGCTTCTGCACACGCTGTTTGCGTCGGGGGCCCACGACGGCCAGATTGCCATCTGGGAGGTCGACAAGCCGCTGACGCCGCTCCGGCTCATCAAGAGCCACGGCGCCGCGGTCAACGACGTCAGTGTCAACCGCCACCAAGCGGCGTTGCTCGGGTCGGTGCTGGACGACTACTCGTTGCAAGTGCACGACGTGCGGGCGCCCGGAGAGCCGGCCATAGTCGTGGAGCACGGCCACGCGCAAAACGCCGTGGCGTTCCACCCCGACCTCGCGCTGGTGGTGGCCACCGGTGGCCGCGACAACGTGGTGCAGTTGTGGGACCTCCGGGCAACCAGGGAACCGTTGCGCAAGTTGTACGGCCACACGGAGCTGGTGATTGGCACCAAGTGGGATCCCGCCAACCCGGCCGCGTTGGTATCGTGGGGGCTTGACAACCGCGTGGTGACGTGGGACTTGAACCAGCTCGACGAGCCCTTCTCGTACCCCGAGAGTGGCGAGGGCAAAAAGAAGAAGTCCGACGACCCGGCGTTGGCGTTTATTCACGGCGGCCACACGGCGAGGGTCAACGACGTGGCGGTGCACCCGAAGATCCCCTCGTTGTTTGCGTCGGTGGGCAACGACACCTTGTTGGAGGTGTTTAAGCCCAAGACCATTGTGGAGGAGTGAAAGAGAATGATCAGAAATGTCAACAAAGAACACCCTACAATGAGACAGACACTCACAGTAAAGCTCATAGCTCCTAGACAAAGCCAACAACTCACACTAGACAACTCACAGTAAGCCAAATAACTCTCTGATAAAATTCATCAGATCAGGCAGAGATGTGGGATGCGCATACCGCGTATTAGTCCCCACAACTTTTCACAACTAGCTCCCGGTTTACACGTCTCCACTTTCACCAAATCCTTCCAAACTACACAGGCTGAGTTGTCCATGCACTTTGAATTCCTAGAAGAAGAGGGCGGCGACGAGATTGCCCGCCAGTACAAAAAGTACACCTCGTCCGCCCGCTACAACCTCAACAGCGAGGAGGTGTTTTGCGTGTGCCGACGACCCGACCACGGCGAGCTCATGGTGGCGTGCGACGGGTGCGAGGAGTGGTTTCACTTCAAGTGCATGAAGATTGACGAGAAGTACTCGAAGCTCATTGCCCGGTTTTACTGCAAGTTTTGCAAGTGGAAGGGCAAGGGCCAGACGCAGTGGAAGCGCAAGTGCCGGTTGGCCAGTTGCTACGAGCCCATCCAGCTGGAGGATAAGTCCAAGTACTGCAGCGAGGCCCACGGGTTGTTGTTTATACGAGAAGGGATTCTGCGAAAAGGCATTGACGGCGCCAGCATCAAGCTGATTGTGGGCCATGTGGCGGGCGACGCGGCCCGGCTTGCCGAACTCGGCAGGGTGTTCCCCGAGCTCGAGCACATCCGGGCGGTCAAGGACAGCAAAGATTACTCGGGGTTTCCCGAAACACTAGCCAGCGAGCTAAGGCACAAGGACGCGCAGATTGCCCATGTGTCGCAGCAGCTCGAGCAGTGCCGGGTCAAGAGCACGAGTCTTGTGAAGCTCAAGGCCAAGATGAAGCGGTTCAACGACGGGTTGGGCAGCGATGCCAAAAAGAAAAAGTCAAAGAAGGCCGACGTGTGTTTGTACGACCCGGCGTACAAGACGTTCCACACGGTGGAGACCGACGAGGCGGTGCAGGCAAGCATCGACCAAGAAGAGTCGTTTGGGGGGGTGGCGTTCGACCAGTTGGCGCAGTACTACACCAGCGGAGAGGCCCCCGACATCAGTGTGTGTGTCAAGGACCGCCGCAAGTGTGCGCGGCACAACGGGTGGTGGAACTTGTTCAATGATGAGTTGTTCAAGATGACGACGGAGCTACTGCAGGTGTTGGGGGACCTCGAGGCGGAGAAGCTGGATATCCTCCGGGACCACTCCATTGGGATTTATGAGGCGGAGAAGCTGAAAATCGACATAAGCGGATCCAGGCCAAATAGCCATGGTTACACCGTTCCAGAAGAGCCGGCGCATTGACTACATGGTGACTGCTGACAAAAGAACAAACCAAAAAATAGAAAACATGTGATCATGGACAAGTCAACGGCCCAAGTGACCCTGCTATCCGTCATGGTGCAATCGTGTACCATTAAGTCATCATCTGCTCTGTTCTATCCATCAAGTATCATCTGCTCTGTTCTATCCATCAAGTATCATCTGCTCTGTTCTATCCATCAAGTATCATCTGCTCTGTTCTATCCATTAAGTCATCATCTGCTCTGTTCTATCCATCAAGTATCATCTGCTCTGTTCTATCCATCAAGTATCATCTGCTCTGTTCTATCCATCAAGTATCATCTGCTCTGTTCTATCCATTAAGTCATCATCTGCTCTGTTCTATCCATCAGGTATCATCCGCTCTGTTCCATCCATCAAGTATCATCATCTTCTTTGTACTATACACCGAGTCATGTCTGTCTTCTTTGTCCTATCCATCAAGCCATGTCATCTTTGTTCTATCCAAGCCGTCACATCAGGTGTATTGAGTTCGTGCTCAATCATGGTGACCGACTTCATTGTGCTGCTACTGATCTTAACACACCTTTTTAATAAATACTCTACTACTCCTTCTTTAATCCGTTGATGGTGGCCACCACCCTCCGCGTGTGTCTCATCTCTCTAAACTCACACAAGTAGATGCCCTGCCAGGTGCCCAAGTTCAAGCGGCCGTTGGTGATGGGGATCCCCGCAATCGAGGCCCCCACCACCGTCGACTTGACGTGGCCCGGCATGTCGTCGGGCCCCTCGTCCGCGTGGATGTAGAAGTCGCCCTCGGGAGCAATGCGGTCCAACGAGTTGGTGAGGTCCTCTCTGACGTCGGGGTCGCAGTTCTCATTGAGCGTGAGCCCGGCGCTGGTGTGCTGGAGAAACAAACTCAACGTGCCCACCTTGTAGTTGCGGATGTGGGGCACCTTGTCGTAGATTTCGTTGGTGATGAGGTACAGGCCCTTGGTTCGGGGCTGGAGGGAAAAGGTGACTTGATCCCACGACATGTTGCTGTGCGCGCATGGATAAGGTGTTAGAGGGGTGGGTGAGACCAAAGAGAAACTCGACAAATTTGGCGGCTGAGGCCGCCAGGGCAAAGAGGCGGCCCCTTGGCGATGTGACAAATGTATACCAAGCGGGAAAGACCCTTGGTGGAAAAGTCACTAAACCCAAACACGCGACACGGCTCCAACCGCAAACCTTCGACACCTCGTTGGCGAAGGTCACACGCCCCTTGCGGCGGGTTCCGGTCGGGCCGGTGGCGGCGGACGCCCAGCGCCATCTCAGTGACTTTGTCCAGTGCTACAAGACGGGGAGGTACATCATCAACAGAACCAGTGAGCCGGGGGAGTGGGTGGTGCAGCGGGTATTTTCAGTGGGGCGCCATGTGGTGGGGGCCACGGTGGGGCCTGGGGCCCGGGACGTGCTTCTCGCCAATCCGACCGACATGGTGGTGAGGGTGGGGGACACCCTCCATCTAGACAAGAGGGTGGACGCGGGGGTGCACATGTACACCTCGTGGAGAGTTCACAGGGACAACTCGGACCCAAGGCCAACGCTTGCGTTGGCCAGAACCGGTGAGTAGGTACAACACATGCCCACCATTCACCGTCACTACTGAACGTCATGTGTTGAGGGATCTACAGGGACAACTAGGACCCAAGGTCAATGCTTGCGTTGACCAGAACGGGGTGAATCAGTACGTTGTCAAAAACCCACGTCACTGCGTCAGCACATTGTTGGTGTATCTATTGAACTATCATGCTATCTGATGCTACAAGAATGCCACGGTGTGCTACATACTGGGTGACTGTTTGCGACTACCGAGGGCGGAGCCTAAGAGTCTTGGTCGTACTGCCACCACACGAAACGGCTGTCACTCTGACAATAAGCAAAGAACTTGTTCGAGCGAAGCGACGAAAAGTTCTCAGATGTCAATCACCTCGCTCCGCTCGGTGCTCTGTTAATGTCCTTCACCCGCTCCGCTCGGTGCTCTGTTAATGTCCGTCACCTCGCTTCGCTCGGTGTTCGAAACACCTCTCCTCCCTGTTCCAACACACCCCCGGCATCTGCTGGATCTGGGCCACGCGGCCCACCACGTACTTGTCTCCCGCCCGCAACACCGCATTGTGCCACGGCGTGGGAATGTGCAAGTGGTCGTCAAAGTTGCCCGAGATGGTCACGGTGTTGTTGGGCCACATCTTCACCGCGTACTTGGGGCCGGCGTTGTTGTGGGCGTGGATACTAAACCGAAGATGGAAGGGAAACATCACCTCCACGAGATTGGAGTACGCGTCGTTGCGCTGGTTAGTACATCCACCAAATGGCAACATACCTTGATCATTTCAAACGCCACCTGGGATATCATCCGCCGGAACTGGAGCGTCGACACGCGGTGCTGCTTCTTGTACTGGATCAAGTCGCTGCTCATGAACTTCTTGAAGCCGAGGTAGAGCTTGAGCCGGGGATGGTGCGGCGTGCCAATGTCCCGGGCCAACAGCCCGTCGTCGACGTCGCACGTGCTCATGAGCAACCGCCGGTACACGTCGGTCTTTTCGTCAATGACGGTGTCAACCGGATGAGGCACACTGGCAAGGGCAAGGCTGGGCTGCTTGTCCCCAAATATATCGGCCAACCCAAAGAAGCGGATGCTGGGGCTGCCAAACTCCTGGTTAAGTCTCTTCAACTCCGCGTTGTACTCGTCCACCTCGGCGTCGTTGACGTTCACACAGTCGCTGAACACATGGCCGTCAGACACGATCCACACCTCCATCCCGGGCGAGTACACCTTCTTGACCTCGTCGCAAAAAAGCGCGAGCTGCTGCAACGCCAACACCTCGCCAAGGTCGGGCAAGCAACTAAAGGCCTTCTCGCGGTTGCACGACTTGCAGGGAAAGGCGGGAAGCACCGCCTGCACGGGGAGACCCCGTGTCACAAACTGGCCGACAGTGGCTTCAAAACCACGCCGGCCCTCGTCAAACTTGTCGTAGGCGGTGGTGTGCTTGAGGTGGCGGACGTACATCTCGGCAACGGCACTGGCCAAGTCGGTGGGGAGGCACCCGAGCAGACGAAACACAAACGCTCTCTGGGCCACCAAGGAAAAGAACCACTGCGCCAAGGGCGCCCCAAGACAGTCGGCCATCACCTCAACAACAAGGCCGTCTCGCTCAGCCTGGTAAGTTTGAGTACTGCTGCGGTTAGTGAACGTACGCTGGCACACCACCTCGGGGTTGCGGCACACGAGCGCCCGGATGGTCTCGAACGGCTTGGTGGTGTCAAGGGTCATGGGGACGAGGAGGCACTGAATGGGTTATATACCCCTGGCTGCGGTTGCCAGATGCGGAGAGGTATGGTGAGGGAGGTATCCAGAGCACGAATGTTCTGCTCACCGAAACTAAGTGTTGGCACTGCTCAGCCGAGGGCTTAATGCTCTGCTGATCTGCAAAGACTAGGGCCCTGGCGGGTGCTCGTCCCAAAAGCTCTGCCAAACCCCAGGGTAAGTTGAGAACCGTCAGTTGGTCCGAAGGCATGGTAGACATGTCCTCTTCTTCTTTCGCTGACTCTCCCCCCATGCACGGCTGGCTCGCCGTGTGCTTTGCCGCCGGCCCCGTCGGCAGTCTCAGCCGCACGCTCCTCCCCGCCATGATCCAATCCTCCGCCCACCGCGTCGGCCGCTCGTCCACCAACACCTCATGCCTGCCCTTTGGCAACGACTGTTTCGTCACGTTTGGCCGGTGGTCCGTCCACACCTCGTCGTACGTGCTCTACCTCCGGGCCATCTACACGAGCCTCGAGGCGGTGGCCGCAGTGGCGGTGATGGGGTGGGCCGACCGCTCCCACCACCGAAAGCACTGGTTGGTGGCCCTGATTGGCTTGCACGGTCTCCTAGCCATCCCCTTTGGCATCATCCCTTCGTCGGCCCTCGTCACGCAATCCACACTTTACTGCTCGATCAACGTCAATATTGTCGTGCACCAAATCATCGAGAGCACGTACGTGCCGATGCTCATGCACGACGGCACCACCCGGTCGCTCAGGCGGGGCTCGTGGGTCAGTGCCTGGGGCATGGTGGCGGGGAATGGCGGCGCCCTCACCGCCTTGCTCATTGGCATTGTCATCCAGCACACGCTCCACACGTTCGGCTTGACCGCCACCATCGCGGGCAGTCTCACCGTGGGCATGTGTCTTGTGTGTGCCAAAACGCTCCCAAACATAAAAAAACACCGTTCACCGCAAACTCTCGTTCCACTTGGTGCCCATCGAAACTGCCTCCTCCTCTGTCTCTCGTGGGTGCTTTGGAACGCCGCGTTCGGCAACTTCATGAGCGTGCTGGTGCTCTTGTTCCGCACCACGCTTGGCCTTGGGTCCCTGGACACAGAATACACCGTGTTCACGTTTGTGTCGTACCTTGTGGCGTGTGTTGGACTGGTGGCCTGGATGGCCGGCTACCGGCACACAAGCCTCTCCATCAAGGCGTGGGGAGTGGTGTTTCTCTCTGTTGGAGTTGGCGCAAACGTGTGGGGAGCCATTGGCATTGGCTCAAGCAGATTTGGTCTCCGAAAGCGGTGGGAGCTCTGGGCGATGGAGGTCTTGGTGGCCGCCACCAGCTCCGCCCACCGCTCGTTGCTCCGGACGTGGTACAGCGCGCTTGTTCCCCGTGGGTGCGAGTCGCAGTTGTTTGGCCTCGAGGCGTTGCTCTCGGTGGCCACGGGGTGGGTGGGCCTGGTGGTGAATGCGGTGGTGCAGGACCGCACGGGCATCGAGCGCATGCCGTTTGTCCCGAACGCGGTGTTGGTTGGGGTGGCCCTCCTTGTGTTTGTGTTTGTGGCAGACGATGCAGGCACCAGTGCCGACGCAACCAGGCGACCAGCGACGCCAACAGAGCCATGACCCAGACAGACAAGGCAACTCTAGTATTAGCTGGGCTCGTTATCGTCAATCATTAGGGCTACATAAAAAACTTCACGGGAGAGTCGTCCACCTTCATCTTCAAGCTCGTCCTCTCGCCCGCCATCTCCGTCTGCGACTGCTCTCTTGAAACCGCCGTCGACTGGAGCGGTGTCGTGAAGTTGGACACCACGTCCGGCGAAATGCACCGGCTTCCCTTGAGGGTGCACCCGTCAAGCATCGACACATTGCGGGAGCGCTCGATCAACGAGAGGTGCGACTGGAACGATGCGTTGGACGAAAGGTCGCTGAGCCGGGTGTACAGTGCTCTGGGGGAATACGTGGGCAGAAGCAACGACACCTTGTGCTTCGGCTGGGGGATATGGAGCTGGTACACGCTGTCTTTGAGCTTGGCAAGAGACACGTACGAGGGACTCCTTCTGAGAAACGGGTGGTTGAGCGCCTGCTGGGGGGTGATTCTCCGGGCTGGATCCACCTCGAAACACCGGGCGATGAAGTCCTTGGCCTCGGCACTCACGCCGTCCCAGTACTCCGGGGGCTCGAAGCGGTAGTCACCGTGTGCTATCGCCTCCCTGGTCTCGTCGTCGGTCTCGCAGTCAAAGGGCATGTATCCGCACAACATGAAGTACACAATCACCCCACATGCCCACACGTCCACCGGGAAAGAGTGGCCGGTTTTCGCCAACACCTCGGGCGCCATGTAGCTGAGGGTGCCGGCGACGTCGAAGATAGGGCCGTGGCACAAGCGGGCCACGCCAAAGTCGGCCACGAGGATGGCGGTGTTTTTCGAACTCCGCGAGGGGAAGAGGAGGTTTTCGGCCTTGAGGTCTCGGTGCACGATGCCGTGTCCGTGAAGAAACTTGACTGTTTCAAAGAGGGTGCGTGCGATGTCGGCTGCCTCTTTCTCTTCGAGCCGTTCGTTGCTCACGATTCTGTCAAATAGTTCTCCCCCTAGGGCGAGGTCCGTCACCAAGTAAATGTCGTCCGGGGTCTCGAAGTAGTCGATGAGCGTGAGAATATGTGGGTGGGTGTTGGACACGTGCTTGAGGACCTCGAACTCGTTCTGGATCATCAGTTCTTCTCCATACACTAGACGCTTTTGGTACCTTTTGGCGGCATAGTGCATGCCGGTGATCTTGTTCTTGCATTCAAACACCGTCGAGTACAGCCCCGTGCCGAGGGTCTTGCGGGACACCACGTAGTTGCAGGGAACGTCGAAGGTATCGGAGGGCAGTTTTGTCGTTGCCAGAGTCGGGGGCCAGGTCATGAGGAAAAAAGTATTTCCGGGTTGCGTCTCGGAAAAACTGGGGCTGCGGGGTCACCTGAGCACCCCGTGCACCAGAGAAACATCCGTGCACAAGAAATACACCCGTACACCAACGCGCCCACACATTCAGCTCATCGCGAGAATTCTCATTATGGACGGGTTGAACTTGGCGTCCTTGAAGGACAGGGTTGCCAGCAAGTTGGCCGGAAAAGGGAAGAAGGAGAAAAAGAAGGACAAAAAGGAGAAAAGAGATGTGAAGGAGAAGAAACCCAAAAACAATGGAGTCGATGAGGTGCTTCGCAAAGAGGCGCTTGAGCTCGGGGCCAGCGCAGATGATCTTGCCCTTGTGGAGGGCGTGGAAGAGGGAGAGGGAAGCGAGGAGGAGTTTGAGGCGACCGGCGGGGTGGAGAAGGGCCTTGCGGAGGACTTGAATGCGTTCATCAAGGGCATCGGGCTCACGGGAGAGGTGGAGGTTGTGGACGACGAGGCCCCCGAGCTTGTGCAAGAAGAGGACGAGGAGGAGGACGAGGAGGAGGACGAGGAGGAGGAGGAACAAGAAGAACATAACTCCTCCTCCGAGTCGTCAGACTCGGAGGAGGAAGACGACTCGGAGGAGGAAGACGAGCAGTTCCAAGTGGCCATGCTCGACAAAAAAGAACTCGCAGCCAAACAAGACCCCGACAAGGTCACCAACCTCGCATCGGTCAACTCGGCCAAACTCTCCATCGAAAACCGCACCGACTGGTACAACGTGCCCCGGTCCGACGTGAGCGAACCCGAGAAACTCGACCGCTTTGGTGTCGAGCGTCTTCAAGAACGGGCCCAGGCCATCATCGACAAGGAGAACAAGACGTACCTCCAGGAGTTTGCATCCAACACGTCGCAAAAGAAGTTTTTGTCGCAGATTCTCTCCGACGGTACGTTGAACGATAAAATCTCTGCCCTCACGTTGTTGCTCCAGGAAGCGCCCTTGCACAACATCAAGGCGCTCGATACGTTGCTCTCGTACTGCGACAAGAAGAGTCGTACCGCGGCGCTCCAGTCGGTGAATGCATTGAAGGACTTGTTGCTCAATGGGGTGCTTCCCGACCGCAAACTCCTCCCCTTCAAGAAGCAACCGCTCCGCAAGGACTTGGACGACGTGCATCTTGCGTTGTACCACTTTGAGGACTATCTCAAGACGTCGTACTTCAAGCTCGTCACCATTCTCGAGAAGTTGAGTCACGACCCCATTCTCCACGTGAGAATGAGCGTGATTTCCCACATTTTCGATCTTCTCAAGGCCAAGCCCGAGCAGGAGGCCAACCTCTTGAAGCTTGGGGTGAACAAGCTCGGTGACATCGACAACAAGGTGGCGTCCAAGACGTCGTACCAGATTCTCCAGCTCGAACAGGCGCACCCCGCCATGAAGCCCATAGTCACCGATGCCGTCGTCGACATGCTCTTCCAGAGCAAGAAGGGCTACCACACGCAGTACTACTCGGTGATCACGCTCAACCAGACGATCTTGACGCGAGGCGAGCCCGAGCTAGCCAACAAGCTTGTCAAGACATACTTTGCATTGTTTGAGAAGATTCTCGTGGAGAATGACGACTTCAACAAGGACGAGAAGGACGACAAGACCATTGGCGAGAGCGAACGCGGCAGAAAGAATAACCGCAAGCAGGCCAAGAAGGGCAAAAAGGGCGGGGTTTCCGTCAAGGAGGAAAAGAGCGAACGGGAGATTGTCGAGGAGCGCAACGCCCGGTTGTTCTCGGCGGTGCTCACCGGGTTGAACCGGGCGTTCCCCTTTGCCACGTTGGAGAGCGAGGTGTACGAAAAGCACTTGGAAACGCTTTTCAAGATTACCCACTCCACCAACTTCAACACGTCGATCCAGGCGCTTGTGTTGATCAACCACATCATCGAGAAGCAGAAGCTCGACAACCACCGCTACTACCGCACGCTCTACGAGTCCCTTCTTGACCCCCGCTTGGTCACCACCTCAAAACAGGGCATCTACCTCAATCTTCTCTTCAAGTCGCTCAAGAGCGACACCGACTCGTCGAGGGTGCTTGCATTTGTCAAGAGAATTCTCCAGATTTGCAATCACTGGTTGAATGTGGGCGCCATTGCGGGAATGTTGTACTTGTTGATGGAGCTCAGCAAGAAGTTTCCAGAAATCAAGCAACACCTCACCTCGCCAGCAAAGGAAGAGAGTGAAGAATACGACCCCAAGAAGAGAGACCCCCGCTTTAGCAACGCCCACACCGCCGCGGTGTGGGAGATCCAGCAGTTCCTCTTGCATTTCCACCCCACCATTGCCATCTACGCCGAGTCGCTCATCGACGGCACCCCCCAGGCCAAGCCCGACCTCGGGCTCTACACCTTGGCCCATTTCTTGGACCGGTTTGTGTACAAGAACTCCAAGCAAAAGGCCGTGACCAAGGGCTCGTCCATCATGCAGCCGCTCGGCGGCGCCCACACGGGGCTGTTGTTGGTGCGTGCCACCAACGTGCTGGGAGGACAGCTCCCCGCCAACGCGGAGAACTGGCTCCAGAAGAAGCGGGACCAGGTGAGACCCGACGAGCAGTTCTTCTACGACTACTTCTCAAAGAAATCGTCCAAGATCAGAACAAAGGAGGAGAAGAACGACGACAGCGAGGAGGAGGTGGACGAGGACGACGTGTGGCTGGCGCTCGTGAAGTCGAGACCCGACGTGGAGGACGACTCCGACGGGGGATTCAGTGACATGGACGAGGCGGACTTTTCCATGAGCGAGGAGGAAGGCGAAGGCGAAGAAGAGGGCGACGACAACGATGAAGACGCCGATGATGCCGACGAAGTTGACTTTGCGGCGCTTGACGGCCTCGAGGCCCCCGACTTTTCAGACATGTCGCTGGACGGCGAGGTGTTTGGCAACGAGCTGGACGAAATCAGTTCCGACGACGACCGCAAGCGTCGCCACGACGACGACGACGCCAAGCCCAACAAGAAGAAGTCCCTCAAGAACTTGCCGGTGTTTGCGGACGTGGGAGACTACGCCCAGTACCTCGACTCCGACGATGACTTTTGATCGGTTTAATCAGACGTATTTAGCTCCAGACATAGATAATTTGGTGTCGAGAAAGCTTCTAGAAGGCGCCGGGACCCGCCTCGTGGGCGGCTGCCGCAATAGGAAATATGGCACGACCGAGTCAACGATTGGCGCGGATTACCGCCACGCGGTGACGGTGACGAGTGGGGCGATGATTGGTGGACTTCCGCCGAGGCGATGGGCATTACAGGGAAGGAAACCATTGCCCCACGCTTGGTACCTCGGTGTGTCAAGCGATGACGTGGCGAAGGATCGGGTGCTCAGCGCATCCGCATTTGTCGAGAATCCGCGACTCAAAATGACGTGTACGTGCATATTTTCGTCCAACGGCTCGCGTGCATAAAAAGCAATTCTCGTGGGATCTTGAGTTGCTGGACATCACATTTTCAACAACTACATGCTCGCCAAAGACAGCTTCTCCGCGTTGAACAGCGCGTTCGACGTGTGTGTCATGGGCCAGCCGCAATGCGGCAAGAGCTCGTTGGTGTGTGCCTATGTCTACGGCAAGTACATCGAAGATATCGACTCGGTGGAGGAGTTGTACACCAAGAAGCTCAAGACATCGCAGTTTGACGAGCTCACCATCCTCGACACCAGCTCCGAGTCCGATATATACACGTCGTCTCGCAAGAAGCAAATCGCCAACACCGGCAGCTTTGTGTTTGCCTACTCCATCGGCGATCGCCAAACCTTCGAAAGATTGGACGACTTGATTGACAATGTCATTGCCGTGCGGGGCGAGCTCCCGCCGTTTGTGATTGTCGGGTTGAAGAGCGATCTCGAGCAAAGCCGCCAGGTTGCGTTTGATGAAGGGCAAGCGTTGGCGGAGCGGTGGGGCGCCCGCTACTTCACCGAGGCGTCGGCCCTCGTGGGGCAGAACGTGCTGGTGGTGTTTGACAAGTTGGTGGAGGTGATTCTCGAGCCAAAACGGGCAAAGATTGCCGAGATGAAGTCCCAGGAAACGTCCAGGGCAGCGACCCCGTTCAAAGAGCCAAAACTGGAGCCAGAGCAGAAGGAAGAGGCGGTGGAGAGGACAAGCAGTCGGGTCAAGTCCGAGGGGAAGGAGAAGACGGGATGTTGTATTATAACGTGATTACGAGGATATAGGCTAGTGTAGGCGGACAATAGTGCCCGTGGTGTGACTTTGATATGACTCGTGCTCCCAAGTCAGCCGGCCAGCATGGTCGCTTCCGCATGCTTCTTGAACGAAGGTGCCCGCTTAGTGACCACCTCTCTCGCAAGCTCGCTCGGTGGCTAGATGGCCGCATCCTCGGTAATGTGGGAGAAACCCCTAAACTGCTCCTGCATCTCCGACGTCAATACCGTATCCACCGGCGTCAACCGAGGCAACTCCGACGTGAACTCCTGATCAAAGTTCGAGTAGTCATGCTCGCTGGTAATCTCCGGCAAGTAAGGAGGCTGGATGCGGCAGTTCAACACATCGTCGAAATTCACATCGGCAAAGTACGGGTGCTCCATGATCTCCTCGGCGTCGCGCGTCCCCGCGCCAAGCCGTTCGCTGGGGTCCTTGGTCAAGAGCGCCTGGAGCACAAGCACCGTTTGCCGGGGCATGGTGATGGGGTACTTGACGTCGTCGTGCTCGATGGCATTGAAGATCTCGTCCTCGTCGTCACCCTTGAATGGCGACTGGCAAAGGAGCATCTGGAACAAAAGCACCCCGAACGCCCACCAGTCGACGCTGCGGTCGTACTGGCGGCCGGCAATCACCTCCGGAGCCATGAACTCGGGGGTTCCGCAGAACGTGCCGGTGGTGTTGCCGTGGTACATGTTCTCCTTACACAAGCCGTAGTCGGCAATCTTGATGTGGCCCTTGGTGGTGAGAAGAATGTTCTCGAGCTTGAGATCACGGTACACAATGCCGTTATCGTGGAAATACTTCAATCCAAGAAGCACCTCGCACGCGTAAAACTTGGCCCGCTTGGCGCTGAAGCGCTGCTTCTGGATGTGCCACATCAAGTCGCCGCCGGAAATGTACTCCATGACAAAGTAAATCCGGTTTTCCGTCTGGAAACAGCAGTGGAGGTTCAACAAGAACGGGTGCATCTCGCGGTTGGCCGTCAAAAACACCCGCTTCTCGCTCTTGACGCTCTCGGCCTCGTCGTTCTCCACAATGAAGTCCTTCTTGAGCACCTTGATAGCACAGAGCTTGGACGTGTGCCGCGACTCGGCAAGCATCACCTTACCAAAATTACCTTTGCCGAGAACAGCGAGAAACTGGAAGTCGTCCAACCCGACCTTGCGCCGGCGGCGTCGCGACTTGTGGGGCGACCGCTTCTCGCGAGTTTCTTCACTCTGGGAGTAGTCGAAGCCGGTGAGGTCGCTCTCCTCACTCCGTGCAATTGACTGCACCAGCAGCTGCTGCTGTGTCTGTTGGTGTTGGTGTTGTTGTTGTTGCTGTTGCTGCTGAAGTTGCTGCTGCTGAAGTTGTTGTTGTTGCTGCTGCTGAAGTTGTTGTTGGTAGAGCTGTTGCTGCTGCTGTTGGTAAAGTTGCTGCTGCTGCTGCTGCTGGAGATGTTGTTGCTGCTGCTGAAGCTTCTGCTGCTGCTGCTGCTGCTGCCATTGGCTTCTCTCGTCAGCAAAAGGATTTGCTTCCTGTTCTGGCGGAGGCCTTCTGCCCGCCTTGTAGGCCAACTGCTCCTGGTGTACGTGGGGCGCCTGGGTAGGCAATCGTGTCGTCGTTTCCTCGTCATCACTATCCTCCTTGAACGAGTTCCGGCGCACCACCTGGGGCTTGACCGGCGACACCTTCTGGGGAATGGGCCGCGGCTTCGTCGACTTGATGGTGGTGAGAATCTTGTTGGCCATCTCCATCGACATGCCACAGAAGTCCGGCACCAAGTGCGTGCACTGGGCATGGCACATGACCCCACACTCGGTACACTTGCGTACGTTCTTGCGGCCCCAGGGAAGGATGTATCCACAGTGACAGCACCACTTGGTGCCGCGGTTGAGGGTGGGCTCGAAGCGGTGGGGGATGCGGTGGTTCAACTTGGCTTCGTCGGGGTCGAGGTCCGTGCTCGATTTGCTGATGCACTTGGTCACCACCTTCTGGTAGCACTTCTTGTGGCAGAGGAACTTACAGTCCTGGCACTGGAACCCCGTGTACCGCAAAAAGTCGCCACATAACGCGCAGCACATGATGTTGTAGAACTGCTTCTGCACAAACTGGTGGCCGTGCTGCTCAAACACCTCCTCCTTCTTCTGGCGGATAGCGCCGTGCCGGCCCAACGCCCCACGGAAGGGCTTCGACCCGGTGGTGGTGCCCTTGTCGAAGCTCATGGTGACAAGAATCTGGCCCACGGGCTCGAGGTTGAGCCACGCGGTGACGTGCACCGCCTTGGAGTCGCCGTCCACGGGCGCCGCCGCGTAGCTCACATTCTCGTTGGTGCTCTTGACGGCGGTGTTGGACAAATTCAGGGCCGACACCCAGTCGCTGGAGTCGGCCGCCGCCACCTTCTTCTTTCTGATTTCCTCGGTCACGTCCGACAACAACGCCCAATTGACCGCCACCGGCACGAGCAGCGCGCCCGACTTATCGTACACCGCCAACTCGAGCTCGTTGGCTTTATCGACATCCACGTAAAACTCCTCGTTCCACTTGCCCGAGCGCAGCGGCTTGGTGCGGGCCTGCTCCACGTCATCCACCTTGATGCACACCACCGTTTCCGGCCGCTTCAGAAACATCGGCAGCGCAATGTGGTCCACGTCCCGAATGCACGTGATGGTGACGCTCAACTTGCCCGAGAGCGGCTTGCGGGCGTACTTGGGGGTGTTCATGATCTCGGTATCCTTGGTGACCTCGTCGATGTCAATATGCATGTCTTGGTACCGCTTCAACGACTTGTTGAGAAGCTGGATGCGCTGGTCGCTCTCGACGCGTCCGCCCTCGGCGGCATTGGAGCTCAGCCGGTCGCCGTCCATGAGGTAGAGGTGACTGATCTTCTCGTTGGCCTCGCGATACTGGTTTTCCACCTGGAGCTTGAATTGAAGCTGCTGGAGCATGTACTGGATTTTGTGCCCCAACGACGGGCAGTCGTACTTGATGAGATCGAACCGGCTGTACACGGGCCGGGACCCGAGGGCCAGCGGCTCCGCCACCGTCAACTTGTTGAGGGTTTCCGTCAAGTAGTCGATGTTACTCTGGGTCTCTCTGATCTGGTTGTTACACCGCTGGATCACCTCGGCATTGGTGGTATTTTTCTTCACCGCCTGGAACCCCTGGATGAGCTTGTTCTCCCGCTCGATCTTGCCCCGGATGTCGGCTAGCACCTGCTCTGTCTTGGACATGGGAAAAGTGGGTGATTGTGTTTGATTTTGCCGTATCGAGCAATTTGAAAACAGGCAAAAAAACCCGTGCACCATATTCTACTTAGAGTTACATCGACAGTTGCAGTCGGGCACCGGACACACGTAGTGCTTGGAGAACCACTCCTCGGCGTGGAACGCATGCGCCCCGTGGTTGCAGCTGAGACAGAAGCTGAATTTGTCCCGAAAACTGGACTCAATGACGTCGCGGGTGTTTTCACTGGGGGAGTCGCTGGGGATGGGGGTCCCGAGGGTAAGAAGGCACACGGCACACCGGGGGAGGGGGGCGCCGCAGTGGGGGCACGCGGAGATGTCGCGGTCAACCTGGAGCTTGCTGAAGTGCTTGACCATGTGGTTTTCCTTGGTGAACAGAAGGTTCTTGTTGCACCGACCACACTGGAGGTACACCTGTTTTGGGGCGGGCTGGATGCTGAGGGAGCCCGTGGCGGTCTTCAGGAGCTTGGTGCGGGCGACATCGAACTTGGCCCGGATGCTAAAGAGGCCCCAGCTGTTGAGCAACGTGCGGTAGCAGTCGATCCAGTGGGACGCCCGGTGGTCGTGGAAGTAGCGGGGCACGGCGTAGGTGGTGAGGAGCGCGGCGGTCTGTACGTCCAGCGTGCGGTCGACGTACAGCTGGAGCAAGTCGATGCCGCGGGGCGTCAACCCGGTGAGAATGAGTCCTTCGAGTTCGCCTTTTGCAACGACATGGTCCGCCAACCGGCCCAAGTACACCGTGAGGTCCTTGTCGGAAAGAAAGCGAAGAGCAATGCCAAGGCGTTCTCGAAGTGGAAGCGAGTGCTCGTCGAGAACATCCCACCAGTCGTTATCCGCAATAAATGCAAAGATGGCTCTTAGGTACGGATCGCTGAGCTCCAGCGCCATCTTCCGACACTGGTCCTTCCACGGCGAGTTGACGTTGGAGGATTTGTAGGCGAGGTAGCCCGCCACCGCCGTCGAAATCAAGTTGAGTTTTTCTTTGTTTGAGGAGGCCAAAATTTCAATGGCCCGATTCACGTCGCCGTGGAAGACTGCCCACCCGGCGGCCTTCTCGACAAACCCAAGCGAAATCAACAAGTTCAACCGCTGCTCAAACTCCTCGTCGGTGAAGTACCACCCACTCACGATGAGCGCGAGCTTGCGCTGGGCCTTGCGCTCGCTGTTGTGGGGAATGCTGATGCTGGCGGCCTTCTTCCCTTTCGACGAAACAATGGCCTTGACCGCCTGGTGGAGAAGCGCGTCGGTGAGCTCGCCCTTGTACCTGTTCTGGTCCTTGAGCTCGTCCACGCCCCGCCAGATGCCATACACGCCCTGGTAGCCGAGGTCGATGCCCAGCGAGATCATCGTGCCCTTGGTGAGGGACTTTTTGGCGAGAGTCACCCACTTCCACGTGTTTCGCAAAAACAACTTGTTGTGGGTGTCGCCGAGCTCCTCGGGCACCTCGACGTTGCGCTGGCAGTCGACGCCATACCCCGCCAACGCCCGCTTTCGCGTCACGAAGCACTGGTCGGTGCTGAGGATGCGCGTCGAGTCAACGAGGTCTCCCGGCACCAGCGCCAACAGTTCGGCGTCGTGGTTTTCCAGGTACTCTGAGCCGCGGCGGAACTCGTCGTAGTTGATTTTCGTCGATGACTGCTTGTCGATGTGGATGTCAAAGAGCGACTTGTCGCCGAGAAAGTTGGTGAAGGCGCCCGCCGGCCCCGTCAACGAGAACTCGTTATACGAGTTGAAGTCCAACGAGTCAATGCACTCCACCGCCGACATGCGGAATACCAGCCCGCTCTGGCGCATGCACACGAAGTTGGTCGCCGTCGACAGGCCAATGTCGGGGGAGTAGTCGAACGAAATCACCCGCTCGTAGTCGGTCTTGACGTCGAGCACATACGACACAAAGAGCAGGTCCTCCTTGGGCGCGTAGAGCTGCTGGCTCTGCTGGCTAAGCGCTAGCACGTCCTTGTCGGTGGATAAACGCTCGGGCACGAGACTAGTAGCTGGAACACACCCCGTGTGCCAGCGGCGAATGAGATCCCCGTTAAACACCGACGAGAACTCGCCCCGCCGGATGGTGGAGTACCGCACACACGGGTTGTGGTTCTTGCGGCTCGAGTCGCTAAGCAACTTGTTAAAGTGAAGCACCGGGCTCTCACTCACCACGTGCGACAGCGAGAGCTTGCGCCGGTCCCAGATGGCAAGCGACCCGTCCTCGCTGTACGACGAGAACAAGAACGGCTGGAACGGATCGAACGTCAACCCCAATGTGCACTTTGTTGCAATCTGGAACAACGGGCCGTCGGTCCGCATGTCAAACTCCCGCAAGAGCTTGTAGCTTCCCGCAAACACGTTGGACTCCAGCTCGGGCACGAATTGTGTCGAGAGCACCGCCTCGTTGGCAAGGTATGAGTACGTGGGCCGCCTTATATGGTCGTTGTCGCTGGTGCGCGAGTAGTGCTCGATGTTCCACAACTGCAAGCTACTGTCCTGGCGGCCCTTGTCGAAACACACGGCAATCCAGCCGTTGTTGTTGAAGGATATGTCGTTGCACGGGCGGTTCTGCTTCGGGCGGAGCTTGAGGATGGACGAGTTGGTGGTGAGCATGTCAAACACATGGACGGTGCCGTTGATGCACCCGACGCCCGTGAGCCCCGGCGAGATGACCGAGTAGGCCGAGCACTGGATGTTGTCGAAGCCGCCGCGCGAGCTGATTTTGGTGAGCTCGTTGTACCCGATGCCGGGGTCTTCGTGGTTGGTTTGGTAGAGGTGGACCTCGTCGCCGAGGGGACTGACGGACACGAACAGCTGCTCGTAGCCCATGTCCCAGTTGCGGGCCCGGACTATCGTGCCGCTCATACCAAAGGGGAGGAAAGGGAAGGAGCGTGAAGTATGGGAAGAGTGGAGTACGCGGTGCGAATATCTATTGTACATACATGATATCAACTGCCGACGAAGGGACAACCGCCGACGAAGGGACAAACGCCGACGAAGGAGGCGGTTGTTGTTAATGCCATTGATGATTTCAACTCCGTCATCAGCATGGAACGTTGTCGGCTATGCCTTCAACAAGTAGTCTTTGTCGGCAGTTGATGGTGCCCTTAGCTCAACTGCCAATGAAGGAGGCAGTTGATGGATGCCCTCAGCTCAATTGCCTCTTTCATCGGTAGTTGATGGATGCCCTTAGCTCAACCGCCTCCTTCGTCGGCGGTTGGTGAAATGCGGCCGGCACAACCACCTCCTTCGTCGGCGGTTGTGTGGTTATGCCCTTCCCTCCTCCTGCCGTATAATAAACTGAATGGCCTGGGTCAACTTCCTGAACCCCCCATCCGGCCCCTTCACCTTGGTAAGCTGGAGTGACGACGACGTCACCAAGTCCACAATCTCAATCTTGAACTTGAGCTTGCGCCCACTGGCAAACTTGGCCGGCACCTGGCCGAAAATAAGACCAAACTCCTCGTCAAACTCCACCTTGGTGACGGTTCCCTCGATTCGCTTGAGCTCAAGCTGGTTGCGAATAATTCGAGTGAGATCCACCGACACCAACGGCGAGTCGATGATGACAAAGTCGCGTTCGTCGGTCTTGCGCTCAGACTTGAGCAGGCCAAAGAACTTCCTGAACCAGTTGGGCTTGGTGGTGGGCGAAGGCGGCGCCAGCGAAATGATCTCGGGCGCATTGGGCGCCTGGCGCTTGGGGCGGAGACTCAATCGCCGGAGCAACAGCTCGTGCTTGGGCTCGACGTAGTGCACCACCTCGGGCTGGTTCTTGATGGTGACGCGGCGCTGGAGGGTGGAGATTTCGTTGGACGCCCGGCTCTTGCGGAGCACGGTGCTGGCCCGGTTCACTTCAAAGTCGTCGACTTCTACGATGCCATGGTCCAGTTCCACAACCAGGTTCACAACCAGGTCCACAACCAGTTCCTGTATCAGATCACGAAGCAGCTCCTGAAGCTCTTCCTCCCCCGCAAGCAACCTGATCAGCTGGGTCTCGTCGGCCTCATTGGCATCGTTGGTGTCTTCGATGATGGACGACGTGTCCAACGCATCGATGTCCACGTCTCGGAGTGAGGCGTCCACATCCCGCAAAGTGTCCACTCCCCTTAAGGACTTCACCTGCCCACGCACCGGAAGCTGCTCCTTCGACTTGTAGATGCTCTCGTAGTTCTTGTACATGGACTTGATGGAGGGCTTTTCGTCGGTGAGAGTGTCCTTTGACCCATCGCTGTCCAGACTGGGGTGCCCGCGGGCAATCTCCACGTCCTTGGAGCTGACAATGCTAAAGTGCAGGATGTCCGTCATGGCCAACGACTTGTTCTGCGTCATGTCAATGAGGTTGTCGGAAAGATTATAGTCATCCTCAAGAATTGTATCGTCAGAGTCCTCCAACAACGCGTTTTCCGTGGTGGTGTTGTTGACACTGTCCGTGACATTCACCGACACGAAACCGGTGTGGTTGACCTCGGAAACCAAGCGGTCGTGCCCGCTGGGGCGGCGCCGGCTCACGCGAGAACTGGTGCTGGCGGTGTCGGGGCGGATGTCAAACCCGTTGTCGATGCCAAGACCAAGAAGCTTGGTTGGCGACTTTTGCATGAGCCCGGTGCCCGGCACCGTCTTGAGGCTCTTGCGCTTGATGGTGCCGGAGGTGGTGTTGCTGAGAAAGCTGGTGTCGTCGTACTTGGACAACCCCAACGAGAAACGAGAGAACCGCGGGTTGGGGATCATCTCCTTGTCCTCCACGGTGATGGTGGGGTCCTGCGGCGCGGCCTTGTTCTCCTCAATGTCCCGGAGCATCAGCCGGTAGCCCGTGGCCACCGACGCAATGCTGTTCTTTTTGGTGGAGACCGTCGGCTTGAGCACCGAGTTGCGCTTCTCCTTCTGGTTGAACGAAGTCACGGAGTTTTCCTTCTCTGTCAGAATGTACTCGGCAAGATTGCGGGAGCTGGACGTCTTCATTGACGCGCTGAGCTTGGCCGGCTGAAGATCGATGCCGAGTTTCTGGAGCACCAACGCGTTCTTGTTGAGGCCCATGGACGACGCCCGCGTGGACGCGGCAAGCGACTTGGCCCGGAGCAACAGCCCCGTGCCCCGGGGATCAAGCAGCGAGGGTGTTAGCGGGGTGGAAGAGATCCGCGGCGACGGGTTGCTTTCCTGGAGAAGCTTGAGCGCCTGCTTCAGCCGCTCCTTGAGGATGGCCGACTGCCGCCGCTGCTCGGCCTCTGTGTCTGTCACGGGAGGAGGTTGGAGTTTCTTTTCTCGCTCCACCCGCTCCAGCTCCTCTTTGATGAATTTTGTTGCCTCACGCTGGGCCTGCTGGCGCTGGGGACTCACGTCCCCAAACACATCCAGACAAATCTGCTCGAACCGAAGAAGCGACTTGTTGGTGGGGTACTTGTTCTTCGGGGGAAGCGACTTCTTTGGGGTCTCCGCAAGCAACATGTCGTTGAGGGGACCCGTGAGCTTGCGCTTGAGGGTGGGCGGATTGGCGGCCGGTGGCTTCAGTTTGGGCTTGGTGGGAGTGAGGCGAACCGACCGTGAAGATGATGTCCGCGACATGTTGCGCTTCTTCTTGGTGAAGGACGTCAGCGCGGTAAACACCTTCGGGTGCAGCGGCTGGTGGTTGGTGATGTTGGCGAGCGGACGCTTCACCTTCTCCTTCTTGATGGACACCTTGGTTTCGCCGGTGGCGGGATCGGTCATGATGGTCTTGACGATGGACGTCAGCCGAGGGAGCGTCAGTTTACTTTCGCTGGTGTCAGAGTCATCCTCGTAGTTGGAGGTGGTGGTGTGCTCATTGCGGTACTTCATGAGGAGAAAGTAAAACATCTTTTCCGAGTTCTTGTTCGGCGAAAGCAACTTCTGCACGATGGCCTCCTCGCTGCAGTTGTGGAACAACACCAGGAGGTTCTTGAGGATCTCGGCGTCGATCTTGGCCCGCAGCTGGATCGGCTGGATGTCGCGGTTCTTGAGGTCGAGCGTGGTGCCCGAGCTCTTGGAGGCGGGCGGCTCGGGGTACTTGGTGAGGAGCGGGTGCTTCAAGATGTCGTCAATGACAATCCTATCCTCCGGGTTCACCTTGAGCATGCGCGAGATCAAGTCCTTGGCCTCCCACGAAAGGTCTGGCGGCATGATGAACTTGCCGTTCTGCACCTTCAACAACAACTTGCGGATGTTCTCGTCGTCAAAGGGAAGGTGGCCCGTCAACAATGCAAAGAGAATGATGCCACACAGCCAGATGTCCGAGGGGGCGCCGTGGTAGGTTTTGCCCGCCACGATCTCGGGCGACGCGTAGTGGGGGCTGCCACACGATGTTTCAAGAAGTTTTTCCTTCACCTCGAGGGCAGCCATGCCAAAGTCGGCAATCTTGATGTTTTTGTTAAAGTCCAACAACAAGTTTTCCGGCTTGAGGTCGCGGTGACAAATGTTGAACTGGTGGAGGTAGCTGATGCCGTTGATGATTTGCTTGAAGTAGCTGATGGCCTCGAACTCCTGGAGGCGGCCGCGCTTGATGAGGTAGTCAAAGAGCTCGCCGCCTTCAATGTACTCGAGAATGAGATACAAGTCGTTCTTGTTTTCCCACACATCATACAACCCCATGATGTTGGGGTGGGAAATCAACTTCATAATGACAATCTCGCGCTCGATGCCGTAGGGCAACCGGTCGTTTTCCTTGGCCAGACGGCGGTACTTGGGGTTCTCGAGCTTCTTGAAGTTGCTCTTGGGCACAATCTTGACCGCGGCCAACTTGCCCAGGTTGATGTTCTTGGCAAGACGAACCCGTCCCGTCAGGCCGCGGCCGAGGGTGCGGCCGAGCTTCCAGGGCCCTATTCGGTTCTGGGACTTGCGGTTCTTCGCCGAGTTGTTTGTGTTTGTGGAGATTTGGGAAAGGCGCTTGGTGGCATTGGTCACCAGCTGGACGACCTTGTCGACGTTGACGGACGAGTACGACGAGGTGTCGGGGGGCTGAGATTGGATGACGGTGGCCATGGCCGGGCAGTGAAAGAATGAATACAGTTGGTGGAGTTTTTCTCACCTTCAGCCTTTTCGCAGGGACATAATTGTATAAACAAACAAACGCGCTCGCGCCGGCACGTGATCGATCTGGGAATTGCCTCTACGAGAACATCTGGAGGTCACCAAGATACGAAGCTGGTGATAAGTTACTGATATGACTGATGAGTTGGGTTCTGAAATTGCCAAGTGGAGGTGGTGCGGGCATTTGACCTCGGGAGTTAGGCTACAGGCGAGAGTTAGTGCGATGGCTAAGATCAACAGAGATTAGCGAGTGTCCAAATAGAGTTGCCCACGGCGGGCGTGGCTGGCGTGGCGTTGGCCAACGTGACTGGTCATTGCTGGTGGTTGGTCTGTCTTTTGGCCTGTCGTTGCTGGTTACTTTCAGACATTTTAATTATTCAATTTAACACACCGTGCTGCGGTAGCCGACGATGAGGGACGAAATGCGGTGGTGGTGTAATTTGTTTTTGGGTCGAAAGGTGGAGTCTGTGTTGATGATGGAGGTCTCGGCTTTACTGTAGTGGTGGAATTAGGTCAGTATTGGGTACTTGTCGAGCCATTGCTCACGCAATGGCTTCCGCACACCCCGGGTTTCGGTACACTTTGGACCCGCGAACCCACCTGGAATTTTCTCCTCCCCATGCTCAAGTTCAAAAACAAATTCAAGTTCGGGTCCTCCACGGAAAAGTCCCCCGAGACCTCGGGCCTGGCGTCGCCCCGCAACTCCACCGACTCGCGCAAGACCATTTCCGTGAGCAACATCCAGGAAAACCTTTCGAAATTGTCCGTCGGCACCGCCTCGGAGAATGACGATGCCGCCAGCCAGCCGTCCACCCAGGCCACCGCCGTCAGCACGTCGTCGAGCGACTTGGAAACCCCCAACACCACCGCATCGTCCAACCCGGGCCTCCTCACCGTCAAGATTTACAACCTGGCCAACATCCGGCTCCCCATCAAAATCAACAACAACGACCAGATTCTCCATGCGCTCGCCAGCAACGCCAGTAACGAAACCACCATGCATCAGCTCTCCAAGAACCTCAACCAGCTCAGCCTGGCCCACTCCGACGAATATTTATCGGGCAGCATCCTGTCCAACTTTCTCCCCGCCAACATCACCATCCCCAACGAGAACCTCGTCAAGTCGCTTCTCTACCTCACCATCGAGTTTGAAAACAACGTGCTTGTCATTGAGCCGCAAAAGGGCACCGTCAACCTGCTGACGTGGAACCAGGTGGTGTCGTTTGACGTGACCCGCAAGCTCCGCGAGGAAACGGGCTCCAACTTCCTCAACCTCAACTTGTTCATCCGGCTCCCCCGCGTGTTGATTCCCGAACACGAAAAGGCCGACAACAAGCTGCTCTTCACCAACTCGGGCAACAACATGGGCGACTTGCTCATTGGGTCCATCAAACTCCCGCTCAACCTCAAGTTCCACACCAAGCCCATCCGGCTCATGAACCACGAGTTCCTCGTGTTCTCCAACCACGCCAACGAGGCGGCCCCCAAGACCAGCGGCGAGATCATGCTCACCATCGACTTCAAGCCCGTCATCAAGTCCCACTTGTCCATCGACGACTTTGACTTGCTCAAGGTCATTGGCAAGGGCTCCTTTGGCAAGGTGATGCAGGTGGTGAAGAAGGACACCAAGCAAATCTACGCATTGAAGACCCTCCGCAAGCAGCACATCATCTCCCGCATGGAGGTGACCCACACCTTGGCCGAGCGCACGGTGTTGGCCCGCATCAACAACCCGTTCATCGTGCCGTTGAAGTTCTCGTTCCAGTCGCCCGAGAAGCTCTATCTTGTGCTTTCCTTCATCAACGGCGGCGAGCTCTTCTGGCACCTCCAGTGCGAGGGCAAGTTCTCCATGGACCGGTCCCGCTTCTACATTGCCGAGCTCCTCACCGCGCTCGAGGCCCTCCACGAGCACAACATTGTGTACCGGGACTTGAAGCCCGAAAACATTCTTCTTGACTACCAGGGCCACATTGCCCTCTGTGACTTTGGGCTTTGTAAGTTGAACATGGCCAACGACGACAAAACCAACACCTTCTGCGGCACGCCCGAGTACTTGGCGCCGGAGCTTCTTCTCAACCAGGGGTACACCCGCCTGGTGGACTGGTGGACGTTGGGCACGCTTCTCTACGAGATGCTCACGGGATTGCCGCCCTTCTACGACCAGGACGTGCCCACCATGTACCGCAAAATCCTCCAGAACCCGCTCAAGTTCCCGCCGTTCCTCGAAAAGACCGACGCCCAGGACTTGTTGACGCAGTTGTTGCAGAAGGACCCGGCCAACCGGCTCAGTGACGCCCAGCAAATCAAAAACCACCGTTTCTTCAAGGACATTGACTGGGTCAAGCTCTTGAACAAGGCGTACTTGCCCCCGTTCAAGCCCAAGGTGGATAATTTGCTCGACACATCCAACTTTGACAATGACTTTACCAACGAAAAGCCCCAGGACAGCGTGGTGGACGACTTTTTGAGTGAAAGTGTCCAGAAACAATTTGGCGGCTGGACCTACAACGGCGATAATGTTATGTGAGAGAAGAAACGTCATGAGGGACTATGGAGAAGAAATCAGTCATGTAATCGTTATGTCATCCTGGCCCGCCAGGCATTAATAAAGCATAGTATCTGACATATTCAACCCCGCCAGGCATCAATAAAGCATAGTATCTGACATTCTCAACCCCGCCAGGCACTAATAAAGCATAGTATCTGACATTCTCAACCCCGCCAGGCATTAATAAAGCATTGTATCTGACACTTTCTCAACCCCGCCAGGCATTAATAAAGCATAGTATCTGACACCTTTTCAATCATGTCCATGGCATTTTTCAGTCATATTCTGGCAATAGTCGGTTACTTATTTGCCGCCTCGTGGTAGGTGGCGGAGCCCAGGCCCGGGAACGCTCCCCCGCCGGTCCTGGCCGACCCCTTCTTGGACGGAGCAAGCGGCGCACCCTTGGACCCAAAGTTCCCTCCGGGGAAGTTGCCCTGGCGGATGCGCTGCTCGTCTCGCGCCAAGTACTCGCCGTACTGCGGATTGAGGTGCTGGGGGTTCGCCTGCGTGATGTTGACCATCTGGGGAGGGACCTTGTAGACGTTTGGGTCGTTCATGGGGTCGTACGAAAATTGCTGATTGAATTGTTGGTTTTGATCCGGGAGGTTTTGCTTCTTCTCATCTGGATATTGTTCTGTTTGTTGTGGTGGTTGCTGTTGTTGCAGCTCTTCATAAGTAGGGGGATCCCTCGTCACCTTGTCCTTGAGCTTGTTCCACATGGTTGCTCGCGAAATGTACGGGTGGTGAAATTTTCTCCATGTTCAAATCACCGGCCCCCCCCGCCAAAGCGGTTGCCCGGACGTTCAGCCGAGGAAAGCAGCAGTCGGCGCTCAACGCCTCCACGCAGAAAGTCGTCAACCAGCTTTCGGCGTTGTCGGCGTCGAGAAAACAGCCCAAGTTGTTGAGACTCTGCAACGAGGACTTGGTCAAGCACAAAACCATCACCAACGCCTGGAAGGTGTACACGCGCCAGCAACACGCCAAGCGAGCAGACCAGTTGCAGAAACAGTACCAGAGCATCAAGACCGCCATGACGGAGTTGAAGGAACTCAGCCCCGAGCTCTTTGACGCGGCGTCCAAGCCCGAAAAGAAGAAGCGCTTTCCTTTGGAGATGAGAGTGCCTACCGACTACCCTCCTAACAAGCCGTGGGTCTACAACTTTGCCAGAGGTGAGAAGTAGCGGTGGCATCGACAATTAATGTATATAGATATGGTACAGATGCATGCACAAAGAACAGGGACGTTTGTAGTTTGTACAGTCAAGTTGTGTTGTTGTGTTGGTGTTCGTTGTGTCAAGCGTTGTGTTGTGTTGGTGTTCGTTGTGTCAAGCGTTGTGTTGTGTTGGTTGTTGGGTTGTGTTGGTTGTTTAGCTGTGTTGGTTGTTTAGCTGTGTTGGTTGTTGAGATGTAGTTGCGTTCTTTCGTTGTGTTTTTGTTGATGTGTTGGTCGGTCGTTGTGTTGGTCGTTGTGTTGATCTTGTTGTTGTGTTCTCCTTGTTGGGATCTTCTTAGTCTTCTTGTTCCTCCTCAGTCATCAAGGATCCGGGCCTTGCGCTTGCGCCCCGGCGTGCTCCCCGGCGACGAAGGCACGTCCCCGTTGCTCGCGGGTACCGGCGCCGCCGGGTCCACCGAGTCCTCGTAGTCGTCAAAGTCCTCCTTCGACACCCCCTGGCGCTTCATGTACGCCTTGACGAAGTTGGCCGAGCTCAAACTGAAAATGTGGTCATCCTCGGTGTAGTTCATGCGCTTCTTGCCGCCGCTGCCGCCGCTGATCTTGGAGAAGTTCTCAAAGCCCTTGACAATGTTGCCGTAGGTGCTTTCCTCAAAGTAGTCGGACTCCTTCTCGTAGATCTGCGCCTCGAGCTCCATCAACTTGGCGTCGAGCTCCTGCTTCTTGATGATTTGCGCCGTGAGCTGGTTCTTCACCTCGGTGTACTGGTCCATGGACAGTTTTTTGGGCGACGCCGTGGTGTCTTTACTCATGCGCACACCAGAACCAAATAGAAGCGCCAAACGTGAACTTCAACAATTGCAAAAATAACGTGGCGTCTTGTGTGAGTTGCCTTGAGGTGGCCTCAAAGTGGCCCAAGGGTGGCCTATGTCTCCTCAATTTCCCATTCTGGCCCTCTGGCCTGGATATGTATGGGTTGCCCTAACTCGATGGCTAGCTATGCTGTTGCCCTAACTCGATGGCTAGCTATCCTGTTGCCCTGCCATAAGGGTCTGTGCTCTGCTGTTTGCCCTGCCTGACCCTATGCTATTGCCTGGTTGGTCCGGCCTGAAGCCTTTGCTACCTGCCACCTTCACATGTCGTGAAGCCCGGGCTGCCTGCCCGGCTGTCACCTCGCACCCGGCGGCCTCCCGGCACCCGTTGCCAGGTGACAGCCACATCACATGGGCCCCACCGACTTTCACCGGGCGACCCTGGCGGCGCTTACGTAATTCCGCCGCCCCGAACCGCTGCGTGCTGCGCACGCCAAAACTCCGAGGCCGAGCCAGGAGTCACCGGTCATGGCTTGATGATTCCCTATCAATTCGTCTTGTAAAAGGGAAGAGTTGTTGTTTTTCTGACTCATACTGGTCACTTGCCTCTTTCACACCCCTCAATTTCGTGGTCTGATGACACCTGGTGATGCGCACTCGGCAGATCGGGAGGTTGTGCTCCAGTGCGTCCACAATTATATAAAGTGCCCGACCCGCAATCGTGGAATTTTCCTCCCTACTTTTCATCAATTAATATGGCCATCTCCAAAGTGTTTGCTCGTTCCGTGTACGACTCCCGTGGTAACCCCACCGTGGAGGTTGACGTCACCACCGACAAGGGATTGTTCAGAGCCATTGTGCCATCGGGTGCTTCCACCGGTATCCATGAGGCTCTTGAGTTGAGAGACGGCGACAAGTCCAAGTGGTTGGGCAAGGGTGTCACCAAGGCCGTGGCCAACGTCAACGAAACCATTGCCCCCGCTCTCGTCAAGGAGAACTTGGACATCACCAACCAACAGGGTGTGGATGCCTTCCTCAACTCTTTGGACGGTACCCCCAACAAGTCCAAGTTGGGTGCCAACGCCATCTTGGGTGTTTCTTTGGCTGTGGCCAAGGCCGCTGCCGCCGAGAAGAACGTGCCATTGTACCAACACTTGGCCGAGATTTCCGGTGCCAAGTCCGACAAGTACGTTTTGCCTGTTCCCTTCCAGAACGTGTTGAACGGTGGTTCCCACGCCGGTGGAGCTCTTGCCTTCCAGGAGTTCATGATTGTCCCCACCGACGCGCCCACTTTCGCTGAGGCGTTGAGAATCGGCTCCGAGGTCTACCACAACTTGAAGTCCTTGGCCAAGAAGACCTACGGTCAATCCGCCGGTAACGTCGGTGACGAGGGTGGTGTTGCCCCCGACATTGGTTCTCCAAGAGAGGCGTTGGACTTGATTGTCTCTGCCATTGAGAAGGCTGGTTACACCGGTAAGGTGGGCATTGCCTTGGACGTTGCCTCGTCTGAGTTCTACAAGGACGGTTTCTACGACTTGGACTTCAAGAACCCCGACTCCGACAAGTCCAAGTGGTTGACCGGTGAGCAATTGGCTTCTTTGTACGAGGAGTTGATTAACGAGTACCCCATTGTGTCCATTGAGGACCCCTTTGCCGAGGACGACTGGGACGCCTGGGTTCACTTCTACGCCAAGGTCTCCGACAAGATCCAGATTGTTGGTGATGACTTGACTGTCACCAACCCCTTGAGAATCAAGACCGCCATCGAGAAGAAGGCCGCCAACGCCTTGTTGTTGAAGGTGAACCAAATTGGTTCTTTGACCGAGTCCATCAACGCCGCCAACGACTCCTACAACGCCACCTGGGGTGTGATGGTTTCCCACAGATCCGGTGAGACCGAGGACACCTTCATTGCCGACTTGGCTGTTGGTTTGAGAGCCGGTCAAATCAAGACCGGTGCTCCCGCCAGATCCGAGAGATTGGCCAAGTTGAACCAAATCCTCAGAATCGAGGAGGAGTTGGGTGACAAGGCCATCTACGCCGGTAAGGACTTCCACAAGTCTCACTCTTTGTAATTGAGGACACCGGAAGGGGCTTCAATGATAATGCAAGACGCTTAAAGCTTTAAGTTGTAGGCACCGAAGGTGTCTACAAGTAGTAGTTCACATTAAGCATGACTCATTTTTGGGTGGCTTCAATGATGGTGCAAAAGCTTTCAAGTTGTAGACACCGAAGGTGGCTACAAAAAGTAGTTCATGTGCTAGCATGACTCATGTGTTGTGGCTACATAGAGTAATAGTTGTAGCTCTATTCTGGATACATAGAGTAAGTTGTAGCTTTATTCTAGGATACATCGACAAGTTGTAGCTCATTCTAGGCGTCCACTGTTTTGCTTCGCCACTTGTTGTCATTTCTGTCTATTCCTCGCTGTCCAACTGCTCAAGAACCTCAAAGAGCCGCTCCGTGGCGTGGTACACGTCCTCGAAGGTGTTGTACAACGGCAACGGAGCAATTCTTATCACGTCCGGGCGTCTCTCGTCGCAAACCACCCCGTGGTGGTGGAGGTACTCGTTCACCTTGTCCATGACATTGCGGTCGTCGTCGTAGTGAGGGGTGAACAACAACGACAACTGGGCGCCGCGCTGGTGCTTTTCCAAGGGCGTGAGGATGTGGAAGCCGAGTCTGTTGGTGTCTCCCCGCTTGATGTAGAAACGAGAAGAGGTTAACCGCTCCTCAAGATACGCCGTCAACGCCACGCTCTTCTCTCTGAGCACGTCGAGGCCAATGCTAGCAAAGATCTCGAGCGACGCCCGTTGCGCCACCACGTCAATCACCGACGGATTCGACTGGCGGTACGAGAGCGCCAGCTGGATCGGGTCAAACTGCTCCAACATCTTGAACCGGTTCTGCGCGTTGTTGCCCCACCACCCGGCAAGACGAGGAGCAAAGTTGGTGGTGGTGTTGTCCTTGGTGTACTGCTCGTGGACATACAATCCCGCAATGCCGCCGGGCCCCGAGTTGAGGTACTTGTACGAGCACCACGCGGCAAAGTCGACGCCCCAGTCGTGGAGGTGGAGCGGCACGTTGCCCACGGCATGGGCCAAGTCCCAACCCACGGTGATGTGGTGGGCCTTGGCGTGGGCGGTGATCTTTTCCATCTCAAACAACTGGCCGGTGTAATACTGGATCCCCGGGAAGCACACGAGCGCCAACTCGTCGGCGTGCTCGTCGATGGCGGCGAGGATATCGCTCGTGAGCAAGTGGGTGTTGCCCGGCTGGATCTCGAGCTGGATGAGGTGGGACTCGTCCAAGCCGTGGAACTTGACCAAGTTGACCAATGCGTAGTAGTCGGAGGGGAACGCCTGTTTCTCAAACAAGATCTTGGTTCGGGTGGCGGTGGGCTTGTAGAAGTGAAACAACAACGCATTAAGGTTGGCGGTCAACGACCCCATGACGGCCACCTCGGACTCCCTTGCTCCGACCAACGGCGCCACCAAGGGCACCAACGGCAAGTCGATGTCGAGCCAGGGCGTGGCGTCCTTCCTCGGGTGGTTGAAGTGAGACACCACCGCCCGCTGGCCCCAGGCGTCGAGTTCGTCGTTGATGGCCTGGCGGGTCTTTTTCGGCATGAGGCCGAGCGAGTTGCCGCAGAGATAGATGGCCGGGGTACTGGGCTCGAACCGGGCCGAGGCCACCCCGAGCGTGGCCAACGTGGGCACCTCGAAGAGGTGTTTCCACAAGGGGAACTGGGCGTCGAGCTGGCGAAACGACATGTGCGGAATCTGGGGTGATGCGAAAGACAACTATTTTGGCCTCTGTACCTGCCAAACATCGGAACCAGAGGAAAGAACACCAGAGGAGTGTTGATGAGTATCGGAGATTTCCTAGTGACTCTTATCATACGAGTACGTGTTTTCATATGAGTGATTATATGATTACAGAGAATGGCGTTCTCCTTGGCTCACCTTCAACAGATGTAGTCATTTCTCAACGTAGCCTCCATTCACTTACCTAAGAAGAAGAGTGGTCATCTATTGTAATCTTACAAAATTGCACTCTCTACACCAAAACGCGACATGATCCACTCCATCCTCATATGTATGTACCGCTTCGTCCTCGTAAGTACTAACCAGTCAACAATGACGGGCTCCCCCGGTTGATGAAGTTCTACACCCCCATCGACATCCCCACCCAGCGGCTTCTCCTCGAGCAAATCCACCAGTTGATATCGGTCCGACACCGGGCCGACTGCTCGTTCATCAGCCCGCCGTCCCTTTTAGAGGATGTCGACGAAATCAAGGTGATTTATCGCCACTACGCCACGGTGTACTTTGTGTTCATTGTGGACGAGCAGGAGAGCGAGTTGGGCATCCTCGACTTGATCCAGGTGTTTGTGGAGTGCCTCGACCGATGTTTTGGGTCCGTGTGTGAATTGGACCTCGTGTTTGGCTGGCAGGTGTTGCAGACAGTCACGGAAGAGATTGTACAGGGAGGCATGGTGATTGACACCAACATCAAGAGAATTGTGGCGGCGGTGGACGCAGCCAATAGCCAGAAGGCCCAATCGGGCTGGATCAACATGATGTCGAGGGAGGGAGTCTTCCGGTGGAGGTGACCAGTGACGGGCGACCGCATGCCCTCCACTTTGCCCATGACCCCATCCGTTTCAATGACCACCCTGCCATGACCATCACTCTCATGATCATCATTCATTATATACAAATAAATACACCCGCCTAGTGTCTCCACCAGCTCTTCTTGGCGAGTTTCTCCGCCTCCTCGAGCTCGAGGGCTGCCGCCTGTACCTGGCTTCTCTTCACCTCATCGGCCGACTTTTTGAAAAAGTTCTCCCGGTCCACCAACTTGGGGTCCACGCCCCGGCCGTCCTTCTCAAACGGCGACTTGATCTTGTCTGTCTTCCAAATGGGATCGGACGACGCGGCCGTCTTCTGTGCAATCTTCATGAGCTCCTGTTGTTCTTGTCTTCGCAACTCTCTGCCCTTTTCATACTCTGCTCTCACCTCGGGGGAGAATCTGGCAATGAGTTGCTCGTCCGTGGGGACGGTGTACTTGAAACAAAGCACCCCGAAGCCAATGATGCTGAAGCCGGTGAAGTACACCCGGGCCCATCGGTACCAGAGTGGTTTTTGGGACATGATGATTAATGCGCAGTTGCAATTGGCCAAGGGCAAGCGCGGGCGGGCGAGAATAAAACCAAACCCCCTGATTACTGGCCCAAGATAACAGTCTAGATCTCAAATCTCTGCCTCTAAATCAAACATCACCACTTATGGTGCGAAACTTCACTTTCAGTTATGATGAAGGGGATATTGACTGGCAGCCTCTAGTCTTCCCGCACAGACAACCAAGTGCGATTGCTCATTCTCACGTTTGCTTTGGCTCGCGGGCCGGCCGGCTGATCCAGTCGCACCCCGGACCGAGAGCAAAACAGAGGGCAGTCTGTTTTACGGTGATCCTTCTTCCTTATAGGCAGCTGACTCTTCCCCGGGTTGATTGATATCGGTTATGGTGCAAATTGGATGAGGTTAGTCCACTACTTGATTAGATTGTGTGAAGTGGCCACCGCAACGGTGCTTTTTATTCCCATTCCGGCCGCACACCACTCGCTATCGCTCGCGGTGGGCTAGCTCGCGGTGTGCGCCGCCGCGCCCCTTTTCAAATCGGTTACGAGCTATACGACGCTTCGTGTTCTCCACATACATGCCCCGTATCTTCCATTCAACATGACCGAGTCCCATCCTTCAACAGAGGAGCTCAAACCCACGCAAGGCAAGCGCAAGTACCACTCGAAATCCCGCCTCGGGTGCTCGACGTGCAAGCGAAGAAGAGTCAAGTGTGATGAAACCAGGCCCATCTGCCAAAAGTGCCAGAAGATGAACCTCACCTGTGGCTACACCCTCGAGAGCCCGGACCCACTGCCTCCCGCCAAACGGAAACACACCGACACTGTTCCACCCAAAGTGAAAAGTGAGCCCACCCCCAAGTTGGGGGCCAAGGACTTACTTGGAGCAGGCAACTTGAACAACGTCCGCCTCAGTCACTTGGTCAACAACCTCAGTGGCCTCGGCGATTTGAGTAGCTTGGGCAACTTGGCCAGTCTCAGCAACTTGGCCACGTTGGCCCAGCTCCCCATCGACTTGAGCAACTTGGGGGCGTTGCTCGACCCGCTGGCGTTGGCGGCGTTGCCCCCCGATGTGTTTGCATCCATGGGGGCGCTGGCAACGTCGGCGCCCGAGGCGTCGTCGGCCTCTCCCGAAGTGGCCGAGCCCCTTGGAGGTGGTGCTGCCGCCAGCGAAACCCCGCCCAAGATCTCGCCCAACGCCAACCCGTCGCCCGGTCTCAACAACCCGCTCAACGGCATGGCCGGCATGGCCGGCGCGTCCAACCTCAACATGCTTGATCTCCGGCTCATGTTCCACTACACCACCCAAGTATCGGACACCATCACCGGCGCCGGGATCTCCGACTCCAACATCTGGAGCCACGACATCCCCATGTTGGCGTTCAACTACCCCTTTCTCATGCACCTGATTCTTGCGTTCAGTGCCACGCATCTTTCCCGCACGGAGAAGGGCTTGGACCAGTGTGTGACGTGCCACCGCGGCGACGCCTTGAGGCTACTCAGGGAAGCGGTGCTTGACATCAACTCCGACAACACCGATGCGTTGGTGGCGTCGGCGCTCATTCTCATCATGGACTCGCTTGCCAACGCGTCGTTCCCGTCGTCCACGTCGCCCAAGTCGCTTCCGGCGTCGGCGTGGATCTTCCACGTGAAGGGCGCCGCCACCATTCTCACCGCGGTGTGGCCCCTCACCGAGGCGTCTCGTTTCTACAAGTTCATATCCGTCGATCTCGGCGACCTCGGCGACATCACCAACCAGAAAACCACCATTGGCGGCCAAAAGGTCAAGACCGAGCAATCCAACGACGTCAAGTACTTTGCCGATCTCGAGTGCCACGACAGCGACATTGCCGACTTGTTCCCCGTGGAAATGGACCTGCCCTACATCATCACGCTCGCATACTTGAACAAGCTCCATAAGGAGCGGTACAAGAGCGACTTTATTCTCCGAATATTCGCCTTCCCGGCGCTTCTCGACAAGGGCTTTCTTTCGTTGTTGATGACGGGAGACATCAAGGCCATGCGCATCATGAGATCCTACTACAAGCTTCTTCGATCCTTCACCCACGAAATGAAGGACAAGGTGTGGTTTCTCGAGGGCGTGTCGCAGGTGTTGCCGGTGGATGTGGAGGAGTATGCCGGCGGAGCGGGCGGGATGCACATGATGCTTGATTTTCTTGGAGGAGGTCCTTCCATCGTGGAGGGCCACGAGATTGACCAGGAATTCGGCAAGGTGGACCCTTCCGGAGCACTCACTAATAAGTTGATTGACCCCAACAATCTTCCGAGTGACATTACGCAGAATCTAGATGTGATGGGAGAGGAGGGCTTTGTAAATATGAATTAATGAAATAACAACTGAACAACTGATGAGCGCAGCGAAGAAGTTGTTGCAATCTAACCAGATGACAAGTGAATGGTGAGAGGTCTCGTTTCTGTAGATTGTGTCGTCAAAGGAGGGGTGATGACAGGTCCCATTTTCAACATTTGGTCAATTTCTCTACATCAAGATTTATTTCCCCATTGGACCTCCCAATTTCAGCACTTTGACTTTTGCTGAGATGTCGCTAAAATCACAGAATTAACTGCCCGACCGACGCGTCCATCATTCACCTCCGTCATCTTCGCGCCGTCTTTGAAGACCTCGACTCGGTCCGTCTCTGGCCGTGTGTCGGTGGATTGGTTTGATTATGGGGGTCTGGTGTTGCTTTGGTCCCTGTCCCCCAGTTTGGCCCGTTGGGGGGGTCGACCCGTAATTGGTCCGGTGGGCCCGTTTTGGGTCCGCGGGTGGCCCGCGCCTGTCGCGCGAGGCGTTTCCCCCGGTTGTTTCGCGAACACATTATCATTCTCCGTCAACAGACGCCTGATATTTTTTTCTCCCTCTCCAACCTCAATTCTCCGATTTCCAAAACCCCTTTTTCCACCCCGAGAAAAAAAGTGCCAAACATCCCCCTGTCTTGAGAACACCGCCGCTACTCGAGCCACCTGTGTCTTCCACATTCTTTTTTTTTTCTCCCCTTTAATTCGTTGAATCAACAATCCTTTGTTTATTCCCCACCGTTAATCCAACTATCCAGATACCCTCTCTTTCCATAACATGCAAGCGATAAAATGTGTTGTTGTCGGAGACGGTGCCGTTGGTAAAACCTGCTTGTTGATCTCATACACCACATCCAAATTCCCCGCCGACTACGTGCCCACAGTGTTTGACAACTATGCCGTCACGGTGATGATTGGCGACGAACCTTTTACCCTCGGTCTTTTCGATACCGCCGGCCAGGAAGATTACGACCGCTTGAGACCCCTCTCGTATCCCTCCACCGACGTGTTCTTGGTGTGTTTCAGTGTCATTGCTCCTGCATCGTTTGAAAACGTCAAAGAAAAGTGGTTCCCCGAGGTCCATCATCATTGTCCCGGAGTGCCCTGTTTAATAGTCGGCACTCAAATCGATTTGAGAAACGACGAGGTCATTTTGCAAAGATTACACAGACAAAAGTTGAACCCCATCACCTCCGAGCAGGGCGACAAGTTGGCCCGCGAATTGCGTGCGGTCAAGTACGTGGAGTGCTCGGCATTGACCCAACGAGGATTGAAGACGGTGTTTGACGAAGCCATCGTGGCTGCCTTGGAGCCTCCTGTCATCAAGAAGTCCAAGAAGTGTACCATTTTGTAATCAGGCTAATATACTTGATCAGTAGTTGGGGAGTAGGCCGGCTCTTAGCTAGAGTGGCAACCCGCTTCCAGCGTTGGGCGACTCTAGGGAACCCACCTCCAGACCCAATTTACTTGTGCAAGTCAGCTGGCGTCAGATGGACAGTTGGCGCCTGCTTGCCAGATCGGGCACTTAGCCCGTGGTGCTACGATCACGTGGATATTTTTATCTTTTCACGTGACTTCCCCGGCCAGCGCTCAGTTGCTACGGTTGCTAAGGAACCGCCTCACCCAGAATGTCTCAGATGAGGTGCTTGGGTCTTATTTTTTATTCAGGATTCCATTCCATTTCCCATATTTCCTCTTGACATGTCCCTCGACGGTGAAGTGTCGTCGGTAGACGGTCTGGAGGCCTCTGTCCATTCGGCGGATTCTGTCCGCACCCATTTTCTGTCCCTTAGATTGGGCTCCTCATCCCGGGGGTCCGATCGAAGATCCGATATCGCCTCTGTGGGCAGTCATGATAGTACCAGATCCCAACGAATCGCCGACACCGTGGCGGAACTGGCGCAGTCGTCGCACTCCAACTCGTTGGCCAACACCTTCTCGCTGATCCAACTCAACAGTCTTAGTCTGTCGAATGTGCAGTCCAACAATATCCTAGACAACTACTCGTGGAACCGAGAGAGTAACTCGTCGAGGGGGAGCAGGACCTCCTCCTTCTTCGTCCGCAGCTCCGAGGGGAAACACGATGACCCCAAAGACCTACCTGAGGCCCCAACACCGGGGCACCGCCGCAGACACAGCAAGGTGCTCACCAAGGACCAGGTGCTTGCGTACAAGTCGTTTCTCAACGACCTCAACTTCGACCGGGACCAGGCGTCGTTCCTCAACGGCGGCCCGCAACCGGTCCCCAGTCCCATGGGCGACCCGCTGGCCTTCATCGACCACATGAGCGTGGCCCCGTTTCTTATAGACGGCTACACGTTGATGTCACAGGTGACGCAACTGTTCCGGATCCCCACCCTCGTGTACTATGCCATGGACGACCTGCTGGGAGAAAAGGTGTTGATTCGGCTCTCGCCAAATTACATGGAGACCATGCTGGTGTCGCGGTTCCTCAACGAGTGGTACCTTCTCCTGGGGCTCAATCCGCCGCGACGACCCCGGGTGTTTCATAACGAGACCCTCGGGAACCCATTTCGAATGGATGCCGAGCACATTTCCCTCGACAAGACCGACGACCTGGTGTTTCTGCCCGTGACGCTCCCGCCCGATGTGCCGGGCATTCTATACCCGATGAAGATTCTCAACATCGACATCCAGAGCGACACCATCCCGCAAAAGCGCATGGGGCTTGTGTTCCCCGACTACGACTACACCACCATCCGGGAGTTCCACAGCATCAAGGTCGACGACACGTCGCTCTTCCTGGTGGAGAGCGAGCTGACGGACTCGCTCCGGCCCCGCAAGCACCGCATGCTGTCGCCGGTGGGGTTCTCGCTGGTGAAGGACGACCTCCCTCGGTCGTTCGACTCCTTCCACAACCGCATGAAGCAGCCGCCGCGGTCGCCCGAGCGTATCGTGGCCATCATCGACGACATCACCGTCATTCTCAAGACGTTGGCCATCATCCACGAGCTCGGCATCGTGCACAACGGCATCACCAGCCACAACATTCTTCGCTCCAAGGACGACGCGTTGGCCCTCAACCAGGTGGTGCTCATCGGGTGGGACTTTGCTTTCACCGTCAACCAGGAGGACTGCTCCAATGGGTATCGAAAAAGGCACTTGACCCAGGTCTACGAGTTGCTCCCGTACATTTCGCCCGAGGCACTTGGCGAGTTCCTGACGCTTGTGGACTACCGCTCCGACTTTTACTCCGTTGGAATTGTTCTCTACGAGTTGATTGTCGGGGTGCTACCGTTCCAGTCAGACAACCCGCTGAAACTCATCCGCATGCACCTTTTGCAGAAACCCATCGCCCCCGCCGTCATTGGCCAGGGGTGGCTCCATCCCGAGCTCAGTGACATTGTCATGAAGCTCTTGGAGAAGAACGTCACCCATAGATACAGGGACTGCTACTCCATCATCAACGACTTGAACCGGGTACGAAACATCTACCTAGAAAAGCTCGACCGGCTGTCAACGACCATCACCAACACCAACGGCAGCGAGATCCGCATCACCTCGGGAAACTCGGTGGTAACACAGGTTGAGAAGAAACCGCTGTTTCACCCCGAACGAGAGGGCGTGCCGCCGGTGTTTCTCACGTCGAGAGCGTTGTACGGACGGGAGGACGACTACGCCCAGCTTGTGCAGATTTACGAGAGCTTGAAGAGCGGCGTGAACATGTTGCTCATCCGGGGGCCCACCGGCGTCGGGAAAACCACGCTTTTGGAGGACCTCAAGGCCACCGCCATCTCCAAGCACGAGCTCTACTTCTCGTGGAAGTTCAATCGACAAAAGCAAAACAACTCCATCTACACCTTCTTTCTCTCGGGCATGCAGTCGGTGATTATCCAGATTCTCCTGACGTCCAAGGAGAACATTGGCCGCTGGCGAGACAGTCTCACGTCCATCCAGGTGGACCTCAGCATCTTGTTCACCACCATCCCCGAGCTCAAGGTGCTTCTCGGCCCCAACTACTCCAAGCTCACGGGCAAGCACCCCGAGGAGAGCGTGGGACCCGAGCCCGAAGTGGTGAACGACCGCACCGCCAACCTCGAGCTCAAGTTCCGGTATATCTTGGTGCTGTTCTTTGCGTTGGTGGGCACCAAGGGCGCCACGTTGTTTCTCGACGATCTTCAGTGGTGTTCGTTGGCGGAATGGGCGTTGGTGCACGAGTGCTTGGAGCACGTTCGCATCAACGACATTGCCGTGAATGTCAAGGTGATTTCCGTGTATGGCACCAACATCTATGGCTCCGATACCGAGGGCACCATTTCGTACGCGGACGTCAAGCGGTTGCTTCTGGAAAGCGACTTTGGCACCCACGAGTTCGAGCTCCACGGCATTCCCGAAACGAGTTTCGCCAGCTTTGTCCACGAGTTGTTGGTGGTGCAGCAAAACGAACAGTTGAGTGTGGTGAAGCAGACCGAGCTCGACAACTGGGCCCGCGTGTTGTACAAGGCCACGGGCGGGTCGATTCTCCACCTCAAGTACTTGATCGGCACGCATTTTCTCCATGGGCTCATCAAGTTTGACTACTACAAGGCGTGGAACGAGATGCTGTACAAAATCACCGACATGAGCCTCATCAACTCCGCCACCAACACCAACATCGTCAAGCTCTATCTTGATCTGGCGCTCAACCCCGACGCCCGCAATCTCCTTCGGTACGCGGCGTTGATTGCCGGCACCGAGGCGTTCCAGCTCTTGGACCTCATGATCGTGTCGAAACTCCCCGTCAGCAAGGCGTTCGAGTTGCTCCAACTCTGCATCGAAACCAAGGTCATCGTGCCCACGCTGACGTACTACAAGTTGCCCTTCCACGTGATGACCACCAGCGAGTTCCCCTTTGACGTGAGTGACTCGCTCATGTGGGAGTTGACGTCGCAGGCCCGCTACCGCTTCTACCACGACCTGTTGCTGCACCACATCCTCCAGGAGTTGCGGGACCTGGGCGAGCTCGAGGACTACCACCGGCTCTGTGGTCTTCGGCTGCTCAAAGTGCTCTTGAAGGAACACTCGCTGGACATTACCCGGTACCTCAACATGGCCACGCACCTCGTGCTCTCGTGGGAGGTGGCCCAGCCCAAGGACCGGCTGCTCTACTTCAAGGGCTTGGTGACGGCGGCGCGGTTTGCCTCCACCACTTACAACTTGGAGACGTCCCTCAAGTTCTTCAAGGTGGCCAGCCACTTCATCGGGCCCAAGGACTCCAAGACCCGCCTCAAGGTGATCCTCACCATGTGCCAGTTGAGTTTCTTCCTCAAGGACTTCAGCGGGTGCCTCGAGATGATCACCGAGGCGGAGTCAACATATGGTCTCGACGATACCATGTTCTTGTTGACGAGAATACGGTGCCTCTTTCATCTTGGCGAACACCGCAAGGGGCTCAAGTACGCCATCGCCGGCCTCCGCAAGGTGGGCGTCGAGGTGCACACCGACCCCGCCCAGTGTGAGCTGCTCTCCAAGCAGCTTTCGCTGCAAATCCCATTGTCGGTGCACGAGATCCGCCAGATGACGACGCTTCCCGAAACCAACAACCCCAAGGTGTTGATGATTTACGAGCTCATCTCCGACATCATTGCGCCGTCATACATGGCCAACATGGACCACCTCCGGCGAGCCCTCGTGTCGCAACTCACCGTGCTCATGCACACCCACGGGACTTCATCGTACTGTGCGCTTGGGCTCCTTGAGTTTGCCAATCTGCTTGCCCGAGAAGACAACCACGCCAGCATGATGAAGTCCATGGAGTTTTGCAAGTTGGCGTTGGAGTTTGTCACGCGGGGCACCGATGTTTCTGCCAGCATCGTGCACCACACCTACGAGACGTACGTGACCACGCTCGCGGCGTTTGTCGAGCCCTTCCCGCAGATTATGCGCTACTACAACGTGTTCATGCTGCTGAGCAAGTCGTACGTACGCATCAACTTCAACACCATGAGCATCATGGTCAATGCGTCCAAGTTCCACCTTCTCTTTCTCACGGGACAGCCGTACCAGACCATCGTCAAGAAGGGCCCGCTCCAGGTGATGTCGCAGAAGCAAAACACCGCGTCCGACGTGGAGTTGGATGCGTTCTCGTTGCTCCTGGGCAAAATGTCCATCGACGACTTCACCGCCAAGCACTCCAAGCAGGCCCACCAGACCCGCGACTACGAGTTCTGCTACCTCAGCAGTCTTGTGTATTGGCACAACACGGGCGGCCGGTACGACCAGGCGCTGGCCATCGTCATCAAGCTGGCGTACGAGGTGGCCACCAAGTTGCCGTTGTCGTTGGTGCACATTGAGTTCTACTACCAGGCGGCGGTAGCCCTCACGCGAAACAACGCCCTGAATCAACAGAAGGGATACGACATCTTCGACAAGATCCTTGCCAAGTACGAGTTGTGGGCCAAGGTCAACCCCCACAACTTCCGGGCCAAGTACTTGATTCTCAAGGCCAGCAAGTTTGCCTTGTACAACAACCACTTCTCGCTCGAGACCCTCGACTACTTCGAGGAGGCCATCGAGTGCGCTCGTCAGTACAGCGGGTGGTACGACGTGGCCGAGGCCCACTTTCTCTGTTCACTTTGGCTCTCGGACTCGGGCCGGTCCAAGGCACGCGCCGAGGCCCATGCCCGCAGTGCCATCCAGGGGTGCAAGAGCTTGGGGGCCGTGGCGTACGTGGAGCGCATCCAGAGCCACTTCAAGGAGTTGTTTGAGGAGTACAACTGGGCGGGCGTCGAGCAGATGGAAAAGTCTCCGAAGTCGACACTGCGCCCGTTGACGGGGATCCTCGACGACTTCTTTGGCCTGCTGGCGCAGGACGACCGGCGGGCCCGCCGCACCAAGTTGTTATCAAACCCACCGGCCAAATCGGCGGTGGTGGACGGCACCCCCGCCGAAAGTGCTCCCGACCAGCTCACCAGCGTGATCCGGGCGTGTCTCAACATCTCCGAGCTGTCGAAGGATGAAAGCATCGTGCAGAGCTTGTTGCAGAGCACCATCCAGTTCTCGGAGGTGGAGTACGGCGTCATTGTCACCAACATCGACAACGAGCCCACCGTCTCGGCCATCGGCTCCTCCAACAACGTGTACCTCCTCGAGAACGAGCTCTTGAGCTCGAGAACCGACTTGTGCCCGTACTCGCTCCTCATGCACACGCTCCACATGGGCCAGATTGTCAACAAGGACGAGGACCCCGTGTTCTTTGAGTCTCGCTTCGGCAAGGACGACTACTACATCAACAACACGTGCTTCGCCGTCATCTGCATCCCCCTCAAGACGCAGTCGGGGATGTTCGGGGCGCTCTACCTCGAGCTCCAGTCCAACACCGCTGGGGCCAGCTTGCCCTTCTTCAACAACCAGAAGAAGGACTTGCTTGACCTTCTCTGCTCCCAGGCGGCGGTCTCCCTCGACAAGGCGATCCTCTATACCCAGATGGAGTTGGCCAAGCGGGCGGCCGAGGACGCCACCGCCGAGAAGGCCAGTTTCCTCGCCAACATGTCGCACGAGATCCGGACGCCCTTCAACTCGTTGTTGTCGTGTTCCATCTTCTTGCTCGACACCAAGTTGACCGCCACGCAGCGCGAGTACGTCCAGACCATCAAGAGCTCGGCCATGGTCACCCTCAGCATCATCGACGGCATCTTGGCCTTCTCCAAGATCGAGCACGGGTCGTTTGTTCTTGATAATGCCCCCTTCTCACTCAACGAGTGCATTGAAAGCGCCATTCAGCTAGTGGGCGAGCAGGCTAGCCAGAACAACATCGAGCTTGCCTTCTTCAACCGGTGCGGCGACGTCGACATGCTTGTCGGTGACATCACCCGCTTCCGCCAAGTCATCATCAACCTAGTGGGTAACTCAGTCAAATTCACCACCCAGGGCTACATCCGCGTCGAGTGCCGGTGCCAGCGCATCATCGACAACCGCTACGAGGTCATTGTCACCGTGCAAGACACCGGCATCGGCATTCCCGAGGACGCAAAGCAAAAGGTGTTTGGGGCGTTTTCCCAGGTGGACGGGCTGTCCCGACGGGTGTACGGGGGAGCCGGCCTTGGGCTCGCCATCTCCAAGAAACTCGCTGGCATCATGAACGGGCTGCTTACGTTCGAAAGCGAGGAAGGAAAAGGAAGCACGTTCTTCTTTGCTCTCAACTGCGAGGTCAAGCCGCTGAGTCGACAGGTGCAGGCGTGCTACGGGCGGCGGGTGATTGTCGTCGACCACCACGAGCTCGGGCGCGAGGCGCTTGTGGAGATATTGCAGTACTACGGCGTGGACGTGGTGGCGGTGGCCAGCGTGCACGAATTCTTGAAAGGGCTGTTCAGCCACCCGTGGGCGGTGTTTGTGCACCACGACTTCTACGACGAGGTGAAGCTCGTGCGGCGGTTTGTTCCCTCGCTGTGTCGGGTGGTGCTCATGGCCCAGTTTGGCAAGCCGCTCTCAGGCTTGGAGAGCAAGAACATCCACTCGGTGCTCTTCACGCCGTACCAGCGCACCAAGGTGGCGGATCTTCTCGACGAGTTGATGGCCAACCTGGACCCGATGTCGCCGCGGAGATTTGCCCCGACCCCCGAGGTCGACACCGTCGTGTTGGCGGAAAAGTACCCTCTCCGCATTCTTCTTGCGGAAGACAACCTCATCAACATCAAGGTGGCGCTTCAGCACCTTAAGAAGTTGGGCTACGACGCAGACCACGCCAAGGACGGCGTGGAGGTGTTGACCAAGTGCGAGGAGCTCCTTGAACGGGGCGAGAAGTACGACTTGATTCTTATGGATATCCAGATGCCCCGCAAGGACGGCATAGCCGCCACCATCGAGCTCAAGGAGTCCTTCACGCAGCGAGACATGGCCCACTTCCTTCCGGCCATTGTGGCGCTCACGGCCAATGTGGCGGGAGAGGACAGAGACAAATCGTTGGCGTGTGGCATGGTGGACTTTATCTCCAAGCCCATTTTGCCGGCGGAGCTCCAGCGGGTTCTCCAGGCCATCGGCAAGCGCATGTTGTCGTGAAAAGGCTGGATAGACATGAATAACGAACCAGACAAGTAAGATAGAACATACAGACAAGTAAGATAGAACATACAGACAAGTAAGATAGAACAAACAGACAAGTAAGTTAGAACAAACTGATACAACATACAGACAATTACCAGATGAAAGGGCGTTTGTGTAGATAAAATACCGAGGTTGATGGAACATACATTGGTACACACGCTAGCCGCTTCAGCTGACATCACACCGTCTCCAAGAACTTCTTTCTGGTGAGACCCTTTTCGTATTGTTCAATACGTTCTGCCTTCCAGGCCTCCAACGCACGGTTGAACTCCTCCTTGGCCGCCTCCGAGGGAGCATACTTGGCCTTTTCCTCGGGAGACAACAAATTCCACTGCTCGCTGAATCCCTTGATGTGATTGCCAAAGGTGCCGTCACTGACAAAGTTCTGCTTGATGTAATTGGCAAAGCTCGACGGAGGCCGAGTGGGCTTGGGACGGAAGGTCTCCTTGAGCTTGGCGTTGATTTGCTCGGCCTTGACGCGGTACTTGTCTCTTTCGTCGGCGGCCAAATGTTGCCATTGCTTCGACACATCCTCCAACTTGTTGGACAAGGTGACGTTTTCCTTGATGAAAACATTGAAGGAGGAGATGGCCTTGACATCAGCAAGGGCCTTGGCGAGCTTCTCCTTCTCCTGGGCCTTGGCCCTTCTGGATTGCTCCAAGGCCTTGAGCTTTTTGTTGGCGGCGGTAAATTGAGTCCTCAACTTACTCAACTCCAACTTCTCCTTCTTGAGTTGTGTTTTCAAGGTCCGGAGTTTTGCCTTCTCGGGGGATTGGTTGGGCTTTTTCGCTTTCGTGGTCTTCTTGGTGGCATCCTTGGGTGTCTTGGTGGCCAACAACAAAGAGGAGGCCAGGAGACCAGGGACCACGGTGGTGGAGAACGAGCGAACGGGCGCAAGCCGGAGGGAGAAGAAAGGTAACATGATTGTTTATATCGCGTGAACGTGTGGCTTATGTAAGCGGAGGTGAGCCTCGAGGGAGGTGAGGATAGAATGTGGCTGGCGAAAGAAAGACGTGTCGAGTAAGTACGAAGGCAAATGAAGAGGTTCGTATGAAGGCAAAAGAGGTACGTATGAAGTGACACTTGTGGCAAAGCAAGTGTTAAGAAGTGTGGTAAAGTGGTGAAGTGGGATAGACGAGAAAAGCGGAGAGTGGCCAAGGAGTTCCAATCGGGCAATAGCTATGACATGAAACAGAGAGACGTGTTTGTAAGAGGAGGCATTTCAAACAAGACGTGTCTATGAGTGAGAGGTTTGTGAAACGCGTGGCTGGATTGCTGAACTTTCAGTATTTTTTCTTCAGTCGGGTCTTAGGGTCTTCGTCGAGTCTTCGAGCTATCACCACAGACTCATCACCAAGCGTGATTCTCTCATCACCGCATTCGTGTTTTCCTCTATTGTAGTCTTTACCTCATTTTCGCGAATCGAACTTTTCACCATGTACTCGGCGGCTCGTTCAGACACCCTCTTTCTCGGCGGCGAGAAGGTCAGCGGCGACGATATCCGCAACCAGAACGTGTTGGCTACGCAGTCGGTGGCCAACGTCATCAAGTCTTCGCTTGGGCCCGTTGGCCTTGACAAAATGCTTGTCGACGACATTGGCGATGTGACCGTCACCAACGACGGCGCCACCATCTTGTCGTTGTTGGATGTGCAACACCCTGCGGGAAAGATTCTCGTTGAGTTGGCACAGCAGCAGGACCGCGAGGTTGGCGACGGAACCACGTCGGTGGTGATCATTGCCAGCGAGCTTCTAAAGCGGGCAAACGAGTTGGTGAGGAACCAGATCCATCCCACCACCATCATCTCCGGATACAGATTGGCGCTCCGCGAGGCCGTGCGCTTCATCAACGAGGTGTTGTCTCAGAGTGTCAGCGACCTCGGCAAGGAAACCATGATCAATATCGCCAAGACGTCCATGTCGTCCAAAATCATTGGCGCCGACAGCGACTTCTTCAGCAAGATGGTGGTGGACGCCATGTTGGCGGTGAAAACCACCAACGGCAAGGGCGAGACCAAGTACCCCGTCAAGGCAGTCAACATCTTGAAGGCGCACGGCAAGTCGTCGCTCGAGAGTGTGTTGGTGGATGGGTACGCGTTGAACTGCACCGTGGCGTCGCAGGCCATGGTCAAGCTGGTGAAGAACGCCCGGATTGCGTGTTTGGACATCAACTTGCAAAAGGCCCGCATGGCCATGGGCGTGCAGATCAACATCGACGACCCCGACCAGTTGGAGGAGATCCGCAAGCGCGAGTACGACATCATCATCGAGCGCATCCGCAAGATCATCAACGCCGGCGCCAACGTGATTCTCACCACCAAGGGCATCGACGACTTGTGCTTGAAGGAGTTTGTGGAGGTGGGCGCCATGGCCGTCAGACGGTGTAAGAAAGAGGACTTGCGACGCATTGCGCGTGCCACGGGCGCCACGCTTGTGGGTAACTTGTCCAATCTTGAGGGAGAAGAGACGTTTGAATCATCATATCTCGGAAACGCCGACCAGGTGGTGCAGACCCGCATCTCCGACGACGAGTGCATTCTCATCAAGGGAACTAAGCAACACTCGCTGTCGTCCATCATTTTGCGGGGCCCCAACGAATACTCGTTGGACGAGATGGAGCGCTCCATCCACGACTCGTTGTCGGTGGTGAAGAGAACCTTGGAGAGCGGCAACGTTGTTCCCGGCGGCGGTGCTGTCGAGACGGCGTTGAACATCTACTTGGAGAACTTTGCCACCACCGTGGGGTCCAGAGAACAATTGGCCATTGCCGAGTTTGCCAACGCGTTGCTTGTCATCCCCAAGACGCTTGCCATCAATGCGGCCAAGGACTCGTCGGACCTTGTGTCCAAGCTTAGAACCTACCACTTTGCTTCGCAAACTGCTCTTCCTACTGATACCAAGAGAAGAAAGTACAAGAACTACGGCTTGGATCTCATCAACGGGAAAATCGTCAACGAGACCATCCACGGGGTGCTCGAGCCCACCATGTCCAAGATCAAGTCGTTGAAGTCGGCGTTGGAAGCATGCATTGCCATCTTGAGAATCGATACCATGATCACGGTGGCGCCCGAGCCCCCAAAGGAGGATCCCCACGGTCACTAATAGACGAACAGAGAGAAAGTGTAGGAAAACCTCACGAGGAGCCTCGCAACTGGCACTACAAAAGCACACACAGAGGCGCCGATGAGTCGCCTTTGTGGATCCCAATCGGCGCATGCCCATTGCCAATCAACATTGCAGACGCGCAAATGAGTCGACATTGCACTGCGATGACGGTATGCACTCACTATCCTCGGTTTTGTACCCGTACTATGACGATGCACTCACAAACGCCTGAGTCAACGGCTTGTCTTCGGCTACCATGTTTACTCGTGAATATGCATTAAGTGGTATAAAGAATTGAACAGCAGCGCTGGATGCAGTTAGGTGGTGATTCTTCCTCGAAGATCATCGTGTGGTTTGGAGTACTTGAGCACATTCAATGTATTCATGCTCTTTGCCTGGAGAGGCATTCGACCGTCAATCGAATATGAGGAAGGCGTTGATCTGAGAGACATCATGGAGTGGGCTGAGCTCACCGACAGAAGAGACGAGCTGGTGGAGGAGGATGAAAGGCTGGTGGGGGTGGTGGGCGATGGAAGGTTTCTGTAGGACGTTGAGAGGCGGTAGTAGTTGATCTTCTGGAGGTTCTCCTCGTGTTGCTTGCGAGCAAGAGCCTCCTTGATGGAAGTAAGGAATGGGTGCAACGCAACAATGAGCTCGTCCTCCTTGATGGTGATGTTCCACTTGAGCAAGCCAATCAACTCGCGCTCGGCCATGTTGACCTCGTCCAAGTTCAAGAGGCCGTCGGTGTATTTGGTCCAGTGCTTGTTGAGGGGAGAAGAGTCATTTAGCGACTTGGCACTGAGAATCAACGATGCAAGGAAGATGCGGTGGCGGGTGGTTTCCATCCCCACGGCATTGGCGGGAAGAAGGTTTCTCAACTTGTTGAGGTATATGAGGGTGGCCATGAGCGTGGGCGTCTGGACATTGGAGTAGCGAATGAGGGTTTTGATGAAGTGGGTGAGGGGGACCATCTTCTTGACGGGAGTCACCAAGGCATCGCCCACCTTGCTGTACAGAGTGGAGGCCTGGGACTTGACCTGGATGATGGAGCTGGTGGTGGCAGCGAGGAACTGCACCATGTCGTTGGACACGGGTTGTCTTGAAAAGATCTTCAAGGCCTCTCTATCGGACATGGTTGTGGTGAGGGCAAAGGAAAACAAACGTTATTTATTCAGGGCCCGGCACATGTGGAGCACCGAAACATGGGTGCGTCCACAGGAGGTGTGAAAAATCGCGTTAACGACCAACTCACGCGCGTGCTTCGCTTATAATGCAATTTGTGCATGGGCGCGCAGCAGGCGGTGCACTGAAGGTGCGATTTCCACCGCGTCGCGTCGTGCAACCGCCGGGGACAAAGCGTTTGTGCGAGAGCGGGTTGCCTGTTTGGGCAAACGTCCTCGACTCTGTTGCCCAGCACCAGTTGTCGACGACGGTTTGTGTTTGCAATGGGCAGACGGACAGAAGCACCGACAAACAAACATCCATCCGGGGTGCACCGCCCCAAGGGTCTGAGCCTCCGGCGGGCGCGCTCGTGTCGAAGGGATAAAAATACCTGAGCCGACTTGTCGAGCCCGCCCCTCCATCTGGGCGAGACCCCCGGCGTCGCCTCGACGACCCGGCCCACCAAACAAGCGAAATTCCACCTCCTGCTCGCCTGACCAAAACTTATTACGTCACCTTTTGACAATTCCTTTGTGTTGACTCCTTTTCTGCATCCAATTTGCCCAAAGAAGACAAGGGTACAAGGCAATGAGAACACACTTCCTTAGTCCCTTGTATACTCTCTGATCCTTTGTACTTTACTTGTATAGCTTGCCACCTTTTTTCCTCATTGGGTGCAATTTTCAGTGATGGATTCTGCATAGGGCAATGTAATTACGATGTGCAGGGCCAGGCACCCACGGAGTGGAATGGTGTCCACCCAAAGAGTTAAATTGCAAAGCAGGAACGATGCAGGGCGGTGTCACCAACTGTTTGGGTAATAGTCAGGGCCTTAGTTTAGCCCGACTAGTAGTTTTGCCTGTTTGGGCAGAAGCACTAGTGTGCAATACCTCGATGGTTCAATGATTCACGATGAAAGTAATTTACTCTAAGCTAAAGGGAAGAAAGCCCCGACACTCAACCAGTTGGGGCGAAGGCACGGTTAGGTGCCTGAAGTCATAGGTTTTGGTGTTGACTTTGGTGCTTCACTTCAGCTTCATATTACCGTTTATGGGGTGTAGTTGCCCGCCCTTGTTACGCTCGTATCTTTGTATTGGCTAATTCACAATAGTGTCGGGATAGTAGAAGAAGGCCAACGCCACAATCAAGTATGTGCTCAACAACATGGCGCCCTCGAGCCAGTTGGACTCGCCGTCCAAAATCACCAAGTTGCTGATAAACACCGACACAAACAAAATGGCGGTCTCAAAAGTAGAAAAGTACAACGACATGGGCACGTCGATGGCCCACCCGACAAGCACCATGAAGGGCGTGACAAAGAGCGCAATCTGGAGCGACGACCCGACGGCCACGCCGATGGCCAAGTCCATCTTATCCTTCATGGCCACAATGATGGCGGTCACGTGCTCGGCGGCATTGCCGACAATGGGGATGACAATCAACCCGAGGAACGTCTTGGACAACCCGGACAGCTCGACAATGTCGTCGATGGAGCCGACAAGGTAGTCGGCGCAGAAGGACACCAAGATGGTGGACACCACCAAAACAACCAACGACTGCGTCACCGACAAGTGGTTGTCGTCCTTGTGGGAGTCGTCCGCCGTAGAAAGCCCCGTGGAGATGATGCCGTCGTCGGCGTCTTGCGCCTGTTCCTCAAACAAGGCCTTGTGGGTCTTTAACTGGAACACAAGGTACAAAATGTAGAGCACAAGGAGCACGATGGACACGCCCCGCGACAACGAAAGAATGGCGCCGTCCGAGCTGTTGGGGTCGGGGAAGTCGGACGGGTTCTTGGGCTTGGGCACCGACGCGTGGAACGCCGCTGGAATGAGCAACCCGGCGGTGGCCAACGCCATGAGCGACAGCATGGTCTGGGCGACGGTCTGGTTGAAAGTCTGTTGCACGCGGGTGATGCCCCCGGCAATGAAGCAGCACCCGAGCACAAGCAACAAGTTCAGCAAGATGGACCCAAGCATGGACGCCTGGACAATGCGCACCTGGTTGTCCTTCAAGGCGATGATGGACACAATGAGCTCCACGGCGTTGCCGAAGGTGGCGTTCAACAACCCGCCAATGGTTTCGCCCGTGTTCTCGGACAACTCCTCGGTGGCAAACGCCAACAACGACGCCAAGGGCACGATGGCAAGGAAGTTGATCCAAAACACCGCGTTGCTGGACCACCCCAACACCCCGGCAAGAATGCCCAAGGGAACAAACACAAGGAGGTAGTTGACGGGAGAAGACTTGAGGGTCAATTGGAGCGCCAGGGCCGCCGACTGGCGCACGGACGTGAGCTTGTGGCCGCCGAGCAAGGGAAGGTTGTCGGACATGGTGAGAAACAATGAAATTGAGAAATGAGACGAGCAAACACGAGCAAAGGTGCGGGTCTTTGATCAAGCGCTTTGGGTGAGGGGATCGGGCATATGAGAGGATGATGATGAGGTTCTACGGGCACCAGATAAGTAGCCAGTGGGTGATGGTGGAGGCGCAGCCGTCACGTGGGCAAGTCGGTGATGATGAAGAGTTGAGTGGACATTGCCGTTGCAAAGTCACGCAGATGGAGGATGCTGTAATGCACGTGCAGGCTTAGGCTGTCATGTTTTATTCTTGAAGCCTAACTCTATTAGAACAACTCCTTGTAGAGGTATGGGGTGAAAATGACAATGGCGGTGAAGATGGCCTCGAACGCCTCGTACACCGCCACCGGGAACCCCGCCACGCCCCGTTCGGCAAAGTTGGACCAGATGGCGTAGAAGGCCACGCTGAAGAAGTGGTTAAAGAGCAACATGGGGAAGGGGAGCATGCCCGACAAAAGGCCAATGGGTCCCGCGGAGTAGTCGCCCCCGAGACTGAGGTACTTGAAGCAGCCCTTTTGCAAGATGATGAGCGGGCGCTTGTCGGCGGCAAACAACGAGTAGAGGGCAATCGACAAGGTGTTGACCACGGCATCGAGGTTGCGGCGCTTGCTGTGGAACTGCACCAACTTGCGCGACACGGCGGCGTGGTCGCCCACGTCCACCGAGGCGAGGAGCTTGGCCAAGAGCGCGGCGTCGTTGATGCCCACCGTCATGCCGCCGCCGGTGAGTGGGTGTCTCATGTTGAGGGCGTCGCCCACCAAGATCAATCCCCGGTGGTTGTGCTGCTTCCGGGCCGAGAGGAACTGGTTGGGCATGGACCGGAACCGTTTGTTTTCGAGCGCCCGGGCAAACGCCGGCTGGGTTTGTTTGGGAAGCGCGGGGAGCACTTCGTCGTGGAAGTAGTTGTAGAGCTCGTTGTTGGCCTGGGAGGGCGGCTTGGTGCTGCGGTACGCGCAGAGCACCCGCGTGACGTGGGGCAGGATCTGGTAGATGAGCACGGGCGCGTGGGTGCCGAGAATGACGTGGCCGTGGTTGGGGGCCGGGAGCACGGCGTCCTCCAACTCGAGCGCAACAAAGTACGAGCCCACCAGGGGGATGTGGTCGGCCGAGAGCTCCTTGCGGAACTTGGAGTAGATGCCGTCGCAGCAGATGGTTAACTTGGAATTGTAGGTTTTGGGGCCCTCGGGCTGCTTCACCGTCACGCCCGTCACAGTGCCCTCGGTGTTGCGAATCAACGAGGTGACGGTGCCCTCGAGCCACGTCACGTTAGCCTCGTTCCGAACAATGTCTCGGAGGTTGCCGAGGAACTCGCCGTGGTGGAAGGCCACGCCGCGCACGCGCTCGTCGGCGTCCCACTCCTCTGGTTTGATGGTGGCATCGCTCAAGAGCTTGTCGTTGGTCCCGTCCACGCACTTGGGCACCGGGTGCACCTGGTTGGTGGTGAGGGCCTCGTTCTTGGTCGGATACAGTAGCTGGAGCTTCTGCCCGTTGAATGAAATGTAGTAGCCCTGGACCGGGATGGCGTCGATGTTGTTGACCGCGTGGATCATGCCCAACTCCCGCAACGCCTTCAACCCCGCCGGCTGCATCAACTCCCCCACGATGCGGTCGGGCTTTTGCCAGTCGCGCTCCACAATCAACACCTTTTTGCCCTGGCGCGCCAACGCGGTGGCCACACACGGACCCACCACCCCGGCTCCAATCACAATGACATCAAACATGATTTGGTGGTATGAGTTTCGCCTTATATGCTGATTTTAAACGACTGGTGACACCATTTTTTCCACCGCACCCGCGCGCGTCGTACCGCGTCACGTGCTACTCCAGCTCGCTCTCCTCCTCGGCATCCTCCAACCATGTGATGAAACTGGCGGTGAGGCCCCGGGTCTCAATGAGCTCGGCGGTTTGCGACGCCTCCGAGTTCCACCACTCGAGAATGTTTTCCTCCTCGACAATATCGAGGTCGTAGAGCGTCTTGACCGCAACAAAGAGAATCACCTGGTTGTGCTCGCTGCCGACAAGCTTGCTCTGGATTATCTGGAGCAAGTCCACCCGTTCCCAGTCGTCAAACACCTGTCTGCGGAAGAGGGGCGCCCACGCCAAAAACACCTTGGTGGTGGCATCCTTGGCCGAGAGCGTGCCGGTGGAAATGAAGTGGTGGATGCGCTGGAGCATCGCCGCCGCGGTGGCCTGCCGCACCTCGCGGTACGTCACGTTCATGGACATCTTCAACGTGTTGAGCTCGAGCGCCGCGGTGTCGATGTCGTGGTCATTTTCAATGGCCCGTTCCACCGTTGCGAACGCCTCCTTGTCGAAGTTCTCCTCCTCCTCTTCATCGGTGTAAGCATAGTCCGTGGACATGGCCGACGTGGTGGAGAACCGCCGCGACCGCAGGTTGTGCCGGGCGTGGCGCCGTTTCTTGTTGGAAATGGATGCAATCGAGGTGTCGGACAACGTGGCCGCCGCCATGTGGTAGATGAGCCCGCTGTTTTGCGTGTAGCCCGTGAGCGACTCGGAGTCGCTCTCCTCCTCCACCTCCCGGTCACTAATGTACAACGACCCGTGGCCGTCCGGTCCAACCACGTCCACGTCGTCCCCAATTTGCTCACTTTCTTCATCGGAAAAACCGTCGCTTTCATGAATAACGGGCTCGTCAATCACACGCACGTTGTGGCCAATGTCCCGGCCGGCGCCAACCACCACGTTGAAGCCAATCACCGCTCCCGTTGCCAACCTGGCACCACACCTGATGGTGGCGTTGTTGCCCACCACTGCTCCCTCAACAACCACATCGTCCTCAATGGTGGTGTTGTCCCAGATGTACGCGTGGCTGATTTGCACGTTCTTGCCGATCGTGCAGTTCTTGCCAATGACGGAGTTTCTCACCACCGTCTTCTCCCCAATGGTGGTTTGCAGGCCAATGGCGGTGCAGTTGCCCACCTTGCACGACTGCGCAAGCACCACGCGGTCCTCCTTGTACACATGGCTAAACTCGTACGAGTAGCTGGTGTTGCCACACCAGTTGGTGTCGGGCACCAAGGGGTAGCACCACCGGCCCAAGATGTCCTGCGACACCGCGTGGTAGGTGCTCCAGCTCTCGGCCCGCGCCGAGTACTCGGACGTGTCGGCAATGTACGCGTAGATTGTCTTTTTGAGCAAGTCCGACGTCAACACCCCCTTGACAAAGTCGTTGCGGAGCTCCTGGTAGTCAAAGTTCTCCTGGAAGATTTGGGGAACGTGCGGCGAGCAAATGTCAATGTGGCAGTCAATGAGATCGTTGCGGATGGTGAATTCGTCCTCGACGTCCTCAAGGAGTTCCGGGTCAATGGTGATGCTGCTCTTTTTCCCGTCCACCGGCGGGATCTCCTGGTAGTATAAACATCGGTTGGTTTGCTTATCAAGAATGAATGCAGCAGGGTCCACGTACGAGCGGGTGCGGTGGACGGGCCCGGCGGGCAGGAGCACCATGGTGACAATGTGGTTTTTATCGGTTGCCTTGTGCTCCTTGTGCACCTTCATGGCCTTGTCAAAGTCGATGTTGGTGACGACGTCCCCCGACACAAGGAGAAAGTCCCCCGTGATGAGGCCCCGGTTGTCCAAGTCCCGCATGGCATCGCCCACGCTGCGGGACTCCAAGCTCATGATGGTGTGGATGGAAAAGTCGGCGTGGCGCGTGGTCCACTTGCTGTTTTCAATATACTCCTGGATCTGGTCGGCATGCGAAGAACACATGAGGTACACCTCATTGACGCCCAGCTTGGCCAAAAACTCAAGCGTGTAGTCAATAAGCGGCACGTTGGCCAACGGGAGCAAGCACCGCGGCTTCGATGCGGTCAACGGCATGAACCGGGTCTGGAACAGGTCCGTGAGCACAATGGCCTGGAACCGTTCGTCCTGGACAATCTCCTTTTGCTTTTTGTTCTTGGGAGGCATAAATTTTTTTGTCACGTGAGGAGGATGAGAATCATCACCGGGGACTCCGGTGATGAATAGCAACGCTGTAGCAGGGATACAAGTGAAGGAACGGTCACGATCCAAATGAGAGTGATTCGGTTCTCGAAAAATCGAAGGTGGATCGTCTGCTGAAACTCGTGGGTGCAAACAAGTGTGCAAACAAGTGTGCAAACAAGTGGGTGCAAACATAACTATGGAGGCAGTGTAGGTCAAACACCATCATCTCAAGCTAAGTTGTGCTGATGAAAGGACCTTCTACAGGTTTAGTGTCACCGCTGTAGACTGAGAGTGGCCTTTGTATATGATCCGTTGGCTAGTACCCTGCTACTTATGGGTCTCATCGGGATGCAAAACGTGCTTGCCTTGTCCAGGATGGCTAAAAAGACTCCCTTGTGTTCTGCTTCGTCCAGACATCGACTCCATCTGGGTCCATTGGCTCACCGATTTTGTCACATTTGTCCCGTATTTCGATATTTCGAATTTTGACTTTTTTCAATTGCTTTATTTAGTACAGACTGCCACCTATTTGGCCCGACCCATCGATGTCATCCCGGTCAGCCGGTCGTCTCTGTCGTCTCGACGTTCTTGACCACCACCAATTCCTATCGTTGGTGGTGCACGGGTCCTGCACCAAGCATGACGTGTTGTTTCTGCATCCCACGGTTGCACCATTGCACCCATCGCCGTTGACATAATCGGTAAAGATCCAGCAAGGGAGCTGAGTCTCTTTCTCCTGCTCTATGATTTCATTTGTGAATCTATGTACATTGACCAATGAGCGTGAGCGCAATCGCATCAGATACAGGTGTGAGAAGAAGCCGCCTGCTTCGGCTGATTAGTTGCTCTCCACCTTCTTGATGTCCTCCTGGGCCCTCTTGACATCCTCAATGACCTTTGCCTCGTTCTTCTTGTTCAAGAGCTCGCGCTGGATCTCCTCGTTTCTCTTCTGTTCGGCCTCTCTCTCCATCAACACTCTTTTCCACTCGGGAATTGGTGGCGGCTTGGACTTGTTGATCTCCTCCTCCTTCATGGCCAACACAATGGTGCACAACAACAACACGATGGAAATGGCCTGGGCGTACATTCTTGCCTGCACCGCCTTTTGCGCCGTGGTCATGATCTTGTCCCGGTTCACAAGCACCCACGAGCCCCAGAGCGAGCCGGCCCACGCGGAGATGATGATCTTGTACTTGTGGGTGTTGAGGGAGGAAATGATGCGGTCGCTCATGGCCATGTTGTTCCACTCCCGGTACTCCTGGACGAGTTTCGACTCCTCGTGGCCCGACGAGTACATTTTCCGGTCAAACTCCACCGACCCGTTATCGGCCCAGAGCGCAGACACTCCCACCGTGGGGATGGTCAAGATACACGCCTTGATGGAGGTGTTGAACTGGTTGAACCGAGCAGTGTGTCTCTTCTTGAGGTAGGCGTAGAGACCAACACTTCCAAGAGCTCCCCAGAACAAACCCTTGGCACCCTCGGCCAAAATGTACGAGGCGTGGGCCTCTCTTTCCTCTTTGGTGACTAACTTCATAGCAATGCCGATATGGATATGCGAAAAACTGGTGATGTTTGGTGCACGGGCCAAAAGATAGTGATTTTTGGTGCACAGGTCAAAACTCATGGACCACTCAACTCACTCCATGCACGACATGCCCGGCCACGACATGCCGGACATGTGCTCCATGAGCATGCTCTTCACGTGGGACTGGAAAAACACCTGTATCATCTACAAGTGGTGGCACATCCGGACGGTGACGGACTTTCTCCTCTCATTTGTCGCCGTGGTGGCGCTAAGCGCCGGCTACGAGTTCATCAAGTACTGGTTCACCAAGTGGGACAACGCCCAGGGGGTGTTGGTGCTGGGCAGCTCGAGCGGGGCCAGCTCCGTGGCGTTGCGGCGGTACAATGTCAAGCGGGCGGTGTTTTACGGGCTCCAGGTGGGCTATTCGTTCATGTTGATGTTGGTGTTTATGACGTACAACGGGTGGTTTATGTTGGCGACGGTGGCGGGCGCCATCGTGGGCAAGTACGTGTGGGGGGTGAACCAGGTGGACGAACGCACCATGGCTTGTCACTGAAAACCAAGAAAGACAGATTACACGTAAAACAGAGACCCGACAATGGCGAGCCTGTAGATGTTCGTTCACCCTCGGGCGCTACGGTCATCACCCATTAATATATTTTACACCTTCCCCTCGTACTGGACATTCACCGAGTGCACGCTATCGCTTCCATTGGGCGACGTTCCGTCCAAGATTTCCACCCGGCCCGCCTTGTGCTCGATGGCATCGGCAATGTCTCTGAGGCGGTCGGCGTACTTCATGAAGAACTCGTCGTAGTTGTTGCCAAACTCATCCAAGGTCTCGGCCATCTCGTAGAGATCCATGCCCATTTCCTCGCCGGCCTCGTCCGCCCGCAACTTGAGGCCGGGGATGTGGTCCACAACAAACAAGATGATCATGGTCATGACGCCGGTCCATGCCACAATGGCCACCCACGACGCAAACTGGTAGCCAATCTGCTTCCAGTGGCCGTCGATCCAGCCGCCGGTGATTTCCGTCACGCCGTCGTATCCCGCAACGGTCTTGGACGCAAAGATGCCCGTGAGAATGTCGCCAATGATGCCTCCGAGGCCATGGACAATGAACGACTCGCTGTAGTCGTCGATGCCCGACCATTTGTTGAAGCCCATACAGAGGCGGCACACCGCGGCGTTGATGATGGAGGTGACGGCCGCGGCCCACGGCCAGTAGTAGCCGCACGACGGGGTGATGTTGACCAAGCCCACAATGACGCCGAAAAACGCCGAGTTGATGCTCCAGCGGCCGGTCATCACCTTGTTCATGCCGACAAAGGTGACGCACGCGAAACACGACGCCAAAATGGTGTTGGCAAAGATGTACCCTGTTCTGGGGGTGACGGCAAGAAGCGTGCCCGAGTTGAAGCAGAACCACGCGCCCCAGATCAACGTCACGCCAATGAAGGTGGTGAGCGTCGAGTGGCCGCGGTAGTCGGGAATGGGGCCTCTTCTCTTGCCGGGCAGGCCTCTGGGGCCAATGTACCACGAGTAGCAGAGCGAAGCAATACCCGACGAGATGTGCACGGGGCCGCCGCCGGCAAAGTCGAGCGAGCCCAAGTTGTAGAGCCACCCGGAGAAGCCCCACACCCAGTACGCCTGGAACGAGTACACAAACACGACAAAGAGCACCGCCACCACCATGGAGGGAAGGAAGCGGCCTCGCTCGCCAATGGCGCCAATGAAAATCTGCACGGTGGCCACGGGGAAGAACACGTTGAAGCAAAAGTTTACCACCGAGGGAATGGTGCCGCCTTCAAAGAGCGGAGCGGCGCCGTCGCCGTGGAGAGCGGCATTATCCAAGTTTCCAATCAACTTGTTTGTAGAGGTGGGCGAACACGCAATGGAGTACCCAAAGAGATACCACACAATCACCACCACCGACGTGGTCATGTACGACTGGAAGAGCACCTGGACAATGTTCTTGCGCTTGAGAATGCCCGTGTAGAAGAGCGAGATGGCGGGCGTGATGAGAAACACCCCAAACGCACAGAACAACACGTACGTCATGTCGGCCGTGTTGAGCGACGCCGTCTGCTCCTCGAACGTGGCTCGTTTGTCAACTGGAACAATCATTGGGGAACATGTTGGGTGGAGGGTGTTTATCAATGGGTGCAACTGATAAGCGTCTGCGTGCGGCGGTAGGCACACGCCCGCGCAGCAACGCCATACCCGCTGGTGATTGGCGGATTGCGGGTGCTGGACACCTTTGCTGCTTTGGGAAAACAGTTGCAACTCTTGGCAACTCAGATAAGACGTACTCTTGCCACGAAGCGTAGCGAAGTGGCAGGAGAATAAGATGCTTCGTGGCAAGAGAATGTCTTGGGGACCACATCCTTGTGCCACACGTAATGTGGGCTTTGTCATTGTAGAGTGTGGTCTTGGGTCGAAAAACAGCCCTCAAAAGCTCCCTTGGCTTGGCCGACCCGCTAAGATACTCGTATCTGACGGGCTTGTGGGGAAATTCGCTTAGCACCCACCGTGCATAAATTCACGAGGGCTCGTAATGGACGGCTTATTGTGATGGAGGTTAATCAATTCACATGACCTTGGATCGACGGGTGTGTGATCGACCCGCTTAGATATCAGACATGACAAGATAAGACAAGGGTTTCAGGCGTTGCGGTGCACCTTCGATGGGCAAGTGGGCATAAGACACCGTGCACAATGATTGGCCAATCAATGGGTGGAAGCCATGTGGGCGATGAGACATGTGCACGAAGGTTGGCCAATCAAAGTTGGCTGTCCATCAGTGTGATTGAGAGAATACAGTTCAGTTGGTGACCAGTTTGATTTGATAGAAAACACCCGGTCGGCTAGGCACACCCACCATCGGCAAAGGCCCCACTAGACAATGCTAAATTCATGAATTTGTCTCGATATTGGTATTTTTCCCTTGTTGTCAGGCTGACATGACCTCATGAGGCCCGGTGGCCACAACTCATGAGCACCAATGCTGGTGTCGTGTCTTGGTGATAATCAGAAGTTGCAAATGCGGAGACCCCAATCAGTAGGTACCCTGAGGATAGAACAAATAAAAAAGTATACTTGTTCGTTTGATCCCTCTGTTGTTGCCATTGCCTCTTGCATTTGCATTTGGCTTCGCCATCCGGGTGACGAAACGACCTGGTGAACCAGGCCGTTTCTACCTTTTGGTGCACGGGTCGCATCGCAAAAAAACTCATCGCATCATGGCTGACAAGGTCCGGTACTATCTCGAACAGAGCGTTCCCGAGCTCGAAGACCTCCAGAACAAAGGTCTCTTCGAACGGAAAGAAATCACCATGATCATGAGAAGAAGAACCGACTTTGAACAACGCATCCAGGGCAGAACGTGCCAGCCGCGAGACTTTATCCGCTACACCGAGTTCGAGTCCAATCTCGAGAAACTCCGCCTCAAGCGCTACCGCCGCTTGGCCGAGGTTAACTTGGTCAAGACCAAAACCAGTGTCAGCGACTGGGCCGGCGTGCGGCGCATTCTCTTCACGTTTGACCGGGCCACCCGCAAATTCCCCTCCGACTTGGATCTCTGGCTGAGGTACTTGGCGCTGGCCAAGGAGCACGGCGCCATCAAGGTGGTGTACAAGGTGTACTCCAAGCTCCTCCAGCTACAGCCCCGCAACATCGACGCGTGGTTGTCTGCTGCCAAGTACGAGTTTGAGGAGAACTCCAACGCCAAGGGCGCCCGGGTGTTGTTCCAGCGGGGCCTCAAAATCAACCCCGAACTGTTGGTGTTGTGGCTCAACTACGCTCAGTTCGAGCTTGCATATGTGTCCAAGTTACTTGCTAGAAGACAGGTGCTTGGGTTGGTGACGGAGAAGCAGCAGCGCGAGGAGCTCAACCGCGAGGAGTCTGAGAGAAAAAGTGCATTGGAGCAGGACGGTGATGACGATATGGATAAAGACGTCATCCAGCTCCCCGACGACGAGGTGTCGGAGCAGCTCAACCACCTCCCCGAGGCCGACATGAACGTGCTCGGCAACCCCGAAACCAACCCGGTGTTGCGAGGCGACGTGGCGCTCACGGTGTTTGACCTCTGTGTGGTGGAGCTCCTCAAGCATGTGCCCGCCCACTCCACCACCACCACGGACAAGTCCCGCACGTTTGACGTGGTGCACGGCTTCCTCCGGGTGGTTGACCAGTTCCCCAACCTCAACCGCGACCACTTGTACGTGCACGTGTTGAACCACATCCAGCTGAAGTACCCCAGAGACATTGAGACGCTCCTCATCGACATCACCCTCCCCATTCGAACCGTCACGGTGGACGACCCCCAGTTGGCCGAGCTGCTCCAGTTGGCCGTCAACAAGTTCCTTGCATACAAACAAAAGACCAAGAACGAGGAGCTTACAAGGAGATTCACCCAGTACCTCGAGCGCTTCCTCGACGGCGCCAACGACCGCGTGGCATCCTTGTTGCGTGCCATCATCGCCAAGTGTCTGGCGTGAGGGGGACCAAACAACTCTATAAGACAAGCCGGAGGTTCATTCAATACAAAACACCCGGAGGCCTACACTTAGACAAATTAGCTGTGCTGAAGATCATCGGCGAATGCTACTTCTTTGCATACCAGTTGTGCTACTTCTAGTCCCTTTTTGTAACTAATGACTCGCCATCCACCGCACGGTAGCCCCGCTTCGAGAACTTGATGCTGAGCACATTGTAGGCAAACGCAAGAATAAGTGCCCCCGTGGCTAAACTGACAATGGCGAGGTAGAACACAAACATCGAGTACGACAACGGAATCAGGTTGGCGGGCAATTTGTAGAAGCCGTCGCCGTACGGCAACCCCGCGTAGTGATAGGGTTGCGCCAACGAGTTGGTGTTTTTCATGTGGTCGTTCCACCGCACCGCGAAGCTGAGGGTGAGGTACTCGCCAATGGTCATGCGCGTGGTGTTGGTGCCGGACGACCACGCCACGGCACTCACAATCGTGCTGGCCTCGCCGGGGATGGTGAACAACACATTCACCAGCGAGTCAACGTCAAAGTGCGACTCGTGCACCTCTCCCCGCAAGTTGAAGGTGAGCGGGATGGCAGCGCCGCCCTTTTCAATGTACCCGAGCTCGCTGCTGAGGGGAACACGACAGCTGAAGGGGGCATCTTCATGCACATAAAGCTGGAATAAGTGGTAGAGCTCGTCGGTGAAGCCAATGGTGCAGTTGATGTCCTCATTCACACCGTACCTAAACGTAAGAGGCTTGCCAGTCTCCTGACACTTGGGAAATGGACCGTAGATGATGTTGCCCTGGTCGTCAAACTTGTGCTCACCGTTGTCGATGTTTCTGATGATGCAGTCGAGCGGAACTTCCTGCCCGATCTGGAAGGGCTCGAGCTCGGTGGGGATCTCGCCCTTGCGTGTGAGCGGAAACCACTGCGTGGCGAGCGCCACCTGGGCCATCAAGAGTGCAAGGAGGAGCTGGAGCATACCGTGCGAACGCGCTACGTGTTGAAGTAGTTGGTGCACGGATGGCCGCGATGGTGCACGGGTTTTGTTAACCCTGGGAACACCAGCCCATTTGCACGAAAAACTCGTAGATCTTGGACGCCTTGTTCACGTCAATCTTCAACGACTGGCGGGCGTCCTTCTTTTTGAGAATGCCGTTGTTCTTGATGGCCTCCTTCATCAATTGGTTCTTGATGGCAAGGTACGGCTTGGGCAAGATGCGGAGCGTCGCACAGAGCTGCTTCTCCTCGTTGGACAACAAGTCAAAGTCGGCCGCGTGGCTGATGTCGAGGGGCGCGCGGTTGGACGCCACCTTGGGCTTGAAGTCCACCGAGGGCGTCACCAGGTGGCCCTTGCGCCCGTTGAGCGCCCCGTTGGTGTACCCGTTGTTGGTGCGGGCACTGAGTCCGGCTCCGTTGCCCATGCGCTGGTAGTGGGCGGCGCGGATGAGTTTGTCCTTCTCGAACTTGTTGCCGTCCTCGATGGTGGTGATGCCGTTCTGCCGCCACGACTGGAGTTGCTGGATGCGGATGCGACACTTGAGCTCGGTGAGAATATCTCGGGTGAACTCGTCAAAGTCGTCGGGCGTCATCACCCGGATGTATGCGTTGATGCGTTTGAGCAAGTCCTTTTCCTCCTTGGACTTGCGCTTGTCGTTGCTGATGTTCTTGCGGTACTCGAGGAGGTTGTTGAGGATCATCACCCGCTTGCGCTCCGCCCGCGTCGTGAGGCGCGAGTTGTAAATGTCAAGCACCGTGAGCTTCACCTCAATGTCGCCCGGCGAGTCGTCGGGGTCAAAGATCATGTCTTTGATCGGCACCTCGGCCTCGTTTTCCGCCTCGTGGTCAAACTCCAACCGCCCGGGCATGTAGCCCTGGATTTCGTGGCAAAGCGGCACCGACGCCACCGGCTTGGTCTTGGGAGGCGGCAACGGCTGGTTCTTGCGGAAGTTGAGCCGTTCTTTGCGCAGCTTGAGGAACTCGAGTGGGTGCACGTTGCCAAAATCCTTGTTCATTTCTGGAAGAGGATACTCCTCCGAGGCAAGATACACGTCGTAGTAGTGCTGGGCCACCTCCTCCTTGGACCGATTGCCAATGTGGTCGGCAATGTCGGCCCAGTTGCCGAGGCCAAAGGTTTCGCATCCTTGGATGAGTAGTAGTTCCTCGTCAGCACCCCAATCCTTATCGAAAATGGGGTATGTGTTCTGCTCGATGATTTTGTAGTCATGCCACGGTTTATGGTCGGCGGTCACAGAGCCAGCTGCAAAACACGGGACGCATAGGTCGTAGTCGGTACATATGGCACACTGGATCCGGATCCGGTTGGTGCAGTCGGACGCACACACGTCGCAATGGAACAAGCGGCTCTTGGTGTCCATACTAATTGATTGACCTGGTTTGTGTTGGTCGGTGGTGGGTCAGTTGATGGCGCGCCCGTGCCGCAGCGCAGTCCAGGTCTTCACGTGATGCGCGCGGGCACAACCCCGCGGTCCCGTGCCGCCGTGTGCAGGACCACAAATTTTTCAGTGCGCCCGCAGGAAAAAACACCGCCAGTGAGGGTAAATTTTTTCTACAACTTCATCATCAGTAACAATGGTATGTTACAATATCCGAAGGCAGATCAAGAAATAGACGTCCCATCAAATCGACAAGAGAAATCCACCGACCTATCCCAAATCGAATCCCCGAACTGTTGAACCTATACACTCTTTTTTGTGAACCAAAGCCTTCAACTTCCTCCCCTCTTCCTACTAACACCAGGGTCGCGTTAGAACTAAAACCGTCAAGAGAGCCTCCAAGGTGTTGATTGAGCGTTTCTACCCAAAGTTGACTTTGGACTTTGAGACCAACAAGAGATTGACCTCCGAGATTGCCGAGATCCCATCCAAGAGATTGAGAAATAAGATTGCTGGTTACACCACCCACTTGATGAAGAGAATCCAAAAGGGTCCCGTCAGAGGAATCTCCTTCAAGTTGCAAGAGGAGGAGAGAGAAAGAAAAGACCAATACGTTCCCGAGGTGTCTGCTTTGGACTTGTCCCACACCAACGGTCAATTGGAGGTTGACGCCGAGACCGCCGACTTGGTCAAGTCTCTTGGTTTCAAGATCCCCGTGCAAACTGTTTCCATTTCTGCTCAAAGAGGTAACAGACGTTTTGCCAAGAGAAACTAATGAAGCGTTTCGCATAGTTAATTGTATTCAATAACCAACATTTAGAGCTCTAGGTTGAGGATTTTCTGCACTTTGTGCAAGTTTGACGTTTTGGAGTCGAGCACCGCGGTGAGCTTGTCGAGGCTCTCTAGATAACCGTGGATGGCGTGCTGGATCTCCTCCATGTCGCGAAGAAACGAGAGCCGCGTGCTGTGCACGTCCTCGAGGAGCTTTTGCTCGTGGACGAGCTTGGCCTGTGCCCGGTGGTAGTACTCAACATACGACGTGAGAATCGACGGCCGCGGCGGTTTGGCACTGGTGGTGGTGGGGGGAGACACTGACGCATCGTGTGGTACTTTCCGGGGCGCATCGTGTGGTGATACGTTGCCTGGCGACGACGGATCATTCTGAGTCGACGTGTCCCGCGGGGCCTCCACGAAGGGTGTGCCTGGCGATGCCCTCTTCAAAGGGCTGACTTCTGGGAACGACGACACTCGCTTGAGGGGAGGCCGGGGCGTCACGGGACTGTGGGGAGTGGTTTGGGGCAGGGCCAAGTCGTCAAGTTGAGAAGTCATGTGGATGCAAAAGGGAGCGAGGCCCCCCTTATATACCCCGACACACTTGTCTGAGTCGACTTCGTAGTGCCTAATGCATCATTCATTAACTCTATCTAGGAGCTCGCGTCGTCCTCGTCGTCGCTTTCGTCGTCGCTGAGAAGCACGCTGGCGTCGAAGTAGAGCGACGGGTCCAACGCGGAAATGTCAGCCAGCTGCACCTTCCCGTCGAGAAGCAACTCACTCATGATTTGGCCCGTGGCGGGGGCATTGTTGATGCCCCAGCATGAGTGCCCCGAACAGATGAAGAGGTTCTCGACGTTGGTCTCGCCAATGAGCGGCCCAGACGAACTGGGCACGTCCAACACGGGGAGGTAGCACGCCTGCTTCTTGAGGATGGTGCCCTTGCGGAGATTGGGCGAGATCTTACTCACCTCGTTGAAGAGCTCGTTGCACTTGGAGTTCACCACTTCAACGTCGTCGGTGGTTTCCGGCACGTCCACCGCCGAGTCGCCTTCGCCACACACGTACACCTCGTCCTTGCGGGCGTAGATCTCGGGCGATATGTACTTCCCCGGCCCCGTCTTGAACTCGGTGAATATGGCATAGGGGCTCACCGACTGATCTCGGAAGGGGGCAATGGTGATGGAGTGCGCACGGAGCCCGGAGATGGGGCAGTCGGGGAGGATCTTCGACGTCCACGGGCCCACGGCAAGAATGATTTGGTCCCCGCTGATCTCCACCGTCTTCTTTTCTGTCTGTTTGACACTGGTGGGCTCGAACGTCACGCCCGTGGCGGCGCCGGTGTCCATGGAATAGTTGATTTTGCTCACCTTACCGAGAATGAGCTCAAGGGACCCCTTGGAAAGCTCCACGGCTTTCTTCAACATGAAGGTGGTGAATTTATATGGGTGCACTTGCGCGGTGGTGTCGGTGCCTCCGAGCGAGGAGCACGAGTCGATGATGGAGGAATTGATCCAGTTGAGGTCGGGGGGAAGCTCGGCGGGCGCCTTGGCCTTGGTTTTGGACCGCGTCAGTCGGCTGGCCTTCTTGGGTGGTTTGGGCGCCTCCAGCAGCAGATCGGTGTCGGTGAGGGTTGATTTCTTGAAGGAGCCACTGTCAATGTCGTCGGTGTGGCTGTCGTCGTCGTCGTCGTCACTCACATTGGGAAGATGACTAATGTCTCCTTCCAACGAGACGGTGGTGAGCCGACGATAACCCCACTCGGCCTCGCCGTCATATTCATTGGCAAGCTTCTGATGAAGCTCAAAGGACAAGGGAACAATCTGCTGGGGAAAGGCCCAGAGCGCTAGCAAGCCACCGGCCTTGCCGCTGGCGCCTCCAGCCACCCGCTTGCTTTCAATGATGGTGATGTGCACCTTTTCCGGGTCGAACTTGGGATGCTTGACGATAAAGTATGCAATGCACACGCCAATGATGCCTGCACCCACAATGACGATGTGTTGTTTGCCCTTGTGGGCGCCCGAGGGGGCGGAAAGGAATTGGAGGTACTCCGACATGAAGGGATGGGAATTGCTCAGTACTCAGCCACAGACACGGGTGTTTTACAGGGGGCCTGTATCCGATTGTGGGGTCGTCCTGAGAGTAGGAGGGGATGTGGGTGGTGAAATAAGCACAAATTCAAAAAACAGGTGATTTTACTGCTGAGGGTTTGTGTCACCCTTGCGCGCGCTGACGTAAGCAGCGAACGCGGTGTGTGCAGGACGATGCTTAATACGACCCCAACCAGGCACGGGTTCCACCGCAGGGCTTGCTCTGATAAGCAACTTATTGTTTAGTCCACCTTCTTGCCGAGCACCGGCTCGTGCCGGCGCTTGAGTTTGGCAATGGCCCAGTTCTGGAACGCCCGGGCGCTTCTGGTGAGCTGCAACACAAAGAGGCTCGCCACCATCATCACCACCGTGGCCACGAGGCGCTCGTTCTTCTGCCAGATGTCGTTGTCAAACAAGTGGATCTCGTCTCTGCGCCGGTTGCGCAAATACCGCTGCAGCGTTTCCTTCTTGGGCACGTCCTGGATCTCCGGGCGGCGGAAGCGGTCGTTGCGCTCGACGTCCACGGCGCGCGACGGGTGGTTGACGATATCGCTGAAGATGTCGTACTTGTCGGGGTTTTTCTCGATGGCCACCTTGGGAGCAGGGTGCGAGAACGTCGGGGTGTCGGAAGTCAAGATGATGGTGTAGTGGGGCGAGGGCAACTTGCGGAGGATTTGGCGAAGGAGCTCGTCGTGCTTGCGGAGCTCGTAGCCGCGGGTGTCATCGTCTGGCAACGCATCGAGCTCCACGCGGATGACTCGCTTTCGGGTGTCGATGTACGCATTGACCTCGTGTTCGTCCTCGTGATCCACGTTGATGGTTTCGGCGTCACACGTCCGCACAATGTAGTTTTCCAAGTAGTCCAAGTCGACGGGCTCTTCCACACGGGGGAGTCCCACCAACGACGACGCCATCATCATGTACTTCCGGAGCGACGGCCACGCGTCGGCGTGCGCCATGTTCAAGTCCGAAAACAGGAGCCCGGGCAGGTTGATGAGGAGGTACTCATCGGACGAGCACTCCGTCACCAACTTCTTGAGCATGTTGGTGGCGTGAACTGGACTGTGGCCCTTTGGGCCAGCCACTTCGTCCTTGAGGTTTGGCACAAGCTTATGCGACGCCACCACGAGCGGCACCGACATCAGCGCCAGGGCGCTGGCCACTAGCACAAGCACAAGAGGGTTCATGATCGCGAATCGCACCATGCCCAAAAAGAAGCACCAAGGCTATGCCTTTCCCGAGGCGATGCACGGCCTAGCCGACAAGCAGGGGTTCTACCAGCCGACGCCGGCGGCCCTCATTCCGGGCCAGATCATCACCATCGACCATTTCTTCCCGGCCGAGCTCTGCGCCCAGCTCATCAAGTCGTTTGGGCAGCTCCCGCTCGAGACGACGCCGCTCATTAAGAGCAAGGAGTATGCGGCGAGATACAACGACCGGGCGTCGACGACGGACTACGCGGCCGCCGCCAATTTGTGGCGGTACCTCCACAAGTTGTTGCAACCGCAGTACGAGGACCCTGATCTCGAGAACATCCAAAAAACCTTCCAGAACGCCCAGAGCCTCAACCCACAGCTCCGGATCTATCGCTACGGTAAAGGCCACCACTTTGGCCAGCACTACGACGAGCTGGTGGTGTGTCCGTTGGCGCATGACCCAACGAGAAAGGGCACCACCAAATGGACCCTTTTGATCTACTTGACTGGCGGAGACGAATTCATTGGGGGAGACACCATCTTTCATTCGGACACCCGGGGCGTGCCGCCGTTGGCGGTGCACCCAACCAAGGGCATGGCGTTGTTGCACAAGCATGGGGATGACTGTATGAGACACGAGGCGGAGTTGGTGAGGGCGGGTGAGAAGTGGGTGTTGAGAAGTGATGTGACCTTCTAACAGAACCGGTCAAAGACAATGAGGCAACCAGGCAGCCAGGCAAGCCACCATCAGTTCATCAACCACCATGAAAGAGTCTTTCAACCGTCAACGTGTCGGACCGCTCCGCTCATCAACTTACCTAGCCTGCTCTTCATCTTCATTCTGCCTCTGCTACTCTACTCCCTCGAGTTGCTCGAACTCACGGATCCCCCCCTCGTCGGTGTAGGAGCCCCCGCACACCACCACCACGACAATATCATCCTTGGCAAGGTGCAATTGCTCTAGAAGCCTCGTCTGTCTGAAGAGCACCAGCACCGAGGCGCCGCACGCCGGCTCCACCGCCACGCCGAAGCGGCGGAAAAAGTCCACCGACCCCTGCACCGCGTCCACGTCGTCAATCACCTCCACGTGGGTGTTGGCGGATGCATTGTAGTAGTCGAGGCTCTGTTGGGTGAGGTACGAGCACGCGAGCGACGTGGCCATGGACTTGACGGACTCGAGCATCACCACCTGGTTGGCGGCGATGGCCGACGAAAACGTCGGCGCCTGCTTGGTTTCAATCAACACCACGCCGGTGTCGGGCTTGTGGCGCCCAAGACCGGCGGCGATGCCGCAGTGGAGCCCGCCGCCGCCGACACTGGCCACCACCGCCTTGAGGTTGGTGCTGTCGCGACCAAGTTGTTCAAACACCTCGTCCACAAGACTTTCGTGGCCCTCCCAAATGAGCGGGTTGTCGTACGGATGGCAGTGAATAGGGAAGCAAGACGCGGGGGCCTCCTTGATGAGCTGTCTCACGAGAAGATCCGCCTCGTATATCGACTCGCCGTGCACAATGGTGTGGGCACCAAGCTCCCGGAGCTTCTCGATGATTTGGGGTCTGGCCACCGTCGGCACAACCACCGTACACCCAATGCCATAGTGTCTCGACGCCCACGCCACCGCCAACCCGGCGTTTCCTCCCGACAGCGCAAAGCACGCAATGTGCTTTTGCGGCCACTGGCGCCGCACCCGCCCCACCGTGGTGCCAATCATGTGCCCGATGCCCCGGAGCTTAAAGCTGCCGCTGGGCTGTTCGTACTCGTTCTTGAGAAACACCCGGCACGGGGCATTCACCTGGTTGGTGACCTCCACGAGCGATGTTGTCACCGCGGGAGCCCCCAAATTCTCAGCTCCGCCGTCAAGTGCACCACATTCAGCGACAACAGCCTCTCTTCCATTGCTTGAAACCAACATTGACGACACCCAGCGGGTGGGATGGTTTTAAGGCCAGCCCACCATGACTCGTGTCGCGACTCGCGCTGACTCTTGCAACCGAGTCAACCCAAACCCAAACCGCCAAACGGCGCCCGAGCCCACCGGCATGAACGGCGTCCGTGTGTAGCCGAGCGGCCGCCTACCAGCTCTCCGCCATGGCCGCCGGCCACTGGAAATGGCTGCAACAAAGTGAGGGGAGCACCACCAACAAGACATTGTTCCCACCCGGCATTTGCACTGACATGGCGCGGGATGCGACTGCCGAATATGGCACCATGACTGTTCCATGCCACAAGTATGCTACAAGCTGGCTGCCCACACACCGAACCGCCCTTCTGATATGGGCAAGCCCGGATTTTTTGTGTGGTTTTGTCCCTTTGGTTCCTCGTCTCTCTGTCTGTCCCCCTGGTTGTCCCCTGTGGTTGTTTTCTAGGCCGCACCTGGTGCACGGGTATGGCCTCACCCATCTTCATTCTGAACCCACCGCCCGGGTTTTCGGTCTTGGCCATCGTCAGAGGCATCCAGCTTGCCCTTCTTGGTGCCTACCGCTCGCTCCAGAACCCGGCACTATTCAGATCCGTGTACTACCAGCAAGCCCTCACCGCCATCAAGTACTCCATCATTCTCCAATGCATCGTGTGGGTGCCCGTGGTGGCGCTCCGCATCTTCTTCAAGCTCCTTAGCATTGTCTTCCGTCGCAATGCCGACCTCGAGTCTCTCGTCCACACCATCGAGTACTTCCAGCGCAACGTGCTCAACGTCGGGGTGTTTGTGATTTCAGCAATCAGGTTCTTCCGCCCGGAGTTGGACAACCTCTTCCTCACCAGCCTCCAGTTCATCGACGGCGTGTACGTCCAAAAGCATCCGGACAAGGCCCACCACCAGTACCACCCCAACTTGGTGGAACTCTCCACCAAACTCGCCGATGTGGACCCCAAGCCGCAAGCCACCTCGTGGATCGCCTCCATCAGGGCCAAGTACGCCAAGTCGGGGGAGTTCTCCGCCTTTCTCCAACGATACCTCAACAACGTGTTGTTCAACATCTTGGTGTACATGTTGTGCCGGGTGCCCAAGATCGGCCCCGTGATTCTCGGGCTTATTTCGTTCCAGAACTTCAACGAGAAGGTGGGGTCGATCCCCGCCATCGTGATATTCATCTTCCTCCAGCTTGTGCCCAAGCACTACTCCATGTTGTTCTTGTCCATCTACTGGGGGTCCCGCAACATGATCCACGACCTCCTCCTCCCTTACTTCATTCGTCTTCAATTCAGCAAGTCTGAAAAAGAACAATGGATCAAGGCCCGCGAGGGGTTGCTCTTTGGCTTCGGCTTGTGCTACTATTTCCTCATCTACCAGTTCCCCTGGGTGGGAATCCTCATCTACGGGTTTGCCGAGTCGAGCATCGCCTACTTGATCACCAAGGTGTCGGACCCTCCCCCAAACAACGCGGGCAAGCTCATCAACTGGATCTCGTCCCAGCTTGTGTTCGAGAAGGAGAAGGAGCAGAGCGTGCTCAAGGGGCACTTTTCTAAGGACGAGGGCTTCACCCCGATTCCGGGTTCCTTCATTGTGGATTTGTAGCACGTTCATTCGTTTCATTATGGGACACTAGTTCATAGTACAAGATCCAATTCTTTATTCCACATTGTAGGTCTTGTTGCCAGTAAACACACAATAGTTCAATGTTGAGAGGATCTGGTTGGTTATCCCACCCTTCCCGTCACTCACGTAGTTGAACTTTCTCTGCTCGTCCACCCGATTGTTGAGCTCCACCAATGGAAGAAGCGTCAACGCACACCGACTCCATTTGTGTCTTGATAGAGACGTTGCCTCGTGGGGGTCGATTCTCAGCGCCTTGCTGGTCTTGAACTCCTCTTCAAAGAAGCTGGTGGTGAGTTTGATCTGGGCCTTGGTGACGCTTTTGAGGGGTGCCTTCAGGACGAGGTGATGGCTGAGAAGCACGTACTTGTCCACCTCGCTGGCCACCTCAAGGGGATATGATAGAAGAAGCGTCGAGAGCCGCAGGCGGATGTCCGACTCGATTTCCGTTTGTTCCTGCTTGAGCTGGCTGTAGAACAGGTTTTCTTCGAGCGGGCCGTCTCCAGCAAGAGCCAACGCCTTGAGGTACACGAGATTGAAGTTGTAGCGGCGGTGGAGAGTGGTGATCTCGCTGCTGGCAGAGAAGTTGGCGTGGAGGTGCTGTGCCAACAGAGATGCCGCCACCGGTTTGTGCTTTTGAAGAGGGAAGTGCTTTTCCTTGAAGGTCTCGAGTCTGTCAAACTCGCCAGCTTCGGTTGGCAATGGTGGCAACTCGTCGTACTCGGTGAACCAGAGGCGGTTGAGCGAGCTGAGGGCCGTCTCGTGGGGCACCTCCTTGGCCTCGCCCCATGGCAAGAATGACACCAGAAACTCCCCCTGTGACTCGCTCTGGTAGCTGAGGGCATTCTTGGCACCCACCTTGTGTGCTAGTAGGGCAATCCCCGTGGTGGTGTTGTACGAATAGGCCAAGTTGATGAAACGGGGCACGGTATCGGGGTTGATGAGCTGGTGCTTGTACGTCTCGCGCTTGACAAGAGAGGCAAGAGCCTTGGGAACGTTGCGGGGCGAGAGATTGGGAAAGTCAAACAGCTCGAATGCCCCGTTGTCGTGGGCAACATCAACGGTGTCTGTCACCAGGACCCCCACGGCGTACGAATGTGACCGCAACGGCTGGCTGTGGTGTTTGTGAGACTGAAGATCGATGACGGTGATGGTGGTGGTGTTGACCACAACCAAAAAGGTTTCTGTTATGGTTATATGGCTCACAAGGAAGCGGCTGGCTGGGAGTACCGTGTCCACCTCACCAACGGTGAAGGACGCGTCGATCGTCACCACGTCCACCGAGTTGTCGTCCGCCACGAACACAACGTGGCTCTCGGCGTTGTGCCACGCCCCCCAGTGCTGCTTCACGTAGTACTTTGCCGAAAAGGACGCTAGCTTGCGAAAGTCGGGAGTCAAGGAATGTATGGCAACGTCCCCACCGGCTGTGGCTATGCTGACAACATCGACGCCGTTGAGCTGGCCAAATGAGAAACTCGTCACCCAGAGAGACCGGAGCTGGGAACTCGTGAGGTGGATTTGTCCCTCGTGTTTGTTTTCTCGAGGAAGGTGCAATTGGTCAAACAAATGGCTCAACACCTTGAATTGGGGTGTGTAGTGATTGGCATTGAGGGCGTCTCTCTTGACGATGTAGAGCTCACCCGTGTTGTACAACACCCCGAGATAACAGTCCCGGGTGTTGGGGTTGATGGGGGACCACTTGTGGCTGGCCACCTGGGGATCAAGCACCCGGTTGAAATTGAAGGGCTCGTCGAGGGTGTCGATGACAAACGACGTGATGTGCCGAATGCCAAAGTCCTCGATCTGGTTGTGGTGGAGAATGGTGGTGGTGTCGTAGATTTGTTTGGGGTCGAGGACTTTTCCTGAAGCAAGACTCGGGAGCTTGGGGTCCAAGATGGTGATGTGGGTGCCGTTGTTGATGGCCACCTGCGAGTTCTGGGACGTCTGGAGGGGCTCCAGCACCGCCAGAGCCACGTTGGCCCGTTTGATATGAAGAGCGACCATGTCACGTGAGTAACTAACTGGAAGAAACAATCAGGAAATACTTTGCCAGGCCTGAGATATGGGTAAACCACCCTACGGTTCTTGGTGTTTGCTGTTGAGGCGATTCAAATTTTCAGCTTCTTTCGATTGAGGTGAAAAGTTGCAAAAAGTTGGAGAAATGCAATCATCTCCGGCCTCAGGGTCTTGTGTTCAATTCTAGTAAAGACCCATAAAATGAGTGTTTTGTCTTCGTGGCTCGTTACTTCTCTTTTCATGTCATTCTAATATACATTATACAAGTGCCTAAGACAACTCGTAGACTCCACCGAAACGAGGAGCATTAAGGATGATTCCGTTGAGGACACCGGCAATGATACCAGCAATGGGCAAGGTGAAGATCCAGCCGAGGTAGATCCACGCCACCATTCTCCAGTTGACGGACTTCCAGTCCTTGTTACACAAACCCACAAACACCGTGGCACCAACGGCACACTGGGTGGTGGACACGGGGATGGCCAACTGGGTGGCCATCACCACGGTGATGGTGGCACCCAACTCGATAGAGAAACCACGCGAGGGGGACTGCAAGATGAGCTTGTTACCAAGCGAAGACATGATTCTGTAACCGAAGGTGAGCAAACCCACACAGAGAGCAGAGGCGGTGAAACCAAGCACCCAGAGAGGCACGTCGGCCTTGGACGCAGTGGTGTTGGAGGTCCACACGAGGTAGATGGTGGACAAAGGACCGGCGGCGTTGGCAATGTCGTTGGCACCGTGACTGAAGGACATGGTGGCGGCCGTGACGGCTTGGAGGAGCGAGAACAAGTACTCCACCTTGTTGTCGTAGTACTTGGCGGAGGTGTGGACCGACTTCAAGTTACCAGCAAGAGTACCGGTGGAAGTGGCTTGGGCAGTGATGATGTCTTGGTCAATACCGTGCTTGAGGAACAACCACAACACGTAAGGGTAGTTCTTGGGGCCCTGCTTGATGAGCGACCACCAGTATTGGCGGGTGGACAACTTCTTCTCGGGGGCGTCGGAGGCGGGGGTCGACGACGCGTCCACCTGGATGTCGGAGGCCTTGTCGGCATCCACCTTTTCGAGGTCGGAGTCGTCGGAGGTTTCAGGAGAGTCGTAACGACGGCCACCGTAGTAGTCGATGGTGAGCTCGTGGCCCTTTGGCATGGGGGGGATGTTGTCGGTGGACTTGAACCAGTAGATGGGGCCACGGAAGGCGTCGTACCATCTGAGGGTCCAGTCCTCGTGGAGAAGCTTTCTTCTGTAGTATGGGTAGAGGATAAGCATGTAGAGCGCAGTGGCCACGGCACCCACGCCAACAATGGCGGCGGCAATGGTTTTGTTGGAGAGGTCATCGAGACCGAGCGATGGAGCACCCTTCCACACCACCAACATGGTGAGAAGACTGAAGGTGGCAAACACAAGCACGGGGACAAGAATCAACGCGTTCTTGACGGAGCGGTTGACGTCCTTGATTTCCAACACCGCGTACTTGGAGATGAGGAAGATGATGGACGCAAAGCCTCCGGCAATGGCTGGGGCAATGACCCACGAGGCGAAGATCTGGCCCACGCCGTCCCAGCCCCAGTGGACATTTTCAGCACCGATGGCAGCAATACCGGACCCAATGATGGCTCCGACAATGGAGTGGGTGGTGGAAACGGGCATGGAGACGGCGGTGGCAATGGTTAACCACACCGAGGAACCCACCAACGCACACGCCATGGTGAGCATGAGCATGGCGGGGTCGTCGGCAAACTTGTCGACATCAATGATTCCAGATCTGATGGTGTCGGACACACGGTTACCCACCAAGACAGCACCCAACAACTCACAGATGGTGGCAAGCACCATGGCCTGCCAGTACTTCAAGGACCGCGACGACACCGACGAGGCAAACGAGTTGGCCACGTCGTTGGCACCAATGTTGAAGGCGTCCAAGAACGCAAAGATCACCGCGATCGCGAAGATGTAGTCAAACTCGTGCAAGTAGGCCATTTTTGGGGAGGTGGTCGATGATGGCGTAAGTATGGCGCCCCGGGCTTTTATATGTCTCGAGGGGTGTTCCCCAATTCTACTAACTAATTGGCGTATGGCCCACGGGTTGACATTGAAGAGAAAAAAGCTTGGAATGGGTGCGAAAAATGGTCTTGGCGCTGCACAATTGACCAAAAAAGTGACAACGTGGGCCCCAGCTCACAGTAACCTGACCGTTTCACCAGAGAGTAGGAGTCTGGGCATGGCGATTCTCGAAGCGAACAATGGCACCGATGATGCTCATGCTGGCGGCACCACCAGCTAACGGTCACAAGAGCTTAAGGGGAGGCTGAAGCGCTCGTAAACATGTGAAATCCCCGGATGAGAAGCCGTGCGTGGGACCCCACGTGGTTCCTGGCGAGGGCACAAATGGAAAAGAAAATCTCACAAGAAATCTGGGGGCTTCCGCGGTGGGCGCGCCGAGCCAACGGCACGAGGCGCGGTCCGCGGTGCTGAGCGCGTGCGGAAAAATGGACCCATTGCCATCCGCCCACGCGCTCACGGCACTCCCACGTTGGCTGCAACGATTAGATTGCGAGTGAGGCGACGATAACCACGTCGCATTTACGAGAGCGAGCGAACCAACTCAGCTGACTTCTGAGCTGCTGAGCCTTTGAGCTTCTGAGCTATAGTTCGGGATGCCTCCCCCATCATGGGCTGGCCCACTTCACCATGATTGTCCTCATCTTGCGATTGTTCCGGGATCTCGGCGCCTCACTTGGCACCGGGTGACGTCTCCGTGCGGCTTCCACACGTGTGACTGTAAGATCGTATGCGGAACCTAATCGACTGCAGGCGACGTTCGGTGATTCCGTGGATTAAGCGGAATGGTGCCACACAAGCACCAGTCTGCCAAATCACGTGGAACCACCTCCAGACTTGATCTTGCAGTTGCCTCTTTCTCTTGCCTCTTTCTCTTGCCTTTTCTCTTACCTCTTCATTTGCCTCTTCACTCTTGCCTCATTCTTCCCTTGCCTCTCAATTTTTATTCTGCTCCCTTCGTTCGGCTACTTTGCTTTCTTCGCGCTTTGCGCCTAATTTCCGTATGACAGACGAATCCTCCAGCTTGTTGGCCTCCCCCCGCAAGGCCATCAGACGCCCGCCGCTCTACTCGATCCAGTCGTCTCTGAGCTTGCGCAGCGTGCGCTCCGTCAACAACCTCAGCCAGCCCCTCGCCACGCCGCTCGACGATCTGATTTTGCAACTAGACAAGTTTGCCTACTGGCTGTACTACTGTCCGATTCTCCGGTGGTTGCCCGACTACAACTTCGGCACGCTGTTTCTCGGCGACCTCCTCGCGGGGGTGTCCATGGCCAGCTTCCAGATCCCCTTGGTGATGTCCATCACCTCGTCGCTCGCGCACCTTTCCCCAATCTACGGACTCTATAGTATTATTGCCGGGGCATTCACCTACGCCGTCATGGGCAGCGTACCCGTGCTCGTGGTGGGCCCGTCGCCCTCGCTGGCCTTGATCTACGGCCAGCTGATTGAGTTTGTGCGCCACTACGCCGAGTTCGAGGCCTTCTCGCCGGTCGAGATCAGCGCCGCGTTGTCGGTGCTTCTTCTGGGGATCTTACTCGCCACCGGCCTTTTCCGCTTCGGGTTCCTCGATAACATCTTGTCCCGAGCCCTTCTCAAGGGCTTCATTGGCGCCATGGGTCTCATCATGATCATTAACGAGCTAGCCATCGAGCTCGGCCTCACCCACTTGGACGCCCATCCCCACTCCACCATCGACAAACTCTGGTTTGTCGTGACCAACATTGGCGAAACCCACCGCAAAACGTTCGCCATCTCCTCCATCACCTTGGTGCTCATGCTTGTGGTCCGTCACTTTAAAAACACCATGGTCAACAAGTACAAGCTGCCTTCCTTTATTTATATTCCCGACTTGCTCCTCATGGTCGGCTTGGGCACATATCTCTGCCACCACTACGGCTGGTACAAGGACGGCGTGGAGATTGTCGGTGAAATCACCACCGCCACCACCGCCTCCTCCAGCCCATTCGTCAACCCTTTGTCGCTTTCCAAGCTCGCCCTCTACAAGCACGTCTTCACCACGTCGTTTCTCTGCACCGTCCTCGGCTACGTCGACCACACCACCGCCTTCAAGGCCCTCGGCGCAAAGTACAACTACAACGTGCTGTCGAACCGCGAGTTGGTGGCGTTGGGCGCCACCAACTTCTTTGTGGCGTTGTTTGGCGGGTTGCCCTGTTTCGGGGCCCTTGGCCGGTCCAAAATCAACATTTTGTCGGGGGCCACCACCCCCATGGCCCTCATTGTCATGGGAAGCGCCGTCACCGTGTCCATCTTCTATCTTCTTCCTCTCCTCTACTACCTTCCCGAATGCGTGTTGGCCCTCAGCACCACCATCATTGGAATCACCGTGTTGGAGGAAGTCCCCCACGACCTCCAGTTTTTCGTTCGCATCGGCGGCTACGACGAAATCTCCGCCTTCTTTATAATCTTCCTCGGCACCGTGTTGTGGAGCGCCGAGGCCGGCATTGTGCTTGGCGTGGGCGTCGCTGTTGTCAGAATCATCCGCTTGAGCAGTCGGTCTCGCATCCACATTCTCGGCCGCGTGCCCAACACCACGCTGTTTCGAAATGCCGATGAGCTCGTGGAGGAACGATTCCACACCTATCAGCAAGGCGGCGACAAGTTGCACCTTGTCGAGGAGATTGAAGAAATCGAGGGCATTCTTGTTGTCCGAATCCCCGAGCCCCTCAACTTTGCCAATGTCACCGACTTGCGCAACCGCCTCAGCCGTCTCGAAAAGTACGGCTCGGTGCTTGCGCACCCATCGCAGCCCGGCCACAAGAAACCCCTTCGCTCGGTGATTATTGATTGCAAGGGCATGGACACCATCGACTCTTCCGCAACCCAGGCGCTTTTCGAGATTGTCAGCCGGTACTGCCAGGAAAACGTGCTTGTGTGCTTCAGTCGACTCTCCACCAACCAAGACACCCGCCTCAAGTTGAACCACCTGGGCATCACGAAAATGGTGAACGAGGCGGCGCTCACTGCCGCCGGGGCCTCGTCGATGGGACCGGGGTTTTACGTCAGCATCGAGGATGCGCTCGCGGCGGTGGATGCCGCGGTGTAGATTTTGCAGCTGACGCAGCGCGACACGCGACATTGTCGCCCACCCCAGAACTTTTATTACAGCAAGCCATGCTTCGACCAAGCTGGCGGACGCCAGCGTCTCGTCATATACTACGTCATACACAGATACCTCATATACGTCATTTGCAGACCGAGGGAGTTTCCAAAGGCCACACAAACAAGTACCAGTTCTACGATCTCGTGTTGGAGACCCCGACCCACCCGATACAGCCGCTCGAGGCGTCGCTCATGAAGTCGCTGGAGCTCAAGGAGCTCAAAAAGTCATCTGGCATCACGTTCGAGGGGAACTACTCAACCGACGGACTAAGTCCCGAGGAACGGATCCGCAAAGTGTTTGGCGGACGAATCAAGGGAGAAACCAGAGAACTGTCGTCACGGTTGAACCGAGGTGAGCCCAGGACCATCGCGGGAGTGCTTGTACCCGATAAGCCGCCGGAACCGGACAACTGTTGCATGAGTGGGTGTATAAATTGCGTGTGGGAGCTTTTCAACGAGGATGTGAAGGAGTGGAACGCCAAGCGCAAGGAGGCTGCACTCAAGCTCAAGGAGCGGGGAGGCGTGTGGCCCGCCGACTTCCATCCTCCGGTCAAGTATCTTTCCGAGGAAAATTTACCCGGCAACGTCAAGAAGGTGGAGACCCAACCCAAGGAGGAGGAAACTTGGGGCAACGTGCCGGTGACCATCCGGGTGTTTGCGGAGATGGAGCGCAAAATGAAGCTCAAGAAGAAGGCGAAGGTCTAACAGGAAAGAGAAGGTCAGCCCAAGACCCTGTCCAATCGGCAGCATCGACAGCACCATCAGTTTGTCACCCACCCAGTCTGTCTTTCACCCAGTTTGACCCTCACTTTGTCTGTCACTCGGTACTCTGATCTGTCACTGTCACCTACCGGACTGCTTAGATATTTATTCATGATACATTACGATATCCATTGTCTACTCCAAGACAAGCCCCTTGGTCTTGTAGAAGGCCTTGGCCTCGTCGATTTGCACCAACAACTCCTGGTACTTCTCCTCCTTGTCCTTGAAGGTCAACACCCCCCAGCCCAAGGACCCCAACGCATACGCGCCGAAACTCACCAACGCCCACCACGGCAAAAAGGGCAAGATCTCCGTCTGGAACACGGCGGGACTGGGCAACGTCTCGGTGTAGAGGGCAAAGTACACGGCCAGCAAGGCAAACAACACCAATGCGGTTTCGGTGGCCTTTGTCATAATGAGTACGTGTTTTATTTGTGCGCGCTACTCCAACAGATCCTGCTTGATGAACCCGACAAGCCCGTTGAGCTTTTCCGCCGTGAGCGCGTCCATCTTGTCGATGCGGGCCATGACGTTCTCGTCGAGAGCATCGTCCTCGACATCCTGGACCAAGTCGTCGTCGTCCTCGGACTCGTCCTCCAGCTCGTCAACCTCCATGGCATCGTTGTAGTCGGTGTTGACAATCTTCAGCACCCGGGACGAGTCGATGGGTTGTTCCTTGAGAAGTTGCACGAGCTTGTAGCGGATGATGTGGCGGATGGTTTGGATCACCTGCTTTGTGAGCCACCCGTCTTGGGCGTCAAGCACCGGCCGGAAGAACTTGGCCTCGGGGGTAGACTCGATGAGATCACCAATGTCCTCGTCGAGAAGGTCCCCGAGCTGGTACGCCGCCGTCAGAGGGATCTTGGTGCCCGTGAAAATGAGACTCTCGGAGACTTTATACTCATCCAGGGTTACCGTCTTTGGAAGGACTCTGGCTGCGGCCACGGGCTTGGCCAGCTTGAGCCGACTCACCCGGAAGTACTCGCTCTGGTACTTCCAGAAGGACTTATCGGTTCTTGGATCGGTGCCGTAGGCAATGTTGCAGAAGCGCCAGGGTCCCGACTTGTAAATGTAGGAAACGTACGGAAGCGCCTGTTTCACCGAGTTGCGGAGCTTGGCGGGCACAATGTCCTCGAGCTGCTTGCGGAGCCAGATGGGCTTGACACCAAACACCTGCTTGAGCCAGGCCACACACTCCATGAGGTTCTGGTCGCCAATGCGCCCGGCAAGATTGGCCCCAGCAAGTTCGGCATAGTGGTCCTGGAGCGCCTTGACGGGTGCGTCGGGTACCGTCGGCAGCAGGAACTCGATGATTTGCGAGTGGAGCTTGAGGGTGTTTCGCCGGCGAACCACCCGGGTGTCGCCGTTCTCGTCTCGAAGCACCACGGTATACACGTTGCGCTGGTACTTGTAGTCAAAGGGAAGCCTGACCTTGGAAAAAATTGGCGGGGGGATGAGCCCGTGGTCCTTATTCTCATAATTGCTCTTGTCGGCAAAGTCATTGAGGTCCTGGAGGTTGTGGTTGGCGGCAAAGAAATCCTCGAGCTGCTCAAAGTTGCCGGCGCTCACGGCCCTGTTGAACGACTGCACCACCTGGTTGTTTTTGGTTGATGCCTGGAAATCCGTCATCACCTTGAAGGAGTAGCTCTTGTTGATGATGGCCACCGGGGTGACGCGGTGCGACGGCCCCTGGGCGTGTTTGTTGGCGTCGATGAGTTGTCTCACCAGGTACTTTGATGGGTTGTCATGATAATCGGAGGGGAGGTTCTTTCTGGGGATTGACACCTTCAAGAGAATCTTCTCCTTCTTGCTGCTGATGGACTGGAGCGGATGGTGGAACGGATCCTTGCGCAAGCGGAGTTCGAGGGGCTCCTCGTCGATTTGACCCGGTTGTTGATTTTTGCTGATGGTGGATGCGATCTTGTCTTTTCCTCCAAGCATGGAGATGGCTCGGGTGGGGTCCTTCACCACCAAGGGCAACTCCACGGACGTCACGTGGGAGATGTCCATGGAGTGGGCCCGGGCAATGTTTTTGTTAGACATGTGCGACACACTTGGGAGCGCAGCGACCAAGTGTAGCAGTAGTGATCAACGGGAGCGCAGCGACGAAACGTAGCAGTAGTGATCAACGGGAGCGCAGCGACCAAACGTAGGAGGAGCGATAGTTGAATGCGCTCGAGGTTGTTGCCACTGATGTCGTAGCGTGGTGGGCCAGGCCAGGAAGTCTCTGCCATGATTGGTGACAAGATGGGACACAATCACTGCATCATCCTGACAATTTGGTCAGACCTTGCACGACCTTGCGAGCTCTCTCTTCATTGAGTAGTCACTGTACATCTCGGGGTCATGGCAAAGGTAAGTGTGCTTTCTAGGTCTCCTTTTGTTCGAGTCAGTAGACACAACCCTTCGAGTTGACTATCAACTGACCGACGTCACTTCAATCATCTTTGAGTATGTGTCTTAGATTGTGTTTTGCAAATTTTCAATGTTTGCAACATAGAGCAAGTTGGGAATGCAAAATTTGGTGAGATTATTCCAAAAGTTGCAAAATGTGAAAACTCCCACAATGAACAATCTCCTAGTTCTACACGGAGGTGATACTCTCTCACGACATCACTTGGAGGCGACCCACGAGACAACAGTCGTCCACAGAATTCCACGCCCAAGGCGTCCCTCTCCATGGTTACTCGGCACAACCAGCCATGCCTCTTCCCATCACTTCCGCACCCCATCCGTCACATCTTGTCACTTCCCATCCATCCCTACTCCCTCTCACCACCCCATCGTCATATTCGCCTCCAACGGTTGATCCGCCTGGTGGCCCTATCACGTGCGCGCTCCGACGATTCCGTCGGCCCGAGCCCACCACAGTTTCCAGGGTGCCAATAACTTCGGGAGCTCTGGCCATTGAGCGACAAGACGCGGTGGAGGTGTTGATGGCACGTGGAGGTTTGCCTGGGATGGCTTCGTGCCACCAGTTCGGCCCACTAATGGGCCAAATTAGCACCTTCAAAAAAACCTGGGGTACCTTTGTTCCGCGCTGATTCGGAGTCGGTGGTTGAGGCCCGTCGGACGGCGCGCGCGCTGATTGGCCAATTGCCCGCTACTTCGGATCGAGCACCATTATTTGCCAGTGGAAAATTTCTGGAGGTGCCCTTAAATAATCCACCCTGCCAGGTTTTTTTTCCCCCATACTTTTTTCTTTCCAAAAATGTTCAAGGTTTCCGCTAGATCTTTCTCGTCCTCGGCTGCTACCGCCTACAAGGTTGCTGTTTTGGGAGCCGGTGGTGGTATTGGCCAACCATTGTCTCTTTTGCTCAAGTTGAACCACAAGGTGACGGACTTGGCGCTCTACGACTTGAGAGGCGCCCCCGGTGTTGCCGCCGACGTTTCTCATGTCCCCACCAACTCCACCGTCAAGGGTTACAACCCAGACAACATCAAGGAGGCGTTGACCGGATCCGACGTCATTGTCATCCCCGCCGGTGTTCCAAGAAAGCCCGGTATGACCAGAGACGACTTGTTCAACACCAACGCGTCCATTGTCAGAGACTTGGCCAAGGCCGCTGCCGACTACGCGCCCAAGGCCGCGGTGTTGGTGATTTCCAACCCCGTCAACTCCACCGTGCCCATCGTCGCGGAGGTGTTCAAGTCCAAGGGCACCTACGACCCCAAGAAGTTGTTTGGAGTCACCACGTTGGATGTGTTGAGAGCCTCGAGATTTGTCTCTGAGGTGGCTGGCACCAACCCCGTCAACGAGAAGGTGACTGTTGTTGGTGGACACTCTGGTGTCACCATTGTGCCATTGTTGTCCCAAACTAACCACAAGAGTTTGGACACCGACACCAGAGACAAGTTGATTCACAGAATCCAATTTGGTGGTGACGAGGTGGTGCAGGCCAAGGACGGTGCTGGGTCCGCCACTCTCTCCATGGCCCAGGCCGGTGCCAGATTTGCCGGAGCCGTGTTGGACGGCTTGGCTGGCGAGAAGGATGTCATTGAGCCATCTTTCGTCGAGTCTCCATTGTTCAAGGATGAGGGCGTTGAGTTCTTCTCCTCCAAGGTGACTTTGGGCCCCGAGGGTGCGCAAGTGATTCACCCATTGGGCGAGTTGTCTGACCACGAGGAGTCTTTGGTGCAAACCGCCAAGGAGACTTTGATCAAGAACATCCAAAAGGGTGTTGACTTTGTCAAGCAAAACCCATAATGAAATGCACGATGTGAGGAATGAGAGTAGAGAGTAGGAGGAGGAGGAAGGAGCACGGGTACAGCATCGACCGGAGACGAGAGCAATGAGGAAGCACTTACGAGGTCACGCCATACCGCAGAACAATGGGATCGCTGGAGATAAGGTGGATGAAATGGACAGGGAAGTCGGAAGAGTAGGTCTGCTGACATAGGACTGAGTAGCCTGTAGGAGAAGCACGGTAGATGTCGATTGAAATATCAGAGTGAGAAGTAACAGGAAGATGCAACCGGCTTACAGGCCAGTGCCGTGCTGCAAGGGAAGCATGTATATCAACGGTGGCACACGATGGCACCATTATTACACAAACGGACAATTAACGGCACGGATTGATTCGCGCCAAATCAGGAAATGCCGTCGCAAATTGGGTGCGAAAATAGACAGGGGAGTGCATGGCACGAAATGTTGCCATGAACAACAACGTGAAATTCGAGGATAGGAGATCGCCCACAGAAAAGCAAGAGGCGGAGACGTTTTTACGGAAGTTTGAGATTAGGTTGGAGACGGCGTCTAATGGGTCGGGCATGGCAACGAGACGACGTCGAGGCAGCGTACAAAGCTCTGGTGTACCAGAGAATCATCCCGACACCCGGGGGTGCGTCGCGGCAGTTCCGGCCGCATGGCTCCGCACCCGCGACTCGGGCGCGGGTTGCCTCGATAACGTGGAGACAAAAAGAAAGTTAATTGCGATGGCTCGGTGCATCCACTCACCGCCCGCACCACGGCGGTGGTGCGGGCGCCTTTCGAGGCGGGGGGGCACAACGTGATGAGCGGACAATGCCGATGGTTGGCGCCCGGCCCCACGGACCAGACCAAGGCTTCGCCATGGGGAGGGTGTTTCGAGGGTGCATGTTGGGTTTATTTTTTTTGTGATTCCGTGGCCGGTCTGCAAGTGCAGGTGATATGGCATAGGCGGAGGAAAGTACAATGGGCCGAACTGGTGGTCCCCCACCACAGCGGGCGCCATTTGTCACGGCAAACTTCACTTGCTCTAGGATGGGGTGCATATACATTTGTGTATAGAGGAGGCGGTGGGCAAAAATTCATGGCGGACATCTGATAAGTGCCACGAAAAGCTGGCGGGTAATCACGGGCGGTGTCCGTCCAATGACGACGGCTTCTCATCACAAAATGAGTCCATGTCTGTGCGAGTGGGTTGCCGAGGGCACCACGCGCGGGACCGGATTGGAGGCATGAGCACTCGCATAACCAGCATGTATAGGCGTCTTCCACCAACCCTGTGTTATGAGCTTGGGAACGGGTCTCGGGATTGTGGGCAAGCACGGCGGGTGAAAGTCAAACTCGGGCGGCCGGCGCGTGGCAGGCCCAGCGCCGGCGTGGTGGTGGTGGTTGTCGTTTCACCCGTGCTCGGTGCGACCGGATTCCGCGCGTGCGCGTGCATGGCGGAGGGCTGGACCCACCGCGGGGCGGCACTGCCCCCGGTCGCGCCCCCGGAAAGCGACCGGGCTCGCGCCACGGACATTAGTCGATCCGGAGGGGATTTTCCACGAACAGTAAAAAACGCCAGACTCTCTGACACCAACGCTAGGTTGTGGTTTTTTTCTACCCAAACCATCCGGTAAGCACCGACATCCTTTTCACTTCACCACCAACCACCAACCCACCCACAACTACCACCGGGCCCGTGGCTTTTTTTGTACCGTCGTCTAGCATTGTTTCGTTTTTACGAACCAACCGACAGTCACCTCTGAGGCCGATCACCAGCACTCACGGCGACTAAATAGCGGGTGGAGTATCCCAATTCTATCGCCGGGATTTTCTTGCATTATGGACAAGTTCTTGGTGAGCTCGCCGACCCAGCTATCCCAGCCGTTTGAAGTCGGCAGCGACAACTTGATGCATCTCAACAACATTGACCTCTACCAGATGGAACACCAGGACTACGACCACGACGACTCCACCATCAAGGGCGAGAGTTTCCTCAACTTGTACAACAAGGACCACGCTTCCCTGGAGGAATTGGTGCCGGCATCCAACAACAACCCCTACTACCCGCTGGTGGATGCCTCCCACCACTTTTCCGAAATGTCCATGAACAACTTCCACCAAAAGAACCCGTCGTTGGACCACCAGTTCCACCAGAAAAACCCGTCGTTGGACCACCAATTCCACCTGAAAAATTCGTCCGTGGACAACCACCACTTCCCCAACCTGCCCATGCAACAACCAAACTTCCACCGGGCCAATCTCTCCATCAGCTCACAGTACTCGGTCAACCAGGACCCGCCGTCGGCGTTTGTCGACAACCACATCCACAACCTGCATTCCACAAACACCCTCTACCTGGTGGAGCTGGTGCCGCCGCTCCTGTCGTCGATATCCAACCAGCTGCTTCTGGACCTGCCCCAGTCGTTCAAGCATCACCCGCATCACAAACACTCGCCCAGTCACAGCAACACCACCTTGACCACCCCCGCCCGCATGGGCCGCAACAAACTGGCGTCCTTCTCCTCCAACAACAACCTCTACTCGACCCCCCTCCGCAACGGCGCCATGCCGGCTATGTCGCCCGTCAATCTTCTCACCATGACCAATTCCGCCAGCAAGGCCAAGATTGCCAAGCACACGCGGCTGCGGTCCCGCATCTCCATCGATGCCTCCAACCTGGCGCTTCTCACCCACGCGGCCAAGCAACAGAACCTCGCCTCCACCTTTCTTCCCCAGCAACAGGGCTTGAACCCGTTCTACACCCCGCTGTCGTTCATCTCCCCCAAGGTGGGCACGGCGTCGGGCGAGATTGACGACATTGGCACCCCGCTCCAGACCCCGAATGCCTCGTCGGCGGGCACCTTCAAGAGCAACCCCTACACCCACACGGATTTTTCCCCCATCCAGGGCTCCGTGCCCAGCAGCGTGCCGGGAAGTGCCAGCACCGGCCGCAACGACAATCTCGACTCCATCATCCGCATCGAGGAGCAGGACGACGACGCCTTCAAGCAGTTGCGCAAGGCCAAGTCGTACTCCAACTTCATGGGCGACGCCAACTCCAAACTCAACATGGTGGCGGAAAAACGCACCAACGACTACTTTGCCGAGGACGACGAGCTGTTGATGCTGGCAGTGGACCTTTCCGTCAAGCTCGAGGCCGGGTTCATGGATGACAACTTGGACTTGCGCCCGGAAGCCTCCTTCTACTCCCACGACTCCCAGTCCATGAGCCATCTCTCGGCGGTGGACCTGGTGCACTCGCTCGACTACATGGCCCGGCGGGCGGAAAAGCCCAAGCCGGCGTTCCGCTCGTCCCTGTCCATCGACTTGCTTTCGCTGCACATTGTCAACCGGCCGCCGGACCTCAAGCGGTCCGCCACCTTCACCAAGTCATACCCAGCCTCCAACAACTTGGCGTCTCTTACTAATCCACAAATGAACTACACTCAGGGCCTCCTTCCCCCCATGGCCACGTTCCCCATCCAGCACGACTCGCCCAACTCCACCAGCCTGAAGTCTTCGTCCAAGAAAGGTAGTGTCAGTGGGCGCCAAAGCATCCAGGAGGTTGCCGAGAGCATCATGTCTTCGGAGCTCAAACTCCCCATCAAGGTGGCGGACAACTTCGATAACGTGGACCCCAAGAAGCGCCACCCGTGTCCCTTGTGCCAGGCCCGCTTCCAGCGGCCCGAGCACGTGAAGCGGCATCTCAAGAGTCACAGCTCGGAGAAACCCTACCAGTGCGAGGAGCCCGACTGCGGCAAGCGCTTCAACCGCAAGGACAACCTCAAGGCACATTTGAAGAAGATCCACCACAAGGTGTGACCCAGTGCACAACCAAGATGAGCCAGTGCACACTCAGTGCAAGATGAGTCAGTGCACAACCAGTGCAAGATGAGCCAGTGCACAACCAGCGCAAGATGACCACTGAGCCAAAATCTCCACACGTGAACCAGCATCATGCCACATACATACAATGAACAAGCATAAGACAACGGGCAAACGTCCTTGTATTTCTCAGACATCTTCAATGTACCAGAGACTGGAGACAGAAGTTGAACAAGAAGCTGGTGAGGACGAGCACAACTTCTTCGCTGCGCTCATCAGTTGTGTGAACCAGCATCATGCCACATACATACAATGAACGAGCATAAGACAACCAGTGGGCAAAAGTCCTGTAGTTATTATACATCTATGCTTTACTTCAATATACCAGAGACTGGAGACAGAAGCTGAACAAGAAGCTGGATTTGATCTAGCACAACTTCTTCGCTGCGCTCATCAGTTGCGTTATCAGTTGTGGGTGACCACCTCATGGATCGCCGCACAAAACCGGTCAATGTTGCTCTGGTTCAAGCTGGCCATGTTCACTCTCCCATTGAAGGTCATGTAAACATGCTGCTCGTCAATCATCTTGGTCACCTGGTCCTTGGACAAGCCCGAGAACCAAAACAACCCCCGCTGCTTGAGCACATGGTCCCACTGCCCCGGGGTCTGTTGCTTCACGAGCTTGTCGTAAACTTGTTGTCTGACAAGCTTCAATCTGTCGTGAACTGCCTTGACGTCGTCCTTCCACACCAAGCTGAGCTCGGGGTCGCTCTGCACGATGGTGGCCACCCGCGCACCAAAGGCCGATGCAAACGACGCCTCCGACCGGAAAATGGCAACCAACAACGAGCTCACTTTGGCAAGGTCGTCTTGTTGCTTCACCACCACGTGCACGGCGCCGACTCGCTCACTGTACAAGGCCAAGTTCTTGGAGTACGACTGGCACACCACAAACTCAAGCCCCTGCGAAAGCAAGTACCGCACGCCGTACGCGTCGCCGTCAATGGTGCCGCTGGCAAATCCAAGGTACGCCGAGTCCAACAACAACAAGAGGTTGCGCTCCCGGGCAAGCTGGGCAATGGCATGCCACTGCTCGTTGGTGAAGTCGGCCCCCGTGGGGTTGTGGCAGCACGCTTGCAAGATAAACACCGACTTGGCGGGGGCCGAGCGAAGAGCCTGTTCACAACTGACAAAGTCCACGTCGTTGGCGGCGCGGTTGTAGTGGTTGTACTCGTGGAAGTTGCCGCCCGAGCTCTCGACAATGCCGTGGTAGTTGCCCCACGCCGGGGTGCCGACGTAAAAGTCCTTGTAGCCCGCCTTCACCAAGAAGGTCGTGGCAAAGTGAAGCGCCCCGGTGCCGCCAGGCGTGTGCAACGACGACACGCGGCCTTCGCCGGCACCCGCACCAAAAACCGTCTTTCTTGCCTCGTGGAGGTACTCGGGAATACCCTGCATGTAGGTGTAGCAGTGGCCGGGATCATTGGCGGCAAGAACGGCCTTGGCCCGCTTGACACTGGGGAACACGTACGACGAGTCGCCGTCCTCGGTCTTGTACACGCCGATGGAGGCGTCGATTTTGTCGGGGTGCGGGTCGGCGGCGTGCTTGTTGACAATGGCAAGGATGGGGTCCTCGGCCTCTTGCACAATGTGGGAGAAAAACAGGTCGGTGGTCATTTTTGCAAGATGTGGAGAAACGCCGCGATGGTGCATCTTATAGCCATGCGCGCGCGAAATTTTCCAATTCCGCGTCCGCCGATTGCCGTGCCGGTGACGGAATGAGGCAACTCCACACCTACGCAAGAAGCTCGTGGCATACTGCCCCGATGCCGGTGCCCGGCACGCCCTCGACAAACTGGAGCGCCACACCGGCCACGAACCGCGTGTTGTTGGCAAGCACCCTGGTGGCGGTGCCGTGTTCGCTGGAGGCGGTTTGTAGCTGGAGAAGGAGCAGCCGCAAATCTTTAAGGAAGTTGTTGGAGAATGATTCGCCGAGAAGGTCAAGTTTGGCCGGCTCCACGTTGCTGGAGACAAACGTCAGAAGCGCCAGGCCCACGGCAGTGACCTTGTCGAGGACATAGGTGATGGAGGAGCCGTTGGGAATGGGACTAACTGCTGTTTGTAGCAACCGGCGCACGAGCTCCTTGTGTTGGAGGGCCTCCGCATCTCTTAGTATGGCGGGAAGAAGCACAAAGAGCACGTTGTGGGCCTCTGGTTCGTCGGGGAGGGACTCCCAGATGGAGAGCAGCGCCATCTTGGTCGGCTGGAGCCGGATGAGTTTCTGGAGAAACTTGAAGTAGATGGCGCCCACCTCCTTGTAGTAGTTGTAGTTGTCGACTAGCGCCTTGTTCATGGGAGAGAGATCGACTTCGAGAACGGCCTCGGCAAGCTCCTCGTCCAAGAGGTTGTTGAGCATGTGGAGGCCCTGGTACTGGACAATGTCGTTGAAGTTGGCGGTGAGGAAGGCGTGGACGTCTTGTTTCTGGACGTGCTGGCGCACCGCCCGCCGGGTTTCGGCGCTGGTGATGGCATTGCCAAGAGCGATGGCGGCGGCGGCCACCACATAAGCATTGGTGGCACGGAGGTACTTTACGTCCAGCTCGATGTCCACCCGGTAAGACGTCATGGACGTGAGGTTGCCGCTGGCGCCAAAGAGGCGTCGGCACACCAACGCGTAGTTGTCGATGTGGGGAACCTGGAGAAGCGCCTCCAACAAGCGCTTGTGCTGGGGTGGGGCAGCAATGTGCTCCACCAGGGAGATGTTGTGGATCGCCAACGCGAGCTGCTCAATCTCGTCGGGTTCTTCAAGCCGAACGACCAATCCCACGAGCTTTTCAAAAGACTCTGGTGTCGTCCAGAGGGTGGTGGGGTCCACATTACTCGAAATCTCCGCCGCTAGTTCCACCGCGTTGGCGTAGTCTTCGTGCTCCTCTCCAAGGTACGCCACAATGGCTGGGAACACCCCGGCCTTGACAAAAAACTCACCAAACTTCTTGATGAGCTCGGTGTCGTGGACAAACTGCGTCAAGAACAAGAGCACCCGGTCGGTGGCAATGTGCTTGACGACATTGGCCCAAAACTCGCCAAAGCCGGCGGCCAAATCACCTCGGTTGGCGTCGTTTCCCGCGGTGAGGTTGATGAGAAGGCGGAGGGCGTCGGACTCCGCGGGAGTGTTCCAGGTACTGTTGACCACGGCGACAATCTCGGGGATGTGCGGGCGGGCGGACGCGCGGGCGGTGTCGTCCCGCAATTGCGTGCCCCACTGGTGGAGGGTGGAGGCGGTGATGTCCATGCGCGGTAAGGTCGCACTATAACATGCCAAAGTCTTGCAACTTCAGGGCTGTGTCAGAGGGTGGCTGCATTCACTCTAGTTGGCATACGCTTACATGGATGGCACTGGGTGTGAGCGTTCTTGACCAAATACTTGTTCGACAAGTCAATTGTAGACAGTGTTCTACTCTTGACCGACAAGGAGTCAACTGTGGACAGTGTTTTTCACTATTCCTTCTCTGGTCAACTGGAGAAGATGATGTTTTTAACCGACGAAGTAGGAAGGGTTGTGCTCCTACTTTTGACCTCCTTCGTCGGTCAATCCTAATCTGTATTGTGCTCCTACTCGATTGACCTCCTTCGTCGGCCAATCCTTATCTGTGTTGTGCACCTACTCGATTGACCTCCTTCGTCGGCCAATCCTTATCTGTGTTGTGCTCCTACTCGATTGACCTCCTTCGTCGGCCAATCCTGATTCCTGATGTGTGTCATTATTCGTCTAACTCTCAAAAGCCTTCTCGCCCTGCCGGATCCCCAACACATACCTCACATCTATACACAAACTCAAACTGTGAAGCATGGGAAGAAGATTGAGCAAGTCGCGGTCCAGCTGGTCGTTGATCCACCCTTCAATCACCACGGCGTTGTTTTCATGCAATGCATAACTCACGGGCGAGTTATCTAGAATGACAACGTTCTTGAGGTCGTCTTCCTTAAACACCTTCGAGAGGTCTTTGATGTATCCCACGCCCTGGCGAAACGTACAGTCGCCTCGGTAGTACCGCTTGGTGAAGACGCGCCGTTTGTCGGACGCAGGATCGCCGTACCGCTGGCGGTGGTATGAATGTTCGGGGAGCTTGTTCTTTTTATCTGGCCCGTGAACATGGTTGATGATATCCAGCTCGAGCCAGTCGATGATGGGGTCCGCGTACTCCTTGACGCTGGCGGTGAAGATCTGGAGCTCGTACCATTTGGCGATTTCCCGGAGAAAGAAGTCACAGAACGGCCGCTTGTGCACGTAGTACAACGTAGCAATGTTGTCGAGCTTGATCTCAATCATGTGGGGATTGCCGCCTCCGTAGGTCCGGGGCAGGCCCCGGGACAACGAGTGAATAAGCGTCTCGTCAAGGTCCAAAATCAATGTTTTGCGGCGGCGCTTTTTGTTGGGGTTGCGTGAAAGAGGGAAGAGTCGCTGGGGCGGAGGGATGATGTACTTGGACGACAGCGTCGGCGACTTGATGGCGTTGGAGAGCAAGTTCTGTTGCTTGAGGAGTTCGGTTTTGTCGGACATATCCTCGTGTTTGATGTCATACATGGTGCGGTCGTAGTCGGGGTCATTGGAAACAAACGGGTACGTGATGAGAAACCACACAAAGAGAAGCGGCATGAGCACCACGTGCTTGGGCACAAACAACACAGCGTCCTTGAGCTTCGTGAAGACCGACGATGGTGGGGGGACCGGCACCTCGGTCTCGGGCACGGGGTCCACCTCGGGCACCTCGCTGATGGCCACGAGCTCGTCCTTGTCGTCCTTCTCATCCCGGAACTCTGGGTTTGGTGGGTAGAAATGGTCGATGGAACTGACCAAGATTTTCAACGAGTTCATACCATCTAACTCACGCAAATCACACCGAGGGGGAAAACCCGCACCCGCGTTGGGCGGGCCCCAATGTCGTATGTCGTATTCGCCGGCGAAAGTTGCCGCCGAAGCACCAAGGGGTCGAACCAACTGTGTCATATCAGCCTAGCAAGGTCACCAAAGTACAACTGGTTTGCGTGGGGACCTCGGCCCCACCCAACATTCTGGTGTTGGTTGCGCGGCCATTTTGGGTAACCAACCGATCACGAAAAATCCCAGAAACAACGTCAACCATATCACCCTCGATCAATAAGCTTGACTGCCAGGTTTCTTCAAGCAAGGCTTCGACCACACGGCTTGCTTCGACCAATACCTCGACAGGTGCTTTGCTGGTATTGGCTTGGCCAACGCCGCGCCGCACCCAATCTGGCAATTGGTGAGTTCGGCCCATCGGTCATCCGGCCCAATTGGGCGGTGCGCACCAACTTTGAAAGTTGGTCCCTTGACAGTAGAAGATGGGGTCGCAAGCCCTTTGGCAGACCCCTGGCAAGCCAGGGGCTGCCAGGGGCCTAAAACCCCCCCACCAACTCGTCCTCCTTGTAGTTCATGGCGCGGTTGATGAAACTCTGGAACATCGCCGTGAGACTGCTCCCCGGATCCTTCAACCGCCGGAAGTCAATGACATCGTCGAGATCCAGATCGTCGGCCTCGCCGTCGTAGCCCGGCTCCGTGGTGCTGCCCTCGTGCTGGTCGTCAATGCGGAAGTTGTTCAGAAGACTGGTTTTCATGAGCCGAATGGTGTTGATGCGAGACTCGCCGCTATCCTCGTTGGCGTCGTCGTCTCCCGGCTTCATGAGCTTGATCTGGTTGGTGTTGTACAGCGAGCAGTACTTGCACTTGAGCCCCAACACGTGGTACGCCACGTTCGACTTGCCCTTGCAGTCGTTGCACCCAATGATGCACCGCCAAAGATTGTAGGGAGGAGGCATGGGCTGTTGGCGAATCTCCTGGTCAAGAATGCGGAATTGCGTCTCCACGTTGGCCACCGTCTTCTTGCACAAAGGACACTTGTACGAGTGCTTGGAAAGCTCCTCGTAACATGCCTCATGAATCAGGTGCCCGCACTTCATGAACACCACCTTGCTCACCGACGTGAAGAGGTACTCGTTACACACGGGACAGTCGCAGTGCGTGGTGTTGGAGAGACACTTGTGTCGCTCCTTGAGCTGGATCGAGAGACAAATGTTGCACTCATCACAATGGAAGTAGTCCTTGCCAATGCCGAGGCCAAGGCGACAGATGCCACACTTGTCACAGTGGTAAATGTCCTTGTTGGGGTCGTTGTCATACAACTTGCACGTGGCACAAAAGTACTCGGCAAGCTCCTTTTCACAGTTGACGCAGTAGTTGTCCTCGGGCTCCTGCGGCGTGTTGCAGAACATGCAGAGAACGTGCTTGATTTCGTTCCGCACGAGCTTGTGGTCACTCACCTCGTCGTGACAGAACCGACACGTGAACCACCGGAGACACTGCGGGCACTCCACCTTGCAGTTTGTCTGGTAGTGGGAGCAGCCAAGAATGTTTTTGAGCTTGTCGTGGTACGACGGCTGGGTGTCGGCCTCGGTGAGAATGACCTCGTCGTCGCCGTCGCTGGCACCATCACTGGCGACGGCCTCGCTGTGGCTGGGGACGTCGCTCGCAACTGCATCACTTACCTCCTCCTCCTCCTCGTGTTGCTCGCCCGCAAACTTGTGGTAGTTGCCCATCATCAACCGTGTCACCAACTTGTTCTTGGACTCCTGCGGCAAATCCTGCCGGTTGATGCTCTGAATCTTACTCCGGAGAAGATCCTGCTTGTAGAAATCGTCGAGCGAGTCCAAGTGCGTGAGGGCCCGGACCTCGTCGGCCGTGAGCCCGTCGAGCTCACTGTTGTCGTCGCTCAACACGCGGGGCACCTCCTTGCGGCGGCGGCGGTGCCGGCGGCGGGCCGGGGGCTGGTCGTTTTCCGGAATCACCAACTCGGTCATGGCCGACGTTTCCGCCTCCACCACCCGTTGCACCACCACGGGCTCGGTGTACTGTTCCTTCTCGGGCAACTCGTCGTCGTCCACGGGTAGGGTTATGGCCTCGTGGATGATATCGGTGAGAGGCTGGAGCCGCTCAATGGCGGTGGATATGGAGAGCCCGACGTCCAAGTCGTGCAAAAAGTTGGCCATCTGGATCCGGGTGCCCACGGCTGCCCGAAGCTGAACGAGCTGTTCCTTGGTGGCCTCGGTGTTGTATGTGGAGAGATACTTGGAGATCTCGTCCCGGAGCTTGCTTGGGGCGGGGAGTGCCGGGAGGGTTTTCATGGTGGGAAGGCTGGGGAGCGTGGGCACGTACAGACTGATCAGCGGGAACGTCAACCGCCCGATCTGGTCGAGTTCTTGCGTCAACAGGTTATCGGAGTCCGACTCCATGGTGTATGATCTGGCGCGGGCACGTGACTCCCATCGCGTATGGACAAGTCCACGGTACACAAGACCGCCGAGTATGTGTTGAAGAACGGGCGACTGTTCGAGGAGAGGCTACGGAGTGGGCCGGAGGCAGCCAAGTTTGCCTTTCTCGAGGAAGGGCACCCTCTTCACGAATACTACAAGAAGTTGGTGGAGCCCGAGAAGGTGGCCAAGGACGAGGAGCTAGTGGTCGGAGACCTTCAATTCTACACGGAAGTTCCCCCCATTTCGACACAAGACGCCGAGGCCATCAAGCTAGCGGCCATGTTTGTTGCACGAAACGGCCCGTCGTACACCCAGGCGCTCCTCAACCACCAGCGCAAAACCGGCAACAAACACCAGTTCGGGTTCCTTGTGCGGAGCCACTCGCTCCACCCGGTGTTCCAGAAGTTCGTCAAGCAGTATGAGCTACTCATCAAGTACAACGAGGGCGATGGCGACGCAGCCACCACGCTCGATCGCATCCACCAGCCCGCAAAGCTCTTTGAGCGGGCGTGGGCCCGGGCCCAGGTCATCCAGAAGTCCAAGGACACGCTAGAAGCGCAGCAGAAGGCAGAACAACAAAAACAACTCCACTACGCCTCCATTGACTGGCAGGACTTTGTGCTTGTGGGTCGGGTGAGGTTCGATGCGGTGGACGAGGTGAAGGAGCTAGCGGTGCCCCTCGAGCGGGAGGCCCTCGTGTACCGGTCGCTCCAGGCGCGGGCGTCCGAGTTGAAGCTCGAGACGGCTTCAGTGGAGAAGGCCCCAGAACCAATCAAGGAAGCACCCACCCAACTCGCGGGAATGAAGATTCGGGCCGCTGGCGAGTCCCGGCTCCGCAAGAAGGCCGCCGTCAACACCATCACGTGTCCCCTCACCAACCAAGCCGTTCCCGAGGACAAGTTTGACGAGCACCTCCGGGTCCTTCTACGCGATCCAAGGTATAAGGAGCAACAGGACAACTATTTGAGGAAGAATTTCACGTATGCCACCAACCTCACGACGGACCAGGTGTATGATAATATCAAGAGGTTGGCAAGGAAGCGGGGAGCGGACAACTAACACAACTGCTGAGCGCAGCGAAGGAGTTGTTGTTAGTGGGTATAGATATCACCAACACAAAATTTACGAAGAATTACGGTGTCGTTGATCATCAGTTGCTCAGAGCATACAAGGAACTGATGAGGGCAAACAACTTCTTCGCTCATCAGTTGTTGTCAGGGATGGACATAAGCATCATTCACTCAACACCGAAGACTTACGGGGTATATACGGCGTCGGTAATCGGTCAGTAGCTATACCATACGGAACAACTGAGCGCAAACAACTTCTTCGCTGCGCTCATCAGTTAGCGGACAACTAACACAACTGCTGAGCGCAGCGAAGGAGTTGTTGTTAGTGGGTATAGATATCACCAACACAAAATTTACGAAGAATTACGGTGTCGTTAATCATCAGTTGCTCAGAGCATACAAGGAACTGATGAGGGCAAACAACTTCTTCGCTGCGCTCATCAGTTGTTTGTTCAGTGTGGATGTACATTATAACTAATAAAGTTAAGCCTTGAGAGAAGAAGCTCTTCTCTTCTTGATCTCAGCCTTCTCGGACTTACGCTCGTGCAAACGTTGAGCCAACAATTGGGCGTACTCAGCAGCAGCATCTCTTTGTTGTTGAGCGTTCTTGATCTTTTGAGCCTTGAGAGCTCTCTTTCTTTGCAAAGTTTGAGGAGTCACCAATCTTTGGATCTTGGGAGCCTTGGAGTAGGTCTTGTCACCCTTGACAACCTCACGTCTAACGACAAAGTCTCTGACGTCGTCTTCCTTGGACAAACCGAAGAACTTTCTAATGTTGTTGGCTCTCTTAGGACCCAATCTCTTGGGGGTGGTGGTGTCGGTCAAACCCTCAATGTCGTTCTCACCTTGCTTGACAATGGACAAGGCAAGAACAGCCAAGTCTTGGCCAACAATACATCCTCTGACGGACTTTCTCTTTCTCTCACCGGATCTTCTTGGTCTGTAACAAGAGTGTCCCTTGGCCAACAACAACTTGACTCTGGTGGGGTGCAACACACCTTGCTTCATGGGGAAACCTTGCTTGTCGTTACCACCGGTGATCTTGAAAATGTAACCCTTGAACTCGTCTCCGACAGAGTCACCCTCAACTTCTTGACCCATGCGCTTCTCGTAGAAAACACGCAACTTGTGTTCGTCATCAATGTCGATGGACTTTTGAGTACCGTTGGCGGGGTAAGAAATGTTCAACTGGATGTTAGTACAGCTTGGAGGTGGATGAAAAACTGGTGGGAGCTCAAACATGGGATAAATTGATGTGAATCGATGTGGATCACTCTCTCTTATGGCATGGATACATCATGTGGACTCGGCGAACGGCTTTCATCGTGGGAACTGGGCGGGACATACCTTCATCTTGCCTTTTGATGGATATCAAACTAAAATTTTTTCTTTGAAAATGTAGTCTGGGTCGCACTGAAAATTTCGGGGCCTGCACCGTCGCCCGCACGCCGCTGATGTAAGCGGTGCGCGTCACGTGTGCGCCAGCGCGCGCGGGCACCAGCCCTAAAAGCACGGAGAGCGTCTATCCCCAGCTTACATCTACCAAACTAGTGTCATTATACATTACTCGTTACGGTCTCGCTTGGGGTTGGCCATGTTGAACTGCCCCATGAACTGAACTGGCAGCGAGCCCTGGTTGGGCTGCTGGTGGTTGATCTGGGGTCGCAGCGTGGCCGAGGGTAGCATGTTCATGAAGTACAGCGAGGTGCCCGTGTGGATGGGCGTCATGCCCGTGGGCCACTCCTGGGGAGCGTAGAAGTTCAGCGGCGAGGGGAAGATCTCGTTGACGTAGCGCGAGGGAAGCGCGGATGCGGGGGTGGTTTCGTCCTTGATCTGGAACGCCTGGTTGTAGTAGGGGGGCTTGAACTTGGGCGGTTGCGGCTGCTGCTGCTGCTGATTCTGTGACAGACCCTGTTGGTGGTTCTGGTCCTCGCTATTCTGGTAATGCTGATTGAACACCTGGTTGAGGATCGGCGTCGGGAGGAAGTTGGCCCCGTTGTGGGCGGGATACGCAATTGACGGCGACGGTTGCGGTAGCAGACCAAAGTAGCCCATGTTGCCCGACGGAAGAGGTGGGGCCGTCGCACTCAGAGGACTGGACGTCTGCGACTTGTTGTGGATGGGAAGGGGAAGCTGGGTGATGGGCTTGCGGGATTCCGGGCTGCGGAAGGTGTTGAAGCTAGAGAACCTGGGGGTGTTGATGTTGGGCACGCCGCCCGCCGACAGATTGCTGTTGGGCTGGGAGTCCTTCTTGTCGTCCTTTTTCGTTGTTTCAAGCGCCGTGATGGTGTTGTCGCTGTCCTTGCCACCCTTGGCGTCGGAGGGAATCTGCACCCGGAGCACGGGGCGCTGGTGGGCCATCATGTCTTCGCGAGACCCCGTGGCCTGCGCCGCTCCCGACAGGCTGGACGAGCCATTGGACGCCATCAGCCGGTGCTGGCGCTTGTTGTAGATGCCCGAGTTCATCTTGTCAAACAGGCGTTTCTGTCGTTTGGGTTCCGGCAGCGACGAGTCGTAATCACTATCATGCTCATCGAGCGATTCCTCGTCATTGACAATCTTCAGCGAGAGGTGCTTTTTCTTCTTGTAGTTGCCGTAGTTCTCAGGACCCTTCTTTTCATGGGGAACACCAATGTTTTGGTAGGCATTGATGAGTTCGCCGGTGTCAACCGACGAAAACTCATACACCTTATTATTATTGCCGACAATGATCACCGCAAGGTCCACCTGGCAGAGCACCGCCAACTCGTGGGCCTTTTTGAAGAGCCCCGCTTTGCGCTTGACAAAGGTGACGGTGCGGTTTCGGTCGTCGGTGAGGGGCTGGATCTCAATCTTTCTTCTTCCCATGATGATGCTTAGAAGGAACAGGGAGGATAAAAATAGATGCGCGGGTCCCGTTGCTTTTTTTATCCTTCAGCAGCACAAACTCACAACGTGCAATGTGGGGATGCCGGTGACCAGGCCAATGTCAATGTTAAGCCAGTGATGGGTGGGAAAGTCGACCAATTGTCAACTTGCAAAGTTTGGTGATAAGATGCCACCTATAAATAGAAGGTGCATATAAACGAGATCACCGGCAGACACGAGGATGATGAGTGACTGAAGAAGTGAACGGTGAATAGGGTGAGATGGGAATAAGGCGAATGGATTAAGTGAGGTGGTGAGTGAGGGGTGAGTAAGGTGTGAGTAAGGGGTGAGTAAGGGGCGAGTAAGGGGGGTAGGTGGGTGTGGATAGGGTGAATGGTGTTTTGGCTGTGCCAGGCATGGGCCGCAAAGGTGATGATATTGGATTGGTCCATGAAGGGCCGGGGCAGCGGGCTTCGAAAATCGAGGTAATCACTTTAAGTGACCCAGACCTCTGGAACCGATTGGCAACACTAGCGACACAGAAGAGGCATGGTGTGGCACCTCGACTTCCAACTCATGGCCCGTAGGAGACCTCCCAATCATGGCCCGGGGAGACCTCCAAATCATGGCCCGTAAGTTTGTTGGAACAATCTGAACCCATGAGAATATCAGTGTCATCTGGGACTTGCACTGGGTCAGGCGTGTGGCTGCTTCTTGCAGTCAAACACACCGAGTCGGTGGCCCCCGCTGAGCCGTCAAAAGTCTTCAATCCAAACACCCTCATGACTCATATTACCCTTGTCACTGTAGAACACGTCACCACATCACTTCTCTCCCCTCTGTATCTGTAGACATGGCATGGTGCCATGCAGCCGGTCGCACGACCGCGGCACGGGTGTAAACATCGTGACACGCACCTCCACCACCATGCCGCCCAAGAAGAACAAAAACAAGAACAAGCGCCGCAGCCAGGCCAAGCGGGTGGCGGTGGACCAGCTATTGGTGTCCGAGCCCCCGACCGAGGCGGCTTTGGAGGGCAGTGGCGACCGCCGCATGTCCATAGATGATGCCATAGTGTCCATTGCTCAAGATCTGGGCGCTCATACGGACGAGACCATCTTGGCCAGGCCAACCACCAGTGCCGAGACACAAGAGCATGAGCCCGAAGCGGCGGACGCGTCGGTTTTGGAGCAACAGGTTGGGAATCACCACCCGGAGGGGGACGAATTGCATCTGCACCATGAACCCGCCGATGCGCCAATTGAGGCTTCTGTGGCACCGCAAGAGACGGAAGTCGATGTGGAGGAAAAGACCGAAGCGACTACGGCCGGCACAGAGACGGAGGACCAGCCCGAGCAAGTGGCCCTTCCGGCGGAACAATCCGCTCTTGAACAGGAGGCTCCACAAAAGGCTCTTCCGTTGGAGCAGTCAGCTCCAGTTCAGAAAAGCGAGACCCAGGCATTGGGGCGTCTGTGGGATCAATCGGCTGAAGCACCATGGGAAGAGCCCGAGCACAAAAGCCTTCCCTGGACAGAGCCCCGGCCCATCGAGCCAATTACACATGCATCTGAGACGGAGACTTCGTTGCCGTGGGAGAGCAGTGCTCCATCTGGCGAACAAGCATTGCCTTGGGAGGAGCCTATACAGTCGAGCAAGACTCAAGATGAAGCACACAACCAGCCCCAACCCGAGTCATCAGCATTGTGGGAGGGCCAGCCTCACGAGGCACTTCCGTGGGACCAGCCCTCGGAAGAGACTCTTCCATGGGACCAAAACGTACAGGCTGAGCCTCAGGACGAAGAATTTCAAAATGAACCAAGGCAAGAAGTGGCTGAGAAATCTGAGAAGGAAGAGGCGAACGTCACTGTGGAACACAAGGCCTCCGACCTTCCATGGGAACAAAACGCTACAGTGGAGTCTCTTCCTTGGGAGGAACCCAAAGAGGAAACTCCGGATCATTCAAGAGATCAGAACCTGTCTGAAGCCTTGCCATGGGAAGAGAAGCAGGCCACTCCAGTGGTTCCATGGGAGGAACCCGTTTCTAAAGAGGAAACTCCCGATGCTTCAATAGACCAACCCGAAGCATTGCCGTGGGAAGAACATCAGGCCGAAGCATTGCCATGGGAAGAGCATCCGGCCGACGCATTACCATCGGAAGAGAATCCGGCCGAAGCATTGCCATGGGAAGAGAAGCAGACTTCCGAGGCTCCAAATCCGAACCAAAAGCAAGAGACTTTAGGCCTTCCCTTGGAGCAAAATGACCAAGCCTCGGTGGACAATGCTCAAGATCCGGTGGAAGGTTCAGAAGACAAATTTGCAAGCATTTTTGGGGATGAGCTCGAGGACCTCCCCGAGCAGCTTGTGGCCAAAAACGAGCCCGTAGAGTCCGCCACTCCCGTCCCCAAGAGCCTCGACTTTTTGGAGCTCGATGATGATCTTCTCGGTCCCGCAGAGCAACAACCAGTACCAGTGCAACCAACCCATCCCGTGAAGAAACACTCATATACCCCCACCGGGACCCACAAGCCATACACGGCTCCCGTGGAACTGCCTGCGTTTGCTCCTGCCAAAGCTCCCGAGGCTAGAAAGAACGATGCCTACGATTTCCCCCAAACCTTCATCAAGCCCAAGGCCAAGCCTTCGCGGCCCAAGTACGCGCCCACGGCGCCTACCCCGGCCGTGCCAGTACCACCCAGCCATGCGTCCCCCGCGTTGCATGGGGTGGACAACCGGCTGAGAACGTCGTCCACGTCGTCGCTGGCCACCACCCAAAAGAAGGCCTTTTTCGAGGAGTTGCCCATCACCAAGCCCAAGCCCAGCTCGAGACCCGCGCGGGCGGCCTCGGCCAAGCCGGCAACCCCGGTGCCAGCACCAGCAGCGCCTGCGGTGCCTCACGCGCCGTTGAAGTCGCCGGTGAATCCATACGCCAACTTGGGTCAGACATCCAAGGCTCCCCAGCGTGTGGGAGCAGTCCCACCAGCACCACCGGCGTTCCAACAACCAGGTCATTCTCAGCCGGCAGGATACGCCCCAGCACCAGTGCCCCAGGTTCCTTCTTTGCCGCAAGGCTACCAGCCCCCGGCGCCTCAGCCTTTTCCACAGGGTCAGCAGGGGTTTGTTCCCCAACCGCAGGGTCAGCAGGGGTATGCGCCCCCACCTCAGCCCCAGGGGTATGCTCCCCCACCTCAGCCCCAGGGGTTTGCTCCCCAACCGGGCCCATCCCAAGGGTACGTTCCTCCAGCTCAGCCACAAGGCAGTCAACAAGGTAAGCAAGGCTACGCCCCCCCACCCGTGCCAACCTTCCAGACGCCCTTGCAAGCCCCAGCACACAGCCAACCCTTCCCCAGTGTCGGGGGTGGCCGCCGCGTCAGTTTCTCCAACCCCCAGGTCAACACCAACGTCCCTCGCACCTCCGACAAGGGCTCGGCCACCAGTCCGTACGTGCCCAACGCCGGTCCGTACGCGCCATCCAGCCACCGCCGCACCCACTCGCGGGCCAGCTCGTTGATTGGCGCCAAGGGCAAGGAGGTCAATCCCTATGCTCCTGCCAACCAGGTGTATGGGCAGACGCTTCACCCGGGCCAGTCTCCGGTGGCCCAAACTCTCCCGGCGCCTTTGCCCCACGGAGTGCCCCAACCATTACCCCAAGGTTTGCCTCTGGCCCAACAAGGCTTGCCCCAAGTGCCTGTGCCTCAGGGTCAGGTGTCTATTCAAGGTCAGGTGCCTGCGCCCCATGGGTTGCCCCATGGGGTACAGCCGTTGTCCCGTGGTCAAGCGCCTCGGGTCGACCCCAACGCCCTTCTCACCCGTCAGTTCCCCATTTTCCACTGGAGCACCACCGACAAAATCGTCCAGGTGGTCCCCCCCGTGGCCAATGCGTACTTGCGTCCGTCTGCCGCCATCCAGGTGCGCCCCGCGTCCGACGTGATCCTGGTCCACTCCATCAAGTCGTTTCCCGGACCCCTCAAGGGCAAGGCCAAGCGCAAGGAAGTGGAAAAGTGGTTGGAGACCAACATCCTGGCCCTCGAGCCCTCTCGTACCGACGAGATCCTCATCAACCAGGTGCTCCTTGCCCTTGTCAAGCACGAGGACCCCTCAAGTCAACAGTACAAGCACGCCGTGAGTGCCGCCCTCAACCCCGTGGTGGACTACTCGGCGGTGCCGCCCACCGACTTTGGGCGCACGTCCACCGCCCCCAACGCGTACCGGCTCGACGCCGCGGGCATCAACTCCATCTGGAGTTTGTTGCAAACCGGCCACACGGAAAACGCCCTCCAGCTTGCCATTAGCCGCGGCGACTGGGCTCTTGCCCTCATTGTGGCCAACTTCATGGGCCCAGACAGATACGCCAGGGTGGCGGCCGACTACCTGAGAGCAACCTTCCCTGCCGGCAACTCTCACAACAAGGTGCACTACCTTTTGCCCGTATTGCTCAAAGCATTCTCCGGCTCGGCCAAGAGCGTCGTCGACGACATGCGCAACATCCCGGCCGAAGGCCAGTGGGCGCAGGCCAACTACCGCGAGATCTTGGCCCTGGTGTTTGTCAACGGCAAGCCGCAGGACTTCTTGGCGGAGTTTGGCTCGTACCTTGCCTCGGTGGGCAACACCACCGCCAGTGAGTTGTGTTTTGTGCTTGCCGGATTGCCTCTTTCGACGCAGCCGTTGGCCAACGGCGCCACGTTCTCCGTTGTGGGCTCACAAACCCTGACGGGAGCGTACACCGAGGTGTACGAACTCATCCAGAATGCCCAGTACCCGCACTTGTTGTTGCTCAAGTTACGCCACGCCCAGGCGCTCGCGGACTTTGGGGTCTATGCCGAAGCCCAAAGATACTGCGACTACATTGGCGGCACGCTCAAGCAAGTGGGTAAGACGCCGTTCTTTGGCCCGCAGGCGTTCCAAGAGTTCCAGCTGCTTGTGGTGAGAATCTCCGAGTCCTCCGCCACCGACAACTCGTGGTTTGGCTCGAGAATCTCCAAGGTCAACCTCGACAAGATGTGGGGACAGCTCGACAAGTTCATTGGCGGCGACGAGCCCAAGCCCAAGAACCTGGACTCGACGTTTAGTAAGTTTTCCCCGTCGGTATCGAGAACAACGTCGACGCTCGACTTCACGGCGACCCCGGTGCACGAGACCTTCTCGGCGTCGGCGCCCCCCTCGGCCAAACAGTATCCCTTTGACCAGCCCCGGCCGGCGCTTGTTTCTGCCGGGTCCACCAACACCGTGTCGAAGTACCTGCCCAACCCCTCGGCGTTTGCCAAGCCCCTGGGCCCGGCGCTCCAGCGGTCGGAGCACTTGCTCTACAAAGCGGGCAATGGCCTGACGCACAGTTTGGACACCGAGGCGCTCCAGCCGCCAAAACCACCCTTGAGTCGCTACTCGCCCATGAACAAGGCGGGCTCGGTGAAGAACTTTCCCTACTCCAACAAAATTGCCCAATCGTCAACGTCGTCGTTGAATTCCGTCAACCACTATGCTCCTCAGCCCCAGCACACCCAATCGCCGGAGGCCTTTGCCCACCAGCGGACTTCGTCGCTCCACAGTGATGTGAGTTTGGATTATCCAAATGAATACACCTCAAAGAGACTTGACCCGGTGGAGGATATCTCGAGAGGGTCTTCTCAAACGTGGGATCAAAAGGAGACGGTGCTCCCACCACGGGCCCAAGTTGTCCAACCAGTCCAACCCGTTGCCCCACCAAAGGCTCAGCCCGCTCTATTCACCCCACCAAAAGCCCAACCTGAGGCTCTAGTCTCCCCACCAAAGGCCCAACCTGATGCCCTTGCCAGCCTACCAAAGGCCCAGCCTGATGCTCTTGTCAGCCCACCAAAGGCAGTTCAGGCACCACCCAGAGCCAGCGCCCCACCAAGAGCGCAGGTCTCGGAGGTTGTCCCTCCGCCAGTGGCCACCCAAGTGAGTGCCCCACTGGTTCTGGGAAGTGAGCAGGAGGCGCTTGCGTCGCCCATCCACGAGCTCCACCCCCGGGTGGAGGTTGACGAAATTCCCGCTCCCCCTTTACCAAGCACGAAGCCAATTCCACCAAAGCCGGTTGAGACAGTTGCGCCACCACAGCCGGTTGAGAGTGCCCCTCCACTCGGCGGCGAAAAAGAGTCAGTGCCAGTTGGCCCTCCACCTATCAACACACCTCAAACAGAACGCCCTCCTGTTGTGCCATCGAAGCAGCCAGTCGTGCTTCCCGCAATTCCATTGGAGCTTTCCAAGGGAACTGAGGAGAGAGAGAACATTTCATCGAGGACAGAGGCCGAGGAGAGTGCCCCACCAAAGGCGCCTAAGGAGGAGCCAGCGCCACCAACGGCCGAACCAAGGGAGGAGACCCCACCAGAGGAAGAGGAGGTTTCTGCCCCCCCTAAGGCCCAAACAGAAGAAGAGGAGGTTTCTGCCCCCCCTAGGGCCCGAACGGAAAAAGAAGATATGTCTGCCCCCCCTAAGGCAAAGGAAGAGGATGTTCCCGCCCCGGCAGCAGAGGACTCCTCTGTTCTCCCCAAGGAGAGTGCGTTTGCCCCACCCAAGGCCAGTGCCCCTCCCCGACTCACCGCCAGAAAGTCTCGTGGCAGACTCAACCCATATGCTCCCGGAGGAGCGGCCCCCACCCGGCCATCTCGCGGGCGCTATGCCTCCACGTCCTCCAGCAAGTACGCTGCCGCTGAGAAGTCTGCCCTCAACACGGGCTCCTTGGACAATGTCTCGTACGGTGAAGTTTTTGGCTACAAGCCAGAGCCTAAGGAGGACGAACAAGAAAAGAAGGAGTACCCCAAGACCATTGACGACAGCTTTGAGGAGCCCGAGGAAGCTCACGAGCTCGCCGCCCCGCAGGCCCGCAGTCTGTTGATTCTCAACACCGAGTCGTCGCCGCGCGGGCCCCTCAGCAACCCGTACCAGGAACGGCGGCCGTCGAACTTTGGCTTCAACGGGTTCCCGATCCCCGGGTCCCCCGAGCTCACCACGCGGGCCAACTCGGTGATTGGCGGTCCCGGTGGGTTGTTCTCGCTGAGATTGTCTCAGTCACAGCAACTGGCGTTGTACCAACAGTACGAGGTGCAGGACGATACGGTGCGGGAGTATGTGCCAGTTCCCGAGGATGACGAGGAGGATGAAGAGGAGCGGAAAAGGAGAAAGAAGCAGGAGGAGGAGGCCCGGTTGGCCCGCATCAAGGCCGACAAGCAGCGCCAACAAGCAGAGGCCGCCGCCGCCCGCCGCAACGCCAACGGCGGGTGGCTTTCCTTCTTCAACAAAAACAACAACGGGCAGGAAAAGAAGGTGTACAAGGCGCACCTTGGCGGGCCCTCGACTTTTGTGTATGACGAGAAGTTGAAGCGGTACATTGACAAAAGCCGCCCGCTCGAAGAGCAGCTTGCGGAGGCCAAGCCTCCGCCACCCCCAAAGGCGGGTCCGGCCAGTGGACCACCAAGCGGGCCGCCCGGCGGGCCGCCAGTTCCAAGCACCGGTGCCTCCGCTCCACCAGCGCCAAGCGGCGCTCCACCAGGACCATCCAGCGGCGGTCCTGCCCCCGGTGCTCCCGGAGCACCACCCGGTCGAGTACCCCCTGGAAAGAAGGGACCCAGTTTGGCGACGGCCGGGTTGGACGATCTTCTTTCCCTCGGCAATGGCTCCAGCGGCAGCGTGGCATCCACGAGAAGAGGCAAGAAGGCCAAGCGTGGCTACGTCAATGTGTTGGAGAATTAAAAGATGCAATGGCGTAAGTGGTACCTTGAAGAGGAGCTATAATTTATACTGATATGGGTGTTTGGCCCTAGGAGTGGCTTTCCGCTTTGCCTATGTTGCGCTGAAGAAGGTATATATCCGGCCTGATGATTCTTCCTCGTAGCTTTTTATCCCTTGGCGAGTCCTCCGTGTAGTCGTAGCCCAAATGAAAGTACCAGTCCCTGGCCCGAGCGTTTGCTGAAAACACCGTGAGGTTGGTGCCAGTGCACCCAAACTCGGTGGACGAGAGAGAGCGTGCCGCCGCGTGGAAGCTCGCCATGAGCCTGGACCCATGGCCGAGGCCCTGCATGTGCTTGGCCAAGTGGATCTCGTACAAGTACAACACCACGCGGTGGTTTTCCACCACGAGCTTACAGCTGACGAACGCACCGAGCGTGTCCCCCAGAAAGTACGTCACATACACCAAGCCACTCTCCTTCATCTCGTCCGTCTTTTCGGCTCGCCAGTCGGGGCCGTTGGCGTGGACATAGTGGTGCTCGAGGTTCTCCAGCACAAGCTCGAGGGCGGCCGACATTTTCAGAGGTGAGAGGTTCTCGACCGTCAGGACGCCAATCATGGCATCCCCAATCCCTTTTGGGAAAGCTTGCTGGCAAGCTGCAACCACAAGCGACGAGGCCCGCTCAATGTGGAGTGGGTTGTTCTCATCCAACATGGCGCGCGTCAAATGTCATGAAGCGACATGTCCCTCCCCTGATGCCCAGCCCGAGCGACAACGAACAAATGACCGATCCCGACCAAGTGACCGATGCTGATTCGAATGACAATGAAGACACATCATCGAGTACGCGACCATTTCCAGGCAGTGGCCCAGCTCCATACACCTCCACTGCACCCACCACACACGCCACGCCCCCCACGCTGCCGTACAAAGCATACAGCTCGCCCATCCGCCACGTCGTCGACTCACTCCACGAGGTGTCGCAAGAACGCGTCCGCCAGCTCTACCACCCCATGTCCTCCCCCATCAAAGGGCTGTGGCGACAAGGCTTTCGGGCCGGCCGCTTCAACAAGCACGACCGCATGAAGGAGGCCCGCCACCGCCATCGCCAGCACCAGCTCAGCGAGCGCCGCGACCATACCCTGGAGTCGCAGGACTACGAGACGATGCAGCACCAGCTCGAGCTCGAGGCACGTGAGCACGGCCTCGAGCTTCTGCCTGAGTTAGGGGCCCATGAGCTTCTGCCTGAGTTGGAAACGAATGAACTAACCCCAGAGGAGATTGAGCAGTTGGAGTTGGAGGAGTACCTCCGGCTCGAGCAGATGGAGCTCGAGGCCATGCTCGAGAACTTGGAGATTGCCTAGCCGACCGCAGGCTAGCAACGCATGGGCATCGGAGGTATCGGCGAGAAATGTTGCGCTGTTCCGTGGATATTAATCCGTGCCAATTGCCGCTACACACCGGCGCCGGCAAGCGGATGCGTTCAATCGCCGACGCCTCGATTGTGAGCCACGTCAAATCGGCGATGATCGACTGGCGGGGTGACAATCCTGCCCCGACGATTGGCTCATGCGGGAGATCTCGGCACCGCACGAGGAGGCGCCACACACAGGTTGCCCGTTACATTGTGCGAAGAATCATTGATCATCTGATCAAAGTTATCAGATACTGGCGGAATGCAGGTATTTTTTCGTGCGGATGACATCTGTCAAATTCATCAACAGCCACGCCCGTGACACAAACGCACGCGGCGGGGCTCGCAACTCGCGGCCCGCTCATTGGCTGCTTGCCAAGCATCATCGCGGTCCCTGCCAAGACATTGGATGCTGTCAAAGTGGCTGCTAAACGAAGCGGCGCAAACTAGCCGGTGTACGCCGCCGGTGCCGCCCCGGCCGTGGGTACCCACCAAATTGCATCGCAAAGCCTCACTCATGGTTATAAGCTCATTCCTGGTATCTCCTTGAGATTATTTTTTCAGATGCAAAGTTGACACTCGGCCGGGCTGTGATTGGCCGTGGGGGCAACGTCTTTACGAGCCAGTTATCAGATGAATCTACACTAAGCCATCAGAAGACGATGGGATACCATGGAGCTACCTTGGCGGGGGGGGGATGTCTGAATGAACCATCCCAACACTCAACGAGCAAACGCCCAGCATCCCAAATTCTGGTTGCTTAAGCCGCCGCCTGGCAATTCCTTCTTGATGAGCTGCATGTTCCTTTGGACACAAAAAATAATACCGGGGGCTACTTAAACAGGCACATTGCCGTTCCCACTTTCTCATCATGCTTTTGAAAGGACTCGCTACCGTGCTCTTTGCAACCAGCGTGGTGGCTGAAGGTGGGTTGACCATCTACCACAACGCAGAACTTGCTGTTTCCGCGTGTGAAAGTCTTATTGAAAAGTCGGTCCTGTACTTTCCCGAAGAGGACGAGGTGGGCTTTTGCACAACGGACCTTCAGCAGGCGCTCGGGTCCATTGCCCACTGCTTGAAGCAGCTGCCCCACCCCCAGGCCGAGGAGGCCTTCCTCAAGGAGTGTTCGCTGTTTGGCATCACTCAGGATGACCTTGATAGTGCCTACAAGAACGCCACCAAGTACTTGGTGTCCAATGTCACCGCCGACCCCGACTACGTGGAGGACGGCCTCTACTACAAGCCGGTGAACTTCACCGACGCCCGAGTCAACCAGGCGTACCTTTCGTCCAAGTACCGGTTCCTCAACTACAACTACCTGGCGTGGTTCGGCACCGCGCTCACGGCGTACTGGTTTGGCGTGTTACTTGTGGCGGGCGTGTGCAACTGGACGTACTTTTTGGCGCCCAGCTTCGTCAAGTCGTTGAACGGCACCGTGTCAAACACCTTCAGAAAGTACATCTCGCTACCTGCTCTCGGCAGAAAGCACCACGCCCACCACAAGCTGGTGTGGCGGGTGTTCCAGTTCATGGTGCCCACGCGGCTCGAGTCGATTTTGATTGGCGGCTGGTTGGTGATGGGCCTTGCCTTCTGCATCTCGCACATTGATTACACCGACGGCGATCTCTTCTGGCCCACCAGCAAGAGCGCCAACATTGGCCGCAAGATCGCCGACCGCACGGGCATCATGGCGTTGTTCCTCGTGCCCGAGCTCATTTTGTTTGCCGGCAGAAACAACTTCCTCCAGTGGGTGTCCGGGTGGTCGTACTCGCGCTTCAACTTGTTGCACCGGTGGGTGTCGCGGTTGATGACCATGTTCTCGTTCCTCCATGGTGTTGGCATGTACTACAACGCCATTGGTATCGGCAAGCTCGAGTTGAGAAACGCCAAGCCGTACGTGCGGTGGGGCTACGTGGCCCTCGTGGCCGCGTGCATCTTGTGCTTCCACTCGTTGATGGTGTTTAGAAGAAAGCAGTACGAGCTCTTCCTCGCGGTGCACATTGTCATGGCGGTGTTCTTCCTTGCCGGCATGTGGCTCCACGCCGGGTCCGCCGACCAGGGCTACGTGCAGTGGGGCTACGCCGCCGCCGCCGTGTGGTGCTTTGACCGGGCGGTCCGCATCTTCCGCCTTGCGGCCTTTGGTGTGCGTACTGCCCAGGTGCAACTCATTGCCGGCGAGACGCTCCGGGTGACGGTGTCTCGCCCCGGGTACTGGAAGCCGTTCCCCGGGTGCCACGCCTTCATCCACTTCCTCCGCCCCTCGTGCTTCTGGCAATCGCACCCTTTCACGATTGTGGACTCCGACACGAGCAAAAACACAATCACCTTCTACCTCAAGGTCAAGGGCGGCCTCACCCACGGGTTGTACCAGTATCTTGCCAAGCAGCCCGACAACAAGGCCAACATCAAGGTTTCGGTGGAGGGGCCCTACGGCAACCGAATCCCCGTGCATCACTACGACACCGCGGTGTTTGTTGCCGGCGGGAACGGTATTCCCGGGTTGTACAGCGAGGCCACCGACCTTGTTAGACGCGGCGGCAAGCAGCACGTCAAGTTCTACTGGGTCATTCGTCACTACAAGTCGATTGAGTGGTTCTACGACGAGCTCCTCAGGCTCAAGGACGCGGTGCAGCCCGTTATTTATGTCACGCAGCCCCACGTCCCCTTGGAAAAGGCCATTGGTGGACCCGCCACCGGCACCATTGGTGGTGGAGAGGTGGACGCCGACGACGAGAAGAAGACCGAGCTGACCGACAGCGACGACGACATTTCCGGCGACCACCTCGCGGCCCTCAAGTCCAAGTTGTCGTTTGTGGAGTTCAGAGAGGGCCGCCCGCTCGTCGGAGAGCTCATCACCGGCGAGATTGCCGAGGCCGAGGGCTCGATTGCGTTTGTGACGTGTGCTCACGCAGACCTTGTGGACGAGGCCCGGGCCACCATCAAGAACAACTTGGGGGCCAAGCGCGTGGAGTTGTTTGAGCAATTGCAGACGTGGTAGTATTTATATAAAATTTGGATAAAGGCTTGTCATAGACGCAATGTTGAGAGCTCAAGCAATCAGCTACCCTGTGGAAAAGTTGCAATTTGGGTGCGGAGCTCTTCCCCCAGCGCATTTCGAAAAATGTCTGACTTACGCGGAGAAACGTGCAAATTCGTAAACAAGCGTTCGGGCCATTGCTGAGTGTCGGCCGACCTATGCCCTTCGGCCACCGCTGACCGTCCCCCCCATTTAGTGGCGACCACTTGATGGGCTGAATCGCCGGACGATGGCTTGGCCACCGTTTGGCCGGGCTTGGCTCGCCTCCCATGTCAAACCCCGGTTTGCACACGCAGCGTCACCTCAGAATTTGGCGTTTGTGAAATTGCAAAGCGCGTTGTTTTGTACCGCAAATATTTTTTTGGCCTCGTGATTTCTCGATCCTCCTTTTCTGTTTTGAATCAGTGCCAGTCTCCCACGCGTATCTCTCGTTTTCTTCCCCGTGATGGTGTCCCTAAGCCTGTTTCACCAGCACGTCCCCACCGTGGTGCACCTTGTCACCAGAGCCAAGGATAAATGTGACGACGATGACTCCAGCAGTGCATGCCAGAAACCCGAAACCACCGACGCCTTGACCGTGGGGTTGGCCGTGGCCATCCCGGTGTTTGTCGTGGGCTGTGGCCTTGGCTACTTGCTCTGGAGAGGTTATCGCAAGAACAAGAAGGAAAGCATGGAACATGATCCCGACTTTGATGAAAACGGCGAGGCCACCGCCTTGCCGGACTTCCCCAACAAGAATGCCACCGACGACCCGTTCTCGACCCGCAACTCGGCGAGGTTCCCCATCAAGGCCAACATGGCGTCGTCGGCGTCGCTCCCCATGTCCCAGAAAGAAGACCCCTACCTTGATAACTTCGTGCTACCCTACCAACACCAAACGGGTCTGAAACTCTCGCTCGACGAGTATGCCAGAAACATCGGTGCCTCCGATGTGGCCTTCACGCCACGGGGGTCGTATGTGCCCGGCCACACGGCCCGCAACAGCTTGAATGTGCCGTCGCTCGGAGTGGGCCAGACGTCGCGGACTTCACCACAAAAGTCGGCGTTGCGTTCCGAGGTGGGCGCCAACGCGTCCCCAACCAAGTCACTTGGCCGCAACGAGCAAAAGTACACCAATCTCCCCAACACGTCGACGCACTCGTTCAACCCAGAAAAGTATTATGAGAGCTCGGAACTGTCGTCCGGCCGCGACGAGAAGTTTGCCGTGCAATACGAAAACGAAAAGGACACCTCGGACGCCACCTACGACACCACGCACGAGGTGTTGGACAAGGACCACCCGGAGCCCACTGTCACCGACGACGCCAACTTTGCGCGGGCCGAGCTCACCAAGGAGGCCCCCGCGGCCCCCCTCAACAGCGTGGAGTCGCCCTTTGAGGATCGTTTCTCGATAAACAGAAAGATATCGAGTCCGGCAGACATTTCTCCCGACAAGGACTTGAAGAGTAGCCCGGAACGGGCGCCGGAGGTGACGGAGGATCTGATGGTGGACGGCGACTTTGAGTTCACCAACGGGTCGGAGCCCGTTGAGGAGTCGACCCCGGATGCCACGACTCACGAAGTGGAGCCCGAAGTTGAGCCTACTCAGCCCGGTGAGCCAGCTGAGCTGGCTGAGTTCGTTGAGCAAACCACATTGGACGTCCCCCACCGGGCGGTCCGCAACAAGTCGCCCCGCATCTCCGCCTTCAACCTTCTCCAGAATGACAGCGACGACGAGGACCTGGCCCCCACCGACAAGCCCCTTTCGCCCGAGCAGGACGAGGAGCTCAAGCGCATGAAGTCGGTGTACAAGGTATACTTTGACCGGGAAAACAGCGTCAAGCGGGACGGCGAGCGGTTCGAGGACCGCTACGAGTTCAACCACGACGAGTCGCAGCCCCTCCCCGAGTTGGAGGACCACTTGCGCATCAACCGAGATCTCAACGCCAACATTGACTACGACAAGCGCATGACCACCACGTCCTCCATCTACAATGATACCCCCATCTTCTCCAGCGAGGAACAACAGTACTACAACCAGCAGTACTACGTGCCTCAAGGCAACAGCGCCAACACCAGTTATTCGTCGCACAACACCCAGCGGCCCAAGGTGGTGCTCCCCCCGCTCCAGACGCTTCCCTCGGCCTCAGATATTCGCAAGTCCACCATCCAAACGTACACCGACTTCCAGCCGCGGCCCAAGGGCCAGGTGACGTCCCCCACCTCCAGACAGCCCTTCAACCCGATTGAAAACGACGGCGTGTGGACGTCGCCCGTGACGTCGCCGCAGGCCAGCCACCCGCCCACGTTCGACGGGTACGCGCCTCCTCTTGCATCCAACAACTCGCTGAACCAGGTGCCCTCGGCCTCGCAGATGGCCCGGTCCAGTGTGGTGATGTTGAACCCCGTGACGGAAATCACCAAGCTGAGAAAGTTCAAGCCCGCGGGGTCGCTTCCCTCGGGCGGCGTGGTAAGTCCGGTGGCATACCAGAACGCCCAGTTCGAGGCCCACTCCAACGACGACTTGATTCCGGGCAACCGCAAGAGCGATCTTCGTCGCATGATGAACACTAATTTCTAGCTTGTACTATAGGATATGAAGAGAAAACGTTCATATAAACTAGCCTACGCCAAGAGAGTGTGACTGAGGGCGGAGAAGAACCGTGGCCCCTTCACCCCGATGGTCTTGTAGATGCTCTGGAGCTCGGCCAAGTCATCGTCGGTGAGCTCAATTACCTTGGCAAAGTTGCGGTCCAACTTCTCCTTGGTGGTGGCCGAGGGAATGGGAAGGATCTTGGTGACCTTGGGGATTCCCTCAAAGTCGGTGGCCTCAGAAATCTTGACAATCCACGAGAGGGCAAGCGTCTCCAACGACACGCCCTTCTTCTTGTGGGCAAAGTCGTGGTACGCACGGAAGAGCTTCTTGTTGTGTTCGAAGTTATCGCCCTGTAACCTGTCCATGTGCTGGCGGAAGTCGGCCTCGTGCATGTTGGAAACATGGGTGTCGATGTTGTCGATGAAGTAGTCGGTCAAAAGGCCCATGAAGAGGGGGGAGTACGCCAACACCTGGATGCCCCTCTTGGAGAGCTCCTTGAGAATGCCCTTCTCGATGATGTCCTGGGTGATGAGACTCAACTCGAGCTCAATGGTCGATGCCGGGAACACGGTGTCGGCCTCGATGATGGAGTCGACGCCAAGCTCACTGAGCGAGATGCCGTCGAGCTTTCCCGCCTTGACGTATTCGGAAATGACACCAATGGTTTCGGCAAGCAGCACATTGAAGTCCCTTCTAGAAGGACCAAAGAGAAGTTTTGGCCGCTTCAGCGGGTCCGTGGGGAAGTAACTGAGCACATTCTCAAGGGACCGCTTGGTGTTTTCCACCGAGTTGTCTGGCAGCATTTCCGGCCACTTGGTGCACCCCTTGATCACAAAGGACAATTGCTGGTTCACCTCGTCGGTGTTGGCCTTTACAAACGCTTGCAAGAGCTTCAAGTTGGAGTCCTCGGGCCCGTAGAATTCGGCGCCGTTGAACAGCCGCACGCCGTAGTGGGCCACCGCGTACTGGAGAAGCTTGACGGCCTCCTCCGTGGGGATGCGGCCAGGCACCCAGCTCAAGCTCATGGTTCCGAACCCGAAGGTTCCCAATTGTGCGATTCTCGACATTGATGAGGGTCTGCTGGGTTGGGTGCGAAATTTATACACGGGCTTTCGGCCGATACCCCCGCATCTCCGAAGGGTTCTATAGTACGGGCAAGTGTCAATGCACGATGGGTGGCAAATCTCGTATCTGTCAACCAATCTGCCACCAGGGTACATTGCCGTGTGGCACAGCCGGAGAACTTACGTCATATCCGAGTCGGTGGTCATGCCATTGCCGAAGCGGACAATGCCAAATGGGGAAGCCATGACGTGAGGCACCAGAGGGCAACCACAGCCAGGCCGTGCCATCAACGCCAGGCATACTTGGCCGTGGTGCCCAATTCGGCATGAGTTACGACCGATGGTGTGCGGCTGGACCAATCTGTCACATGGCTCACCACAAATTATTGTACGACGCTAATTTCACATAAGTCATATATTAGGCCAAAAGGGTGTGGTTGATGGCCGAGAAGTAGCGGGCGCCCTTGACGCCGTGGCTCTTGTAGATTTGCTGGAGCTCCTCCAAGTCGTCGTCGGTCAAGTCAATCACCTCCGAGAAGTTCCGGTCAATCTTGGCCTTGGTGGAGGCCGAAGGAATGGGGAGGATCTTGGTGACCTTGGGGATGCCCTCAAAGTTGGTGGCCTCCGAGATCTTGAGGATCCATGAGAGGGCAAGCGTCTCCAACGCCACGTTCTTCTTCTTGTGGGCAAACTCGTGGTAGGCGAGAATGAGCTTCTTGTTGTGCTCAAAGTTCTCGCCGTTCAATCTTTCCATGTGGCGACGAAGATCCCCCTCGGGAATATTTTCGATGTAGGTGTCGATATTCTCCACAAAGTGGTCGGTCAAAAGTCCCTTGAAGAGGGGAGAGTACGCCAACACCACCACGTTTCTCTTGGAGAGCTCCTTGAGAATGCCCTTCTCAATGATGTCCTGGGTGAAAAGACTCAATTCAAGCTCAATGGTGGACACAGGGTACACGGTGTCGGCCTCGATGATGGAGTCGACGCCAAGCTCACTGATGGAAATGCCATCGAGCTTGCCCGCCTTGACGTACTCGGCCACCACTCCAATGCTGTCGGCGAGCGACACATTAAAGTCTCTTCTGGAAGGACCGAAGAGGAGCTTGGGCCGCTTCAGCGGGTCCGTGGGGAAGTAACTGAGCACATTTTCAAGCGACCGCCGGGTGTTTTCCACCGAGTTGTCGGCCCTGATCTGAGGCAACAAGTGGGTGCATCCCTTGATGACCAACGTCAACTTGCGGTTGTACTCGTCGGAGTTGGACTCGACAAACTGCTTCAAGAGCTTCAAGTTGGCGTCGTCGGGCCCGTAGAACTCGGCGCCGTCGAGCGTGCGCACGCCGTAGTTGTCAATGACGTAGCGAAGCGACTCAATGGACTGCTCCGCGGGTGGGGGGACGGGCGTCCACGTCATGCTCATGGTGCCGAAGCCAAAGGTTCCTTCCTGGGTGATTCTCGACATTGTAGGTGTTGATTGCGCTACTGATGGTGGGTTGCGAAATATATAGTGGTTGCCTCGGCCGAGCTTGCGTGAGCATCTCCGAAATGAAAACACCAAACGTCAACACAAGGTGCCAACTCCGATGGAAACCACGGCTGAGACGCTGGTACGGCCGAACGCCGCGGAAGTATGCCTGATATAGGCATAGATCCGATGCTGGTGGCAAACATTCTGTCCATCAACTCATGCTCTCATAGGCTGGTGCGAGAATCTACGTGATGATAAGACATAGATCTACTGTGAAATTCGCCATACGGAGATCGGAATGTATTGCCACTAGGATTGTTGTTGGTCAATGGTGATCATTGTTTGGTCAATGGTGATCGTGGTAGTGTCGTATTGTGATTGTGGTTGTCGTATCAATATTTCAGTTCTGTTATGCAAGGTCATAGTCGTCAATCTTGTTCTTGTACTTGAGCAAGTTGCGCTTGATCTTACTCGTGTCCACCCACGTCAAATAATCCTCGAGATTGCGGGTGATGAGGTATGCCGGGTCGGTGATGACGTTGGGCCCCACCCGCACGTGCCCCTGCTCAATGAAGGTGTTGGCGTCCTTGATGTTCTCCGCCATCTTCAACCGGCACATCACCACGCCGATTCTGCGTCGGCAGAACGCACTCACGGTGACCTTGTTCTCCAAGTCGGAGATCTTCGACTTGGTGGCCAAGATCCCAAGATTGTAGAGCTTCTCGAGCATCAACTGCTCGTGCTTGATGCGGAAGGGGTCGGTGGCCTGTAGTAACGAGAGCTTGTGGGCCAACTGGCGGATCTCGCCGCAGATGCGGTTGTATTTGTGGTAGTCCTCTCGGTTCTGGATGTGATACATGGTCATCACCTGGAGGTCGCGGTGGCCCTTGTCTTGTTTCCAGTCGAGGAAGTCGACCTTTCGAAGGAGCTTCTGCTCATGATGCTTCAACTTTCTAACCATGATGAGATGCCTTTGAAAAGTGCGACAGAAAAGATCCGTGCCCCAGGCCGAAAAAATTATCATGAGGTTCCTCCGTTCGTTGCACTCGTCGGCGGCCTTGATGTCCAACATCGGCAAGCAGCCGATCCGACTCGTTGAGGGCGTCTCGTGCATCACCGAGGAAGTGCCCGTGGAGTTTTCCAGGGCCTTCTTCAAGGGCAAGAAGGTGTTCAACCTCAATCAGCAAATCTTTGTCCGTGGACCGCTTGGACAGCTCAAGTTCTCTGTCCCCAGCTTCGTCAAGTTGTCCATAGACAACAGCACCGTCACCGTCAGTGTCGAAGACCCAGAAGACAAGGTGCAGCGGTCCATGTGGGGCACCACGCGTGCGCTTCTACAGAATCACATCATTGGCATTTCCGAGGGCCACCTTGCCATTGTGAAATTGGTGGGAACGGGTTTCAGAGCCAACATCGAGTCCAACGACAAGGGCGACCAGTTCGTCACGTTGAAAGTGGGCTTCCCCTATCTCCCCCGATTGAAGGTGCCCGAAGGTATCAAGGTGTCGTCCCCCAACCCGGCTCGTCTTCTTATCGAAGGCACCGACAAGCAGCAGGTGAAGTTGTTTGCTGCCCGCATCAGAGAGTTCAAGAAGCCCGAGCCGTACAAAGGGAAGGGTATTTTTGTTGACGACGAAACCATTCGTCTCAAGGAGAAGAAGATTAAGTAGTGTAAATAGAACGGCCCGAGCCATACATGTCATGAGGAAGGTGAAGCGACACATCTTCGGGGTGAAGTCAGACCCCTACCCCAACTGAACGGATGTACGGGTGTTTTGTGAAAATTCTCAATCACCATGGTCTTCCCCAACCCGGGTCTAGGCCGTGTATTCACACGAGGCGCTGCCCAGCTCACATCCATACACGCCGTCCCCAGCATCCGGACGGTGGCCCCCAAAATCAATCACACGTTGGAAAACTCCAACCTTCGAAAGAAACTTCTCACCCGTCCCGGCATCTTGGGAGTCAAGAGAGGCATGATTTCCTGGTTCACCGACAAGGGCGAGCAGTTTGCCGCCACCGTCATTGAAGTCAACTCGTGCGAGGTCATCGAGAGCAAGACCATCGACAAGGACGGCTACAACTCCATCTTGCTTGGGCAAATTGACAAGCTCAAAAACGTCCGGCCCAACCTCTTGAAGAAATTCAACGACGCCGGCGTTTCCCCCAAGGCCCACCTCGCCGAGTTCCGTGTTCGTGAGCCGCTCGTGCTCCCCCCCGGAACCGAAATCAAGGCCGACTACTTTGCTGTTGGCCAGCTCGTCGACGTCAACGCCGTTTCCAAGGGTAAAGGTTTCGCGGGTGTGATGAAGCGACACGGCTTCGCCGGTTTGAATGCATCGCACGGTGTGTCGAAGGCCCATCGTTCCGCCGGTTCCATGGGTGCCACCCAGGATCCCGGTAGAATTCTCCCTGGCAAGAAGATGGCGGGTAGAATGGGCGGCCGCAACTGCACCACCCTCAACGCCGAGGTGCTCCACACCGACGCGGACGCCGGCATCATCGTGGTCAAGGGCCAGATCCCGGGGCCAAACCGCGCCTACGTCAAGGTGGCCGACTCCAAGCAACTCTACGGCAAGTCGTTGCTTGTGCAGAGGGCCCAAGAGAAGCGCATGTAAATAGAATAAACCCATAGTCTACGCATGTGGCCGTACAAACGTACTTTGCCGGCACTCAATGGGTGTGCTCATCATTGCTCTCTTCCAGTGTCTTCAGAAGGATGTCTCTAGGTGAGTTCTCATGGAAAGAGTGATCATCTGATGAGGTCTAGTTTTCCGATGGCTGTTTGACAAGCCATCGCATGCCGAGGCACAGCTATTTAACAAGCCATCGCATGGCCTCGTGCCTCGGCATGCAGTGGCTTGGACCGACTACTTGTCACACACGAGGCCCCACCTGGGGCCCAATGCCTGACGAGCTCCGATAAATCGAGAGTCGAGAGGTTCCAAAAAATAATGTTCGCCATATAAAGACACCTCCCGGATGGTTCTGGTAAAAGGCAAGAACCATGTTCGAAAGAAGGTGATCTTCTGGCGACACCGAACAGGCGGCGATGCGCGCCTAATATACTGAGCAGCGGGTAACCCTTGATAAAGACCCGTACCCTCGGCACGGGCAGGCTATGTACATTACTTTGTTCTCGTCAACACCGAGTTGGTGAGAAACTCTAGGGCCAGCCGCGCGTCGCTCTCGGGGAGCTGGCGCAAGTTGGCCAATGCGGCTTGACAGTAGTCCTCTGCCATTTTGCGGGTCTTGTCCAACCCGTTGTGATTGTGCACCGCCTTGCGGGCCAACTCCACGTCGCCCGGCTCGCTAAACTTGCGGCCAATGAGCTCGCCGAGCTCGGGCATTTCCCTCCAGGCGAAAAGAACCGGCGCCGTGGCCAACCCCAACTTCAAGTCGGCCTGGCTGGGCTTGCCGAAGGCAGCGTCACTGGAGGTGTAGTCAAGCATGTCGTCGACAATCTGGAAACACAAGCCGAGGTTGCGGCCAAACTGGTAGCAGTTTTCGATAATGTCTTCGTGTGCGCCACTGAGCACCGCGGCGGAGCGGGAGCTCTTGGACATGAGCGATGCGGTTTTGAGGTAGGTTTTGTGGAGGTAGTACTCGAACGCAGCGTTGACATTGAGCTCGTGCGACACCTCGTGCGGACGGGCCACCAGGAATTCGTGCTGCTGCGTGGGCACCTTGCCTGTTGGCAGGGGGATTTGCTTTGGTTCGCCGGCGTTTTCAATCACGTCGTCGTTGTTGCTGATGACGGTGTTTTTCAACTGCATGAACTCTCCCTCCACAAGGTTGGCAATGGTGGTGGACATGAGCTCCACCACCTCGATGTTTCTGAGCCGAGCAATGGCCACCGACGCCCGTCCGAGAAGAAAGTCCCCGGCCAACACCGCCATTTTGTTGGTGAATGCAATGTTGCCGGTGGCCCGGCCACGACGGGTGTCTGAGCCGTCAATGACGTCGTCATGGAGCAACGACGCCGTGTGGATCATCTCGACAATCTCGGCGAGGCGCCGCTGTTTGGGAAGAATGCCGTTTTTGCGGTCCAACTCGGGGAGATGGCCCATGGGCTTGGAGAGGGGGTCCAAAATCACCTTCGGGTTGATGCCGTGCAAAATGGCCAATGGAGAAATGGAGCCGTCCGCCAGCTTGCCTGCCACGAGCGGCGTGGCACTCTCGTCCAACTTTTTCTGCTCCAACACATCGAGCGTATCGATAGCAATGCGATTGCGTTCCTGCTCGGGGATCTTCAGCAACGCTTTGGAGAGCAACAACACAATCAACGGCCGCACCGTCTTGCCGTCGGCCTCGAAGTAGTAGGAGCTGACGCGGTTGAGCGTGGGGTGGCCCAGGCCAATGAGCCCAGCAATGTTCTTGGCGAGGTTGGACATCTCATTGCTAACGATGGAGAACGGGTCGGAGAACTTGGTGGGCGGCTGCACGAGTTTCTCGCCGGCCTCGACGGCGGTCCGGAACGAGTTGACGAGGGATCTCCGACTGAGCGAGAAGCAGCGGCGGGCACCTCGAGACAACATGGTGAAAAGTGCGAAAACGCCGAGTTACAACTGGTGGAAGCGAGACAAGGTACTCAGCGGAATCTACATTCTCCATTTTGGAATTGTCGAGTCGTTTTGGCAAGCTAACTCCATTTCAGTTGACTCCATCTTGCAAGTTGGCTGTAGAATTGGCACCTCTTTGTCATTGGCTTCATCTTCTATTCATAAATATAAATGGCGCTGGGACTCGTGGAGCTGGTTCAAAAACACATCCGGGGGCGTGAGAATGCCCAAGTTGCGCTGGGCATGCACGTTCAAGAAGGTGAGCCCAAACACAAAGCTGGCGTTGACCCAGCCAAAGCCCTCGGTGGCCACGCCCTTGAAGTCGACGCCCTGGTTGCCGTACTCGGCATTCACGCGGTGGGGCACCGCGCCCTTGAGCACGTTGTACTTTTCCACAATGACGCCGTTGTAGTCGACAAACGACCGGATCATCATGAAACACCACCGGTACGCCAACCGCCGCGCAACCCCATCGTACCCGTAGTTGCTCAACCCAATCCACGCAAGCATCTGGTGCGGGGCCCAGCCAAAGGGGTAGTCCCACTGCCGCGAGGGCCGGTTGATGCTGAGCTCGCCTCGACACCGAAGCGTACCAGACACAATGCCGCCGCTCTCCTCAAACTTGCTGATGCTGTTGGTGACCAAGGCCTTGGCTTGCTCCGGGGTGGCCACGCGCGAGAACAACGGCCAGAGCGTGGTGGCGCTCTCGTAGCCCGTCTGCTTCTTCTCCTTGATGTTGTAGTCGTAGAACATGGAGTCCTTCTCGTTCCAGAGGTACTTGGTGATGTTCTTCTGGCGCTGTGCCGCCAACTTCAGCCAGCGGGAGCTAGTTTCCACGCCAAAGTCGGGGTGGTCAATCTTTCCCTGGAAAAAGGAGTCGAGAATGAACGCAATGTCCACCTCGTACTTGTACAAGAGCGCGTTGAGATCAACGGTGGCAAGGTATGCCGCCTTGCCCTCGAGCCGGTACGAGGTGTCGTGGCCCGACTCCCGCACCGCCCGGTCGTGGAGAAAGTACTCGTCCAAGTCGGGCTCCGTCACCTCGCGGTTGTTGTACTTTTCAATGAAGTCCTCGCGGTTCAAGCCGTACTTCTCAAGGTAGGGCGCAAGCACGGTGTCAAAGTGGGACGGCTCGGTCTCGGGAGGCACCCCCACGCCGTCGGGGTGGTAGCACGACAACCCCGTCTCCTCGTCCAAGCGGGGCTTGCTGGTCCACACCTTGCGGTACTCTGAAATCGCCGCAAGCACCGCTCTTCTGAGAAAGTCAATCAGCTTGTCCAAGGGTTCGGCATTCACCTCGACGGTCTTGTTAAACACCCGAAGCGCCATGTCGGTGAGAAATGGCGGCTGCGACCGCCCGAGGTAGTACGACCGGTTGGCGTTGAGAATCTTGCCATAGTGCTTGATCTCATACATGAAGTTCTCCGTCATGCCCCGTGCAAGCAGCAAGAGCGAGTGGTCCTCGGCGGTGACGTCCACAAGCAACCCCACCGTCTCCATGTACGAGTCCCATCCGTACAACTCGTTGAAGCGGCCCCCCGGCACCACGTAGGGCTCACTGACCAAGTTCTTGGGGTCCTCGGGGTCGGGGTACGACGCGAGCGCCAACAACCCGGGCTTCTTGTTGATGGACTTGATGTACTCGGGCGTGATGTCCTTTGGAAGCAACTGCACGTCGAGGGGAATGTGGGGGCTCAGCTTGCGGATGCCATCGTAGAAGTCAAACTGGTCCAACCGGTCGTGGGGCACGTAGATGCGCACCAGCTGCTTGTTGACATGGCGGACCCCCTTGTCATCGACATAGTCCTCGGCAATCTTGGTGTCGCTGGCCATCTCCACGATGTTGTCCTTGGTTGTCTGCCTCGTCAAGGACTTCCAGAACTGGGTGGTGATGACGCGGCGCATGCGCTTGACGGGGTTCTCGCTGAGGCGGTCCTCGTCCAATATCAACTGGTTCCGACCAAACCGCTGGGCAATGGTGAGTTCCTGGAGCAAGTTCGAGAGCATGTAGGTGCCCCTGACCTCGCCGTAGCGAAACCCATTGGAGTTGGCCGTACCAAGCTTCAACACCTTGGGCCCGGTGTCCTCGATGGTGATTTGGTGGTCGTGGTTGGTGTCCTCGTTCTGGAGAAGCTCGCGAAGCGTGAGCTCCACATCGCTGATGTAAAACTTGCGGGGGCGGATCATGGCGTCGTCCATACTGGCCCGCCGGAACGCAAGCGTCTGGCGCACCGGCTCGTTCGGGTCGAGCTGCTTGTCAATGGGATCAAAGTGGGTGAGAGACTCTGTTGTTTCGTCGTACATGGGCACGATGGAGGGCCGCCGCCGCTCAAACGTCTGCGAGGGCGGGTTTGTGTTGGCAATGGCGGCCGCGAGTGACGACAGCTTGATGTTGGTGTTGACCACGGGAGGCGAGATCACCGTGTCGGACTCCGACTCGGTGTTGTCGGGACTCAAGGACGTGGAGGTGGCCCTTTCCGGGGTGTTTTCCCGGGAATCAAAGAAATCGGTGGAGCCCGATTTCCTCTGAAACACGGAAAACGTCCGCGTGCGGCCATATTTCGACAGCTTGGGCGCCTGCGCGGGGTCGGTGGCGTGGCCGTAGTAGTTCTCGGCAAGGTCGAACGGATTGTCGTCGCTGCTGACCGACGAGTTTCTGCGGTGTGACATGAAGATGAAGAAAGACGGTTTGCGACAAGTGGGGTGCGCAATATCGGAATAATAGGTCGAGAGATTTCCAGGGAAAGCCATTGCATAACGTGACCAAACCTACAGCCAATGACATAACAGAATCGCCAACTCATACCTTGAGCTCCCGATTGATCAGCTTGGACCCCGGTCGTGGCTGGGCACACTAGCCACCGGTCGCATTTCTCCGTCCATCGTGCCGATGCCAGGGTTCAAAGTCACGTGGACACGCCCGTGCACCCGGTGCACGGGTCTCCAGGTAACCGCGGCATGCAGCCTGTGATTTCGACCCGTGCCCCTCGGAGATGCCCCGAGCGATGTGAGGGGCCACTCCGGTCCGTGCACCACGGAGTTTGGCGTTCCCCGCCCCAACATTTCCACCACCACGAGAGGATCAGTGAGGTTGTTTGACCTCTTGGGTTGAATTTGACCACTTGGTAAAGAGCCCGCCGCCAGGTCCGTGGGCGCCGGGTCCGACGACGTCCGGGGCTTCCTCTGACCCGGCGGTAAGTGTGAGGGGAGCTGTGTGCAGGACGCTACCCCATACTGGGCAATATATAAAAGCAATGCCCGTCAGCTTTTCTGGGTAATTTATATATTCTACAAAATGGTCAAGGTCAGTGTTCTCGGTGCTGCTGGTGGTATTGGACAGCCACTCTCGCTTCTTCTCAAGTTGAACCCCAACGTCGATGAGTTGTCGCTTTTCGACGTGGTGAACGTTCCTGGTGTTGGCGCCGACTTGTCCCACATCAACTCCGATTCCAAGACCCAGTCGTTCCTTCCATCCTCCAAGGAGGACAAGACGGCGTTGGCCGAGGCCCTCAAGGGCTCCGACATAGTTGTCATTCCCGCCGGTGTGCCCAGAAAGCCCGGCATGACCAGAGATGACTTGTTCAACATCAACGCGTCCATTGTGCGGGGGCTCGCCGAGGGAATCGCCGAGAACGCCCCCAAGGCGTTTGTGTTGATCATCTCCAACCCCGTCAACTCGACGGTGCCCATTGTGGCGGAGACCCTCAAGAAGAAGGGTGTGTACGACCCCCGCCGGTTGTTTGGTGTCACCACGTTGGACATTGTGCGTGCCAACACCTTCATTTCACAGTTGTTCCCCAAGGAGACCAAGCCCTCGGACTTTAACATTCGTGTGGTGGGTGGCCACTCGGGCGAAACCATTGTGCCATTGTACAGCGAGGGCAACTCCAAGCAGTACTTTGACAAGTTGTCGGAAGAGGAGCAGAAGAAGTTGATTCACCGCGTGCAATTCGGTGGTGACGAGGTGGTGCAGGCCAAGAACGGCGCTGGCTCCGCTACTCTCTCCATGGCGTACGCCGGCTACAGATTGGCCGAAAGCATTCTCAAGGCGGTGTCGTCATCGGAGCCCGTGGTGGAGTGCACGTTCCTCGATCTCGACTCCGACATCAAGGGGGCCCTGGAGGCCAAAAAGTTGGTGAAGGACCTCGGGTTCTTCTCGTTGCCCGTGGTGCTCGGAAAGAACGGTATCGAGGAGGTCAAGTACGATGTGTTGAACAACGCCTCGGCCGCGGAACAAAAGTTGTTGGAGGTGGCCATTGACCAGTTGGCCAAGAACATCGAGAAGGGTGTGTCCTTTGCTAAGTAGAGTAACCGAGTATTTGAGAAGTGAGTGTAGTGAGACTTTGTCGCATGTCGTATGTCGCGCGATTGTCAACAACAACTTCTCCCCCCATCATGGAATCCATTCTAGATTTCTCCAAAGACCTCGACATCGGGCTCTTTGATCAAACCGTCGATGCCTTCTATAAGGGTGGTGCCAGCCAGCAGCAGGCGCAGGTGATCTTGAACCAATTTCAGGAACACCCGGATTCGTGGAAGCGCAGTGACCAGATTCTATCTTCTTCCAACAACCCCCAGTCCAAATACATTGCCTTGTCGTGTTTGAACAAATTGATCCAGTACCGATGGAAAACCGTGCCGGAGAACGAGCGGGTGGGCATCCGGAATTTCATCGTCAACATGATCATTGCTCTTTGTGACAACGAAGAGGTGTTTGAGCGGGAGAAGGCGCTCATCAACAAGATCGACTTGACGCTCGTGAGTGTGTTGAAGCACGAATGGCCCCACAACTGGCCGCAGTTCATTCCCGAGATTGTGTTGAGTTCCCGATCCAGCTTCAACGTGTGTGAAAACAACATGATTATTTTGAAGTTGTTGAGTGAAGAGGTGTTTGACTACGGCTCGGAACAACTCACCCAGGCCAAGGCCAAGGCCTTGAAGTTGAGCATGAGAGCAGAGTTTGAGGAGATCTTCAAGTTGTGCTACGAGGTGCTTGACAAGACAACCAAACCCTCGCTCATCATCTCCACCCTCAGCACGTTGCTCAAATACATCCAGTGGATTCCTCCAAACTACATTTTCCAAACAAACCTCCTCACCTTGTTGTCGGGCAAGTTCTTGGCCAGTGCCGATACCCGCGCCATCACCCTCAAGTGTTTGACGGAGGTGGCGGCGCTCGTCAGCCCCGAAAACGAGGACAAGTTCATCACGCTTTTCCAAAACACCATGGAGCAGATCTACGTGGTGATCCCGCCCGAAACCAATTTGAAGGCGCTGTACTCGCTGGCCAGCTCCAACGACCAGCTGTTTCTTCAAGACCTCGCCATGTTCCTCTGCACGTTTCTCAGCAACCACCTTCTTCCCTTGGAGCGCACCGACTCGTTGCGGACGCTCTTGTTGACTGCACTCAACTACCTCATCAACCTTTCTCGCATTGAAGAAAGAGAGTTGTTTAAAACCTGCTTAGACTACTGGAACTCGTTTGTGTCGGGACTCTTCGAGGAGATCCAGAACATTCCCCAGACCGAGTTTTCGCCCTTGATGCAGCTCACCTATGGTGCCAAGGTCAATGGTGCCCCCAACCCCGACGACCTTGCCAAGTTCCCCTTGAGACAACACATGTACGCCGAGGTGCTCTCCAAGCTCAGATTGGTCATTATCGAGAACATGGTGCGGCCCGAAGAGGTGTTGATTGTGGAGAATGACGAGGGTGAAATCGTGCGGGAGTTCGTGAAGGAAAGTGACACCATCCAGCTCTACAAGTCCATGCGCGAGGTGCTCGTGTACCTCACCCACTTGAATGTCATTGATACCGAGCAAATCATGAACGAAAAGTTGGCCCGCCAGATCGACGAGACCGAGTGGTCCTGGCAAAACATCAACACCCTTTGCTGGGCCATTGGTTCCATTTCGGGTACCATGAACGAGGACATGGAAAAGCGCTTCCTTGTGCAAGTGATCAAGGACTTGTTGTCGCTCACGGAAATGAAGCGTGGCAAGGACAACAAGGCGGTGGTGGCGTCCAACATCATGTACATTGTCGGCCAGTACCCACGCTTCTTGAAGGCGCACTGGAAGTTTCTCAAGACCGTGGTCAACAAGCTCTTTGAGTTCATGCATGAGACCCACGAGGGTGTCCAGGACATGGCCTGTGACACCTTCATCAAAATCACCCAAAAGTGTAAGAAGCATCTTGCCACCAAGCAACCCGCCGAGACCGAAGCATTCATTAGCGAAATCATCCGCAACATCCAGCAAATCACCGAGGACTTGCAGCCCCAGCAGGTGCACACGTTCTACGAGGCATGTGGCATCATTGTCAGTGCGCTGAAGACCAAGGAGGAACGCGACAAGTACTTGAGCGACTTGATGGCCCTCCCCAACATGGCATGGCTGGCCATCATCCAACAGGCCGGCCAGGACCCGCAGCTTCTCACCAACACGGAAACCGTCAAGATCATTGCCAACATCATCAAAACCAACGTGGCGGTGTGCAAGGCGCTCGGTCCCGGCTTCTACCCCCAGCTTGGCCTCATGTACGTGGACATGCTTTCACTCTACAAGGCGGTGTCGTCGATGATTTCTGATCTTGTGGCGTCCGATGGCATCATTGCCACCAAGACTCCCAAGGTGAGAGGGTTGCGCACCATCAAGAAGGAGATTTTGAAGATGATTGAAACCTACATCAACCAGGCCGACAATCTCGAGGAGATTGTGCGGGACTTGGCGCAGCCCTTGTTTGCTGCCGTTTTAGAGGATTACAAGTCCAACGTGCCGGACGCCCGGGACGCCGAGGTGCTCAACTGTATGACGGCGCTCATTGCCAAGGTGGGCCACATGATCCCCGATGGGGTGGTGCTTGTGCTTCAGAACGTGTTTGAGTGCACCTTGGACATGATCAAGAACGACTTTGTCGAATACCCCGAGCACCGCGTCGAGTTCTACAAGCTTCTCAAGGAGATCAACACCCGCTCGTTCAGCGCGTTGTTGCAGTTGAGCGGCGACGCGTTCCAGTCGCTCATCAACGCCGCGTTGTGGGCGTTCAAGCATAACAACCGCGATGTCGAGGACAACGGGTTGTCGCTCACGTTGGAGCTCATTGAGAACGTGGAGAAATTAGGGGCCACGCCCTTCACCAAGGCATTCTACGAGAACTTCTACTTCCAGATTCTTTCCGACACTTTCTATGTTCTCACCCAGCCCGACCACAAGGCCGGGTTCAGATACCAGTCGCAGCTTCTTGCGCAGTTGGTGCACTTGATTGAGGACGAGGTGATCAAGACGCCCTTGTACACGTCGGACCAGGCGCCCGAGGGCACGTCCAACTCGGCGTACTTGAAGCAGTACCTCGGCCAACTCTTGTCATCGGCATTCGACAACTTGCAACAAGACCAGCTTGTCAACTTCTTGAATGTGCTTACTGGTCTGTACAAGGACTTGAACAAGTTCAAGAATGTGTTGCGAGACTTTTTGGTGCAAATCAAGGAGTTTGGCGGCGATGCCACCGACTACTTGTTTGCAGAGGACAAGGAGTTGGAGAAGCAGGAACAGTTCAAGGAGCAACGCGCCAAGGACTTGCAAGTGGGAGGTCTCATCAAGCCATCCGAAATGGATGACTGAGGCTGAGAGTAAATAGCAATTAGTAAGACAAAGCTGGTGTAGATGTTGTTTTGGTGCACTGGTGTGTTTCGCAATTTTTTCACAACAATGTCTGACGAAGTAAAGGACGCCACGCCCCAGCCTCCCACCGCCAACGTCTTCTCGATGTTTGGAGCCAAGAAGGAGAAGAAGGAGGAGAAGGAGGAAGTGAAGGAAGAAAAGAAGGAGGAAAAGAAGGACGAGAAGGACGAGGACGCCGCCGACGAGGAGGAGGCCGACGTGCACTTTGAGCCCTTGGTGCAGTTGGAAAAGGTTGATGTCAAGACCAACGAGGAGGACGAGGAGGTTGTGTTCAAGGTCCGGGCCAAGTTGTTCAGATTCCACGCCGACTCCAAGGAGTGGAAGGAGAGAGGAACGGGGGACGTCAAGTTCTTGAAGCACAAGCAAACCAACAAGACGCGGATTGTCATGAGAAGAGACAAGACGTTGAAGATTTGTGCCAACCACTTGATTGCTCCCGAGTACGAGTTGAAGGCCAACATTGGATCCGACAGATCATGGGTGTACACCGTTGCTGCGGACGTGTCTGAGGGCGAGCCCGAGGCGCAAACCTTGGCCATTCGTTTCGGCAACAAGGAGAATGCGGACAAGTTCAAGGAGCACTTTGACGCGGCCAAGTCGGAGAATAAGTAGGAAGTGCATAAGAGAAATGGTGAGAGTAGAGAAGGAGGAGAGAGATCATAGACGAGACGGAATATTAAGAGCCTTGTCCAGACTGAATCGAATGGATGCTCGGGAGCGTGAGTGGAGGACTGGGTAAGGGAATACGATTGAAAGCCCGAGGTAAGGGAGTGAGGAGGATCCCGGGGTGAGGACATAATTCCGGAGTGAAGGGAGAATAGGAAGGTGAAGGCGAGTGAGAACAAGACCGAGGTGAGGGGATCGAGGACAGGAAGGTGAGTGGGTGTCAACAAGAGAATGTTGGGGGAGCCCAGAGGAAGCCATAAATCTTCAACAAAATATATGTTTCTTCGATTGAATTGTATGTAGTTCACGGATTCGGCTGTATACCTTGGTTAGCCCAATGGAAAGATTCTGCTCGACTGGTCGTGTTGCCAGTCCTGGCACGATGTTTGTCATCTTTCGCTTCTTTCGCAGCCACGGGTTTTCGCGCACGTGGTGGAAAAGGTGGTTCTTCATGAAGTTTGGCAAGTTCCTAGCGTCGAGACAGCTCGAGCTCCCCGAGTACTCGGGCCACTTTATCGACTACAAGGCGTTGAAGAAGCTCATCAAGCAGCTCGCCATCCCCGGCAACGAGCTGTCGCAAGTCCCCCAGACCCAGGCCGAGATCCAAAACACTTTGAAGGAGAACAAGGCGTCGTTCTTCTTTCGGGTCGAGCGAGAGCTCGACAAGGTCAATCTGTTCTACCTCGAGAAGCAGGCCAATCTCTCCATCAATCTTGACTTGTTGATCATGAAAAAGTCCGAGTTGTTGTCGAACCATCGCGACAAGACGGGGTCGTTCAAGAACTCCATCTCGTACCTCAACTTGTACCAGAACTTCCAGAAAATCCACCAGGACCTTCTCCGGCTCCAGCAGTTCATCGAGCTCAACGAAACCGGGTTCCTGAAGGTGGTGAAGAAATGGGACAAGCGGTCCAAGTCCCACACCAAGGAGTTGTTCATTCTGACGGCAGTCAGCGTGCAGCCGGTGTTCCACAAGAACGAGATCAACGAGCTCAGCGACTTGGTGACGCAGTCGCTCTTTGACCTCGAGCTGATCATGGACGGCGACTACCTGGTGCTCGAGAACTACCAGCCGGCCGAGGGCGCCGAGCGCCGGTCGTCGGTGACCACGGGGGTGCTGAACGCCGAGATCGACGAGTTGTACCTGTCGTTTGTGAACGTGGCCACATTGAAGGACAGCGACCTGCTGACGCTCACCCAGTGGATAGAAAAGATCAAAACCACCTCAAAAGAGTTCTCCGGGTCGGAACGGTACAAGATCTCCCAGATTTTTTCGCTCTCCGTCACCAACCTCAAGATCTCCGACGAGTTTCTCGAGGGCTTCCTCAAGTTGATTGACTACCAGGTGGACTTTCGCTTGGTGGGCGACGACTTCAACAACAACAAAAACATCATCCACAAGTGTTGTCTGATACCGCCGGCGTCTATTCATGAAAACAGCCAGCATGTCATCATCAATAACGGCGTTAAGGTGGTCAACTCCATGGACTCCATCCAGCACACGCGCACCTTCATCGTGGACTACATCTTGAAGGCGCTCCCTCTCGACGAGGCCCGAGGCCTTCTCATTGGCCGGGACTTCAACGGGCGCTCGTGTCTCCACTACGCCGCCTCCAACAACCGGTTGGACTTGCTCGAGATCATCCTTCCCTTCTTCCCCAAGGACCATCTTGACGACCTCGACAACGAGTCGATGTCGGGCCTCCTTCTTGCCATAAAGCACGGCAACTTCGACGCCATCAAGCGGCTCGTCAATGCCGGCGCCAACACCGCCCCGAAGCTCGACGACTCCAAGCTCCAGTACCTTCCCATCAACTACGCGTGCAAGTTCGGCAACTACCCCACGGTGGAGTACCTTCTCACGTCCACGGCGTCGCCCGAACTGGTGAACCAACAAGACGTCGAGGGGCTCCTTCCCCTCCACGTGCTTGCCCGGCTGGGCCACAGCGACCTCATCAAGTTGCTCATTGACCACGGCGGCGACGTCAACAAGCTCGACGGGCTCAACAAGTGGCCGCCCATCTTCTACGCCGCGTCCGAGGGCCACGTCAAGGCCACCCAGGAGCTCGTCAAGCACGGCGCCCAGCTCGACATTGTCGACGAGGACGGCTACAACGTGTTGTACTACTGCGTGGTGGACGGGCGAATTGGGGTGTTGAACGAGCTTCTCACCTACTATGACGACATTTTCAAGGATGACGTTCCCGGCGCCGGTCACCAGGAGAACGTCATGACCATCCTCGACGACGGCGAGGAGTCCGAGGATAGCGGCGAGAGCCTCGACAAGAACGTGGACCTGATCCCGCACCTCGAGCTCCCCCCTCCGATTCTCCCGTTGCGGCGGTACGGCCACAACTTCCTCGAGCAAAAGGTGTTGATTGAGCTCAACTTCCCCAACGAGCTGGGGTTCATCAACCTCTTCAGCTCCACCGACCTCAAGCCCGGGCGCATCACCCTCACGTCGAACATCTCAGACATTGTGCCGAGAAACCTCCTCATCCCCATGGGCGAGGAGGCGCTGCTGACCACCACCAACTGCATTTTCCAAACCGACGTCGAATCGCTCAATGAGTTCCGCATCGACTTTGAGGTGTTCCCCAAGTTCGGCACCCGGCTCATTGCCAAGACCACCGCGTTGACGTTCTCGCAGATCGACACGCTGTCGCCGGAAATCAACACCATCACGCTCCCGCTCTTCGACTTGCGGTTGCGCAATGTCGGCGAGCTCCGCTTCAGCTACCAGGTGATCTTCCCCTTCTCGGGGACTCTTCTTGAAACCTCCAAGTTCGACACGTATTGGAAGCTGTCCACCAACTTTGTCAAGAACCGGGCTGCCATCAAGCTCAACGCCGCCGGCGGGTTGTCTCCCAACAACTTCCTCTCGCCGTCGAGCTTGAGCTCCGTTCCCCGGTCGGCGCCGCCCATCAACACCACCACGTCCACCAGCGAGCTCATCTCCTCCAACACCTCGTCGTCGTCGTTTGTCACCGCCACGTCGCTTCTGGGCGAGTACCTCCGCATCAAGATCTGCTTGCTCAACGACGGCACCCCGGTGGTGTGTCCGCACTGGCTGATTGCCGTGACGGAGAACATTGACCTCTACCTTCCCAACTTGTCGCTTGACCAGCTTTCGTCAATGACAAACAGTCTCTTTGACTACAACCGGGTGATCCACGATCTCTCCAAGATGACGCGCCAGGATCTCCCCTTGATCAAGAAACTCCTCAAGATCATCTACCTCCCCTTGGATCTTCTTCTCGAGATTCTCAGTCCCGACATCAACCTCAACTTGGAGCTCATCTTCCCCTCGCTCTACGAGCTCGAGAACCTCCCGTTTGTTGGCAACATCCAGCTGAACCTCAACACGTTCATTGACTTCACCCTCAACGACGTGTTCAACCACATCCGCAGCGCCAAGCTCAACGGCGGCACCGCCAGCCGGTCCATCATCTTCCTCTCGTCCAACTCGCTCATCTGCAAGATCCTCAACTGGAAGCAGCCCAACTTCCCGGTGTTCTTGGTGATGAGCGGCATTGTCTACAAGAACAACGGGTTTGAATCCCGCACCACCAACGGCTTGTTGTTTGAGGAGGTGCCCGACAAGAGCGACAAGAAGCGCGACCACCTCTTGGTGAACGGCCAGGAGCTCACCATCCGCTCCATCAAGGAGGCCGTCAACTTCACCCTCAACAACAACTTGATTGGGCTCATCACGTCCATCCACTTGTTGAACCTCGTGCCCAAGCTCATCCCGCTCATCCGGTCGCGGGGGCTTGTGCTTGTGGCGTCCAACGACGTGGAGGAGGACTCCAACCCGAAGGAGTTGGACATGTACTCCAAGACGGAGATTAACGGGTTGCGCTTTGACGATGTGTTGAGCTTCAAGGATGACATCACGATGTAGGACTACGCTAGTAAGGTATGCAATGAGCTCAAGTACGTAGATCTTCTAATTCCTCCTCCTTCTGGGGGGCGGGGGCGGGGGACCCCGGCGCTCGGCCTGCGAGCGTGGTGGAGGGGGTGCCCGTTTTTGCAGCGCCTTGAGGGCCAAGCGGGCCGAGCCGGCCGACGAACTCGACGACACGGAGTCGTTCGAAAGCGTGCGATCAAGTGGGGGGAGCGGCTTGTTGAGATACTCCTTCGGGAGGTCAAGGATGTTGGAGTTGATGCTGGAACTGCCTCTCGAGATGATGTTTGAGAGGAAGACATTGCCGTTGTTTTCGATGGCTTCGTTGTGGATGGAGGTGCGTTTGTGGTAGTCGCTCCGGGACGAGGCTCGAACGGAGGCGATGCGGGTGAAGGAGCTGGAGAGCAGCTCCGACAGGCCGTTCTGGAGGTTGCTGAGGGACGACGACAGCTTGACGCGGGCCAAGTCGGGGGTGACTTTCTTCGTGGCCTCCACAGTTTCCTTCTCAACCTCCACTGCCTCCTTCTTAGCCTCCACTGCCTCCTTCTTAGCCTCCACTGCCTCCTTCTTAGCCTCCACTGCCTCCTTCCTTGTAAGCCAGGACACCTGCAAACACTTGTTTGCGAGTTTCTGGATCGGCTCATCTGCATTGAGCACCACCTCGCGGAGCACGTACACAATGTCCTTTGTTTTGTACGGCAGCTCGCTGAGCTGGGAGAACATGAGCAACGGGTACATCACCCGGAGGTAGGTGGTGGCCAAAGTGAGGTCTTCGGCCACCGAGAAGTCGAGGTCGTTGAGCTCGCGAATGAAGATATCGACGAGAATCTTGAGGTCGTTGACGTAGGGAAGGTTTGTCATGAACGAGGAAGTGAACACAAGGTAGAGGAACTTGAGAATGAGGATCTTGATGATGTGCGAGTGCTCGCGGTTGATGTGATACACGAGGAGGTTGACGAACCCGGGCACGGCGTTGGCGTCAACGAGGCCATTGACCACCAGGTTCGGCAACTTGGTCGAGTACGACTTCATGAGGTACTGTTCGTTGATGAGCAAGAGGAGCTTGAACTGCTCGTAGGCGGCCTGCTTGTCGATGTCCTCGAAGTCGTCGCCGTCAATGTCGTAGTTGTTGAAGTTTTCACTCTCGAGAAGGCTGGTGACGAGCACTTGGATGAGGCCGGTGGAGGTGAGTCCGTGGAACTCGGCGTCCAGGAGAAGCTCCACGTTGTACAAGTACTCGAAGATGATGTCTCCACTGAACTTGAGGAGCACAAACGACTGCTGGGACAATTGGGTCTTTTGTATGTGCAGCTTCACGAACTCCGCCATCACACCGACAAAGTCGAGCTGCGCCAACACCGCCGTCTGGTCGGTGTTGAGCTTCACCACGAGAAGAAGCACGATGCACACAAACTCCTTGAGGCTGTTGACGTCGTCGGACGGGTCCATGTCGCCAAACGCCCGGAGCAAGCTGAGCATCTTGCCGATGCACACAGCATAGTTCTTGACAAACAAGTTGGACGAGAGGAGCTTCAAGGCATACGAGGAGATGTGGTGGTATGTAGTGTGTTGCTGGATATAGAGGTGGTCCACCACGAGCTTGAGCACCATGCACAAGTTCTGGTTGGCCTCGTCGGGGTCGCTGAGGATGAGGTGCGGCTGGATGAGGTCGTCGAGCGCCGGCGGCCTCGCCAGCGGTGTCACCGGGGCAAACGAGGGAAACGACACCGAGGGGAGGTCCATATACAAGTGCGACAATCGCACCATGCATTTGTGCGACCCGCCAAGCCAACGGCCAGCAACGAACATCGATACACCAGGCAAATATACCAGGCAAATGAATCATCAATGGGACTGCTGAATCACCAATGGTGACTGCAAGGGTCACACACCCACTGTTTTCAAATACACATCGGTTCCCCAGCCGTAGTACGACTGCACCGTCAACGACCCCAGCACGTTGCCCTTGTCCAACACGTCGTTGAAGATCTCCACGTAGTTTTTGGAGAGAGGAAGCCCGTAGCCCATGCCCGCCACGGTGTTCCCCCCAAGCCCCGGCGGCACATTCAACGTCTTGTAGGATTCGCCTTCGTTGTTCTCGAATGTCGAGAATGAGTAGTCAAAGGCGTTTTTGAGCGTCGCCGGCGCAATGCCCTTGCCCTTGTCTCTGATTCGAAGCTCAAGATACAGCGGCGACGTGGATGTGGAGATGGTCACCTGCACCGGGTCCGGCACGCCGTTTTCGATGTGCGCCCGGAAGGCGTTCTTGAAGAGCTCGGTGAGCACGTAGTCGAGGTGGTACTCAATGTAGGGAAAGTACACGTCGCCCGCCGGAGCCGGCTCGAGCGGAGGGTCCTTCTGGCTCCAGTAGTTCCCCGGATAAAGGTTGGTGTCGATGGTCACCGGCACCCCCTGGTCGTACTTCATGAGGGTGATGTCGTTGACGAGGTCGGCGTTCTTGCGCACCACGTCGGAGATGTTGAGGTTCTTGACCACGCCGTTGAAGTTGCCGCCTTTTTCGTAGCCGTCGACAAGAGACTGCGAGAGCTGGATGTGCTGGTGGGCAATGAGGCGCATGCTGATGCGCTCCCGAAGATGTTCATCAAGAAACGCCTTGATGGCAGAGGGAGATATCAAATGAAGCACCTCGTTGAAGCCCTTGGAGAGACTCGGGAGGGTGTCGGCGTGGACGTCGATAAAGTCCTCGAGGCGGCGGCGGAACTCGCCGTTCTCCTCGGTTGTGTTGGGCGGGTTGAGCGACGCGGTGAGGAGCGACAGCATCAGCTGGAGGTAGATGCTGTACAGCTCCAGGATCAGCGGGTTGAGCATCACGAGGTACGGCAAGTGCCGAAACCGCTTCAACCGCCGGGCGTTGTACACAAGGAGCATCTCCACGGTGTCGCGGGCGTTCTGGAGAATGAAGGGCTCGGAAAGCAGCCGGCTCTGGCGGTAGAGCGTGCTCATGGAGAGTTTGGAGAGCCGGCGGTCGGCGTAGTGGTGGATGAGCCGCTCGAGCGACAGCCGGATCTTGTACTCCTGGAGGAACGCTTGTTGCTGGGAAGTGGAGTACCACTTCTGGAGAAATGCTTGTTGCTGAGTAGTGGAGTGCCACTTAAAGGGCTGGGCCCATCGCCTGGGGCACACTTTGGCCCTCGATGTGGAGTACATGATATTTTCGCACCATGGAGTGTCCCAAGTGCCATGGCTCCGAGTCGTCGTGGGTGCAATGCGACAAGTGCAAGACGTGGTTCCACACCCAGTGCGTGGGCCTTCTGGATACCGAAGTGGGCCAGTTGGTGCTGTATCATTGTGGTGATTGTCGCAAGCGGCACGGCGACCTGGTGATGCGCCGCCAGCTGAAGCGCCAACGCGTGAAAATCGACTACATTGCCCTCAACGAGGGCGAGACGTTTGCCGTGGACAAGCTGCAGCACCCGCACGTGCCCAGCTTCCTTGGGTTCCGGCCAATTGCCGATGAAACTAGTGGGCTAGTCGATGTGCTAAGTGGGCGTGAGCTCACCAAAGAGTACGTGCTAAGAGGCCTACCGAAACCGGTCCTCGTGCCACTGGCGCAGCACACGGGGATGCAGCTTCCGAAGAAAAGTGTCACCGTACAGTACATCACCGAAAGCATCGGGGAAGACGCCGCGGTGGAAGTCATGGATGTGCTTTCGCAGCAGGGCGTCCACCCCGGCTGGAACATGGGCCAATGGCGGGACTACTTCTACACCAGCCCGGAGGCCCGCGACCGCATCCGCAACGTCATCTCGCTCGAGGTGTCGCAGGTGGACGAGCTCGGCGGGCAGTTCCACCGGCCCCACATGGTCCGCGACTTGGACCTAGTAGACAAGGTGTGGGTCGATGAACAAGAGGAACGGCCCCAGGTCACCAAGTACTGCCTCATGCTGGTAAAGGACAGCTACACCGACTTCCACATTGACTTCAGTGGGACGTGCGTGTATTACACCGTGTGCCACGGGGCCAAGAGCTTTCTCATGTTCCCGCCCACCAACCACAACCTTGCCTTGTACACCGACTGGTGCAAGGAGCCGAACCAAAACTTCATGTGGTTTCCCGACTACACCAAGGGGGCCAGAGGAAAACGCCCAACCGGCGGCTTTCTCGTGACCCTCCGGCCTGGCAATCTCTTCATCATCCCCAGCGGGTGGATCCACGCGGTGCACACGCCCGAGGACTCGGTGGTGATTGGGGGAAATTATCTTGTGTTGGCGAGTCTCCCGATGCATTTGAAGATCACCGACATTGAAAAAGACACCCGGGTGCCGGCCAAGTTCCGGTTCCCCAAGTTCAACAAGGTGTTGTGGCTAGCGGGGTGGTATTACTTGAATCATAAGGGGGAGTTCATCGGAGACTTGGTGTCAGGAAACAACCCATTGAGGTCTACCCATGTACATACCCCGGAGTCAGAAGTCGAGCAACCTCCCGTCAAAGAGGAACTTGGCCTCTCTACTGACTCAAATTTCAAACACGAGCTGGGCACCGCTCTTGACTTCAAGGAAGAGCCGAAGTCTGACCCTCTTTCTCGGCCCGACGAGTGCGCGGTCGGCTCTTTTTCGACCCGTTCAGCCGTGCCCATCCTTGCTCAGCTCATCTCCCACCTCAAGGCCCACCACGAACTCAGCAAAACGGTGCCCGCCGCTCGCAGAACCATCCCCTTTCACATTATCGGCAAGGACATTGCGCACTTCTTTTCCCAGCTTGATCAATGGCTCGCACTGATGTAAGCTCGGAGTCGTCCATGTCCCCGACCGCCCCGGTGGCCTACGAGCCCAAGACCAACTTGTTCGAGGAGGAGCCAGAGCACAAGCCATTGCCAGTGTGGCGCAAGTACTTGGGCACCTTCCGGCCCGCGTACTTCTTGGACCACCTCGACTACGACTCGTTCAAGGTGGTTTGCTGTACGTTTGTCCAGGTGTGGGTCACGGTGATTCTCCTGGTGGTGCCACGGACAAGCCATTGGTTCGGCAATGCCGCGTACCTCATGCAGATTCTCGGCTTCATCGTCACTGCCGGCGGCTTCCCCGTGTTTCTCAACTTGTACATCAGCGTGCTCTGCTTCGTGTACTTTTTGGTGGCGTGGCTCATGACCGTGGTGGCCCTCGCCATCACCTCCCACCTCCGAGGGTGGCCCTCTACCGAACAGTTGGTTGCAGACTTGATTCTCGAGGGGGTTTGTACTGAGGACAACGCCAGCCAATGCTTTCTGGACGAAATGTTCTCCGGGCGATACCTCACCACCCGGTGCACCGCCGTGTGGATATTTACCCTCCTCATTGGCATGGTGATGTTTGGCATGACGGAGAAGGTGCACCGGCTCTTCCGGTTGGCGTTCGTCACCGCCACCATCACCCTCATCATCAACACGTGCTACGGGGTGATGATGCCCATGTTCGCGCCCATGCTCGTGGGCCAAACCATTCTCCGGCCCATGGCCATCACCTTTGTTGTCAAGACCGTGTGTGGGTGTTTGGTGTTTCCCTTCACCGCCAACTACCGCTTCTTCAAGGGCTCGCTGGCCATTCTCAAGGGCTTGCGCCTGGTGCACGCCAACAACACGCGGTTCCTCAAGTGCATGAAGCCACTGGAGGACACGTTTGCCAACTCGGCGGCGTTTTCCACCGCCATCTTCGAGCTCCGCACCAAGTTCCCGAGTCTCGACCTCTTTGCCTCGGGCGCCAAGTTCGAGGTGGCCGTCAGCCGCTTCGACGCCGGCGACACGGGCCAGTTCCGCCACCACGTCAAGGACCTCCTCAGCACCACGGCGGGATTCAAGTACTTCTACGACATGTTTCTCGAGCGAAAAGACATTGCCCAAAACCACTTCCACGGCCTCCGCCGCAAGAGCACCACCATCTCCGACGGCCACTCGAAGCTCCTCACCACCCTCCACGAGTCGTACCGCGAGGTCGGCGCCTACGAAACAAACGCCCGCAAGGCGGTGCTCGAGCGCAACTTCGGTGCTCACTCGGTGACGGTTGGCGACCTCGACCGCATGGCCCAGCTCATCCGAGAAGAGTTCTCAAGCTTGCTCGATGCCACCACCCATGTGTTCGACGCCGTCATTGACTGGGTGGATGCCGCCAACGCGTTCCGCACCTACCAGTACTTCTCCAGAAGTCACGGCACCACGCAGAAACATCACCATGACAACATTGTCGCTGCCCGGGCTCAGCTTCTCGCCGAGCTCGATGCCTTCACCGACTCCGGCGCCCGGAGGCAGCGCCTCGAGGCCGCAGTCAGCCTGGAGGACACCCTCCTCATGTACATTTCGCAGCTGACGCTTCTCCTCCACATGGCCCGCCGCCAGTGCCAGCAGCTCCTCCTCATCATCGACTTGTTTCTTGATGTGGACGAGCGACGGCCCCGTCCCCGTGTCATCACCTGGTGGACCAAGGCCACCCATATGGCAGCACAGTCGTTCCAGCCCTCCATCGAGGCGTGCGACGACGACCCGGCCCAATTCTCCGACAAGGTGCTCGTGGCCCACATCAACCGGCGCGACCCGGACGCCATGCCCCCGCTGTCGTGGCCCCAAGTAATCGGCAGGACTTTTGTTCGAGCATACTCGAAGGTTCTCGGCAACCACCGCTTCTGGTTCTGGGTGCGAGTCGGCGGCTTGGTCAACATCTGTGCGTTGCCGTATTACTGCCGAACAACAGCCGGGTGGTACTTTTCCAACCGGCTCATCTGGCTCCCCATCATCTGTGGAGTCTCCACCTCCCAGTACACCGCCGAGACCGTCTACAACTTCATCTGCAAGCTCGCCTACACCTTTCTCGGGTGTCTTCTGGGGGTCGTGGCATGGTACGTGTCTGCTGGCAGCGGCAGAGGCAACTACTACGGGTACGCGGTGGTGACCGCCATCCTCTACTTCTACCTCTGCTACTACCGACACTTTGCGCAGCACATGACCACGGTGCCCTCGGTGATGATTGCCGTGACTCCCTCGCTCGTGCTTGGCACCTCGTGGGTCGACGGCCACGGCAACACCGTCGCCAACATCGGGTACGGCATCCGCGTCGGCTTTCTCCGCTTCATGAGCGTGCTTGTCGGGCTCTGTGTGGCCTTCTTGGCCAGCACGTTCCCCAAGCCCCACAGTTCCAAGACCGCCGTGCGGCGCACCATCGCCAACGTGCTCGACGAGATCGGGTCCATCCACTGCACGGTGTCGACGTTTGCCATCCAGCGACTCAACAACCCTGCCAAACACGCCCTCCAGCGCCACGACCCCATGGTCGACAAGTTCCGCAACACCCTCTTGTCGCTTGCCAAGGTGCGGCAGCTCGTGGGCCCCATTGCCTACGAGATCCCTCTATCTGGCGTGTGGCCGCTGAAGAAGTACCAGCACTTCCAGCTGGTGCTCAACGACATCATCCAGCTCTACTACTTCATCTTTGCCATTGTCGACCAGTTGGAGCGACCGGAAGAGTGGATGCCCACCCTCATCAACCGCGCCGGGTGGTACGACCTGGAGTTGACGGCAGACATCTTTTCGATGGTGCACATGATGTCGGCGTCGCTACGACTGAAGGACCCACTCCCAAAAGTCACCCGGGCCAACATCTCCATCAAGCACTTGGACGTGGTGCGGGAGCAGTGGGGCATCAACAAGACGTCGCTCAGCGAGAGGTTCTACGAGGACACCCACGAGAACATGCTTCGCCAATTGGACTACCGCAAGCTCTTCTCCCACGACGGCCAGTCCAACATTGTCATCTTGTTGTTGTGCCACATGGCATACAAGCGCATCGACGAGGCCATGATTGTGACCAAGGGCCTTGTGGGAGAGAAGTACGATTTCAGTGAGGAGCTCCTATCCTATTAGCAAAGACCACTACTTTATCCTGTACATTCACAATCATTTCTTTTTATATTTCCTCTATAATTACAAAGACAAGGTCTCGTTCTTCTCTCTCACCGACTCACCGTACTTCTTGATTCTGATGGATTGCACAGCAATGAAACCAGAGGTGTCTTCAGGAGAGAAGCCGGTCAACTCGTCCATAGACGACTCAGTCTCGTCGTACAACTTCTCGGTGTCGGAGTAACGACCAAGGATAATCACCGATCCCTTGTAGGCTCTGGCTCTCACCACACCGTTGACGGTCTTTTGCGAGGGAGCAATCATGGATCTGACGTACTCACACTCAGGGGTGAAGTACATCCCGTTGTACAACAACTTGGAGTAGGTGGTGGTGACAAACTGGTCTCTGATGGCACGCACCTCTCTGTCAAGCGTCAAACCCTCCAAGTCAATGTGGGTGTTTCTCAACACGGTCAAGCCGGGGGTCTCGTAACATCCTCTGGACTTGATACCAATGAATCTGTTCTCGACAATGTCGATTCTGCCAACACCGTGTCTTCTGGCCAAGGCATTGGCCTCGAGGAACAAGTCCACCGAGCCCTCGACGGTCTTCTTTCCACCATCAAGAACAAGCTTGGTGGGCAATCCCTTCTCGAACACCACGGAAAAGTCCTCGGGGGTGTCGGGGGCATCGGTGGGGTCGACGGTCAACTTCCACATGTCCTTTGGAGGAGTGGTGTTGGGGTCCTCCAAGATACCGGCCTCGAACGAGATGTGGGCCAAGTTCTCGTCGGTGGACCATGGCTTGGCTTTGGTTTGAGCGACGGGGATGTTCTTGGATGCAGCGTACTCCAACAAGTCCTTTCTACCGGCAAAACGGTTGAAGAACTCGGGGTCTCTCCATGGAGCAATGACCTTGACGTCAGGCTTCAACGCGTAGAAGGACAACTCGAACCGAACCTGGTCGTTACCCTTACCGGTACAACCGTGGGAAACGGCAAAACATCCGTTCTCCTCAGCGACCTTGATTTGAGCCTGGGCAATCACCGGTCTGGCGAGAGAGGTACCCAAGAGGTAGACGTTCTCGTAGATGGCATTGGCCTGAATGGCAGGGAAACACACCTGTTCCACAAACTCCTTTCTGACGTCAACAACGACAAACTTGGTGGCACCAATGGCCAAGGCCTTCTTCTCGGCAGCCTCAAAGTCTTCCTCTTGACCAATGTTGGCGAGGAAGGCAATCACTTCGTAGCCTTGTTCCAACAACCAGGCAAGAATCACAGAGGTGTCCAAACCACCCGAGTAGGCCAAACAAACTTTTCCCTTTGACATTTTGTCCTGAGAAATTTATCGGGTTATCGCCCTTTTATAATGTGCGTCCGCACCGATAAAACATGGCGGGTAATGAAAAATTTGCCTGCCAGTTGCCTGTTTAGGCAGGAGCGCGCTTAATTTCGTGGTTACCCGATCTGTGAGTCACCGTTACCCGGAGAGCACCAAGTGTCTGACACCGGCTGCAACACGGTGTGTTTGTACTACAGTACCATGACTCATTGGTGTTTTGTTCATTAGAATCCAAACTTGGACTTGACCGCACTCGTGTAGAAGGAGCGCTTGGAGCTGGCCACGCTGTCGTTCATGGTCTCACTGATGTTCGTGGCATACCCGTTGATGGACTCCTCCACCTGCTCAATGCCCGTCTGGATGCTTCTCATGAGACCCAGCGTGGTGGGGGTCGCGTACGGGTTGGTGCCCTTGCGCACCGGGGCCTTGTACCCACGGTCGTCCTGCTGCTTGGTGGCATACGTGCTCTGGTTGGCCTCGGGACTGATGTTGTAGGCCAAGGTGCTTTCTGCGTGTTTTGCTGGCTTTCGATTGGGTCCGGCAATAAGAAACGTGAGGTCCTCCGTGGTGGTGAGGCGGCTCATGCCCTTGGCCCATTGAAGGGCACCCATGGTGGGACGAGGGGGGACGATGGCGGTCTCGTTGAAGAGCAAGTCGGTGGAGGGCTCCTCCTTGCGCTTGATTTTGTGGTCGTTGTACGATGCAGATACGCTGACGAGCTCTGACTTGCCGAGCTTGATGAAGATCTCGCCGTTGGCAAGAATGTCCGATGCCTTCAGCCGCTTGAGCTTGTCAAAGAGCTCGGGAGGGAGCTTCACGTCGGCAATGTCACTGAGCGAGGGGAGCGAGAGCACCTTGATGAAGCCGGTGCTGGTCAAGGCCACCAACACCACGCCCTTGTCCCGGAAGTTCACCACGCCACAGCTCAAGCAATTGTCGTCAATGACCTTATGGGCCAACTTCTGCTTCGGGGGTTTGAGCACGCGAATGTCCCGGTTGGCGGTGGTGACAATGTACCCGGGGATAACGACGCCGGTGCTCAAGCGCTGGAACATGTCTCTGCTGGCAACCGCCAGGTCGCCGCTCTTGGCGCCAATGGGGATGACGGAGTCCAACTGCGACTGCGACGCATCACCGCCACTGAGCACGCGGTGGTTGAGGTTCATTGTCTTGTCGCCCAACACCACCTGGAAGCCTCCGTTGCCCATGGGCACAATCTTGAATATGAGCAAGTTGCCTCCGTTGTTGGTGCCGGCATACAACAAGATGGACGAGTAGCCCTCCTGGCCGTATTCCTGGATTGCAAACTCGAGCGTGGTGACATAGGTGCCCTCGGTTGACGTGGGGAGAAACTGCGACACCGAGTCCTCGTTGAAGATGACCGCCGGGCCCCGGGATATGTCACACACCACAAGCTTGCCCGACTCATACGCCACTGCCGCAAACCCCACGTCGCTCATCTTGAGACACGAGATCTTGTGCCGCGACGAGGGGAGCAAAAGGTGCACGGGAAGGAAGGTCAGCGCGGCTGCAAACAGGCCCGCCACGCGGTGCTTGATGTCGATGATCTTGGTGTCGCCGTTCTGGTGGAGCGTGGCACACTCGGTATAGTCGGTGCCACTGGACACGCCGGCAAGCTTGGGGGCACGCCCGAACTTGCACACCACCACCTGACCGGTGCCCAAGCCCACGAGAAGCTCCTGGCCTTCGAAGGAGCACGACACCGCCGCCACCTGGAGTGCGCGGGGGTCGCCGTTGTCGTAGAGAGTCTCCTTGAGACTGATTTGAAGCAAGCTTTCCGGCTCGCGGTGCTCGCCACGGGTGATGTCCAAGAATCGAACCTGGCCGCCCTCGTGTCCGGTAATAAGCACACTGCGAAGGTTGTCGTTGTGGCCAACGGGCTTGGGGATGGACGAGTTGTAGACCGGAGCACCGCCAATCAACAATAGTTTTTGCTTCGAGGGGGCGCCCGACGACACCCGGTTCAGCAAGATGCCGTACCAGTGGATGCGCTTGACGAGCTGCACTTCGGAAGAGGTTGTGTACGGGTGCACGAGCCCCAACGACGGAGGAAGCATCAAGCCGCCAAGGTCCGAGTGCACGGACCCGTTGTCGTAGGGCACAAGCACCACGCCGCCGCTGGACGTCAAGAGCATCAAGTGCGTGGGGTTGTGGCTACCGCCAAAGTACGGCATGGCCTCATCGGCTATGGGGACGATTTTGGCAATGGTGGAGTCCGGCCGCCGAAGAGGCACGGGGAAGATCTTGGTGTTTTGCGGCAGGGCGTAGTAGTCGCCCTGTTTTTCGTGGGAGGTCATGGAGTACTTGAGGGCATAGCCAAAGTCCAACACATGAACGGTGGTTCCCGCCGCCACCACCAACTGGGTGGTTTCGGGGTCGGCGCCGGCCACCCACCGCACGTCACTAATAGGGACAAAGTCGGGAGACGTGGGCGGGCCCGGTAAATTGAGATGGGTGTCAACCAACGACCTCGCCTGGAGCAACGTGCCGTCGTTGGCGTCCCAGAACGCCAACGTGTTGTCCCGGTGGACCGTCACCACGTGCAATCCGTTGGGGTGCCAGAGCGCGTTGGTGAGCTCGGGCACCACGTCCTTCAGCGACCCGAACATCTTCTTCTTGCCGCCGTTGTCAACCAACGCCGCCGTGTCAAACCCCTTGGCACCCTTGGGCACCGAGTACACAAACGACGCCTTGATGGTGCCACTGGCAATGGAGTAAACCACCGCACAGTGCGAGTACGTCACGAGCAAGCTGGCAATGTCCCGCGGGTGCCATTGCACCGCCACCACCGGCGACATCTTGGCCTTGGGCATCACCACCTTCTGGAGGTTGTCCACGCGGAACGGGGTGAGTGCGAGGCGGTCCACATCGTAAAAGAGAAGCTGCCCGTTGGCAAGACCGAGCACCAAGAAGTCGAGCAGCGGGTCCGCCTCCATCACCTCCACGCGCCCCGGGGGCGAGTACGACACAAGAATCTGTTTCAGGTGGAGTGACAACACCACAAGGTGGCCTGATCCCGGCTGGAGGCCCACCAAGTAGATGCCCTTGACGAACTTGAGGGCGGTGATGGGGCTGGGCAGCTTGAACTCAAACACCACCTCCACCATGTGCTGGCCAAACACCCGCACGGTGTTGTCCTTGGTGGACACCGCCAAGAGCGACTGGACGGGATCGTGGGCCGCAGCCAAGATGGAATCGTGGGGCATGCCCAACTGAGTGATGATTGAAACGGCCCAGTTCTTGGAGGAGAGTTCGCTCGGCGAGAGCGTGCCGCTGGTCTTGATGGCATTGGACACCGACAGAAGCAGAAGCGGCGGCTTCTTCAGCTTGAGCTTGTGCAACATAAACCCGTAACTCTGGAGGTGCGAAATCCAAACACGTAACCATAATGGTATGATCATCCGACCCCACGCAATAACTAACCCAGGCTGTTGACAAACTCGTTGGTCTTGGAATGCTTGCAATTGCCAGTGCCGCTTTTGGCTACTACACCGTCTGGGTGTTTGTGTTGCCGTTTGTCAGTTCCACCAGCATTCTCCAGAGCTTGTTCCTCCCCAGAGACTACGCAATCAAGTTGCCCTTCTTGTTGTTGCTCTTGGGCTTGTTGGCGGTGGGTCTGTTCATAGGCAGTGTTCTCATCAAGAATGCCGAGAAGGCCAAGAAGAAAAAGAGTAAGAGCGCTTGATCCCATCCCACTAACACCAGGACGGTTACTCCCCCACCAAGACTAGGACTTTGTATAAATCGACATACATTCATGTATCCCACAACATGGGTCATGCCCTCACAACATACTGCCCCGTGTTGGTGATGTACTTGACTCCCTTGTAGGGCTTCACCGAGTCGCCCATGCCCTTGGAACTGATGATCTTGAGACTGTCCACCTTGATTCCACTGGGCACAGAGCCCCGGTTGGTGTAGGAAAGACTCAATGACATGGGGAACTTCTTGGGCGGGGTGAGGTCGACAACCTTCTCGTCAACCGACGCGGCGGCAGAGTCCGCCAGCGTGGAAATGACGCCGTTGAGCACGGGCAGAAGGCCGGTGACGACGGTGCGGAGATTCCACTCGGCCACCCCGCCACCCTGGTAGTGGAAGTCGCCGTGAGACGCGCGGGTGCTCTTGATGAAGGTGACACTGGCGTCGGGCACAGTCATCTTGACAGCGAGATTCTCGATCTTGGCCACCAGGCGAGCCGTCTTGATGATAAGCCTGACAGAAAACTCGTTTGCGTTGACGCCAAGCCCGCTTTGGAGATCCACGTCCACTAGCCCAAGCATATCCAGATGCCGGTCAATGTCAATCGTGTACAGCATGAGGGTGGCCTTCCCGTCCGGAGGGATGAACAGCAACGTGCCGTTGCTGGTAAACCACTTGTCGATGTTGATGCACCGATGAAACTGGGGGAGATTCAATGGGATGCCGCGGGTGTTAAGCACCAACTGGAGGTGAGGCACTCCGGTGAGATGCGACAAGAGATCCACCTGGCCCGCGATGGTGCCATATATGGGCACCAACTTGGACGAGTCGTGCGATGCGGAGTAGAATGCAGAGTCGAGCTTGGCCTGCCGCCGGGCAGGACGAAGCGTCACGTTGATGGTTTCAACAATGTCCACGTACATCTCGTTGTTGGTGTAGCGGACGTTGGCCCTGCGCCAGGGAACGGCGTCCACCGACGACACTTGGGAGGTGGCACCACCCCCCGCCTTTTTGGTGAGATCGTTGCCGGCCTGAAGAAACTTCGATAGCAAGCTCTTGAACGGGATGAGGTCTCGAAGCTTGTTGAAGTCGGTCACATGGGGCAATCCGTTGTCGATCATGTCGTTGATGATGAGTGTCAAGGTGTCATTGTTGGCGGTGATTTTGCTCACCACCACGGGCGACCCAAAGTAGTCTTCCATCACCTCCAACAACCGAGATATGAAAACAAACGGAAGGAGCGGGTTCGATGTGTCTTTGGAGCACAACACATACACGGTGAGCGACACCGTCTGGTGGAAGCACACGTAGTACTTGGCGTTGATGTGGATGACGGGCTCGGATGACTTGTGCTGATGGATCTGGTGTTTGAGTGCGTCGTAGCCGGGGAAGCCCAATGTATCGAGGTATTGATACACGAGCGACGTGCCGTTGGTTATGTAAACGGCGTGGAGCATTATGGTGGACTTATTTGTGTGCGACTGTAGATTTCGTGCGATATGGGCTTTTCAAAAAGATGCGATTTTGGCACAAACTGCGAAAATCACTGGAACCTCAATCACTTCAATTGAAGATTTGGCACTGGCACGATGTGAATACTTCGACTTTGCTGTTGCTTGGAGATGACACATAACAACCTCTCAGGCTTCGCTTCGTTGCTTGAAAAGATACTACGATCGCACTTGGGTTTAAGGATGCACACTACGATACTTCTTCGCTTTGCTGCTTCTTCGATCGCACCCGGGCTTTGCCCTTGTGCTTATCACCACAATTGCACTTCGGGCTTCGCCCTTGTGCTTATCACTACAGTCGCACTTCGGGCTTCGCCCTCAGTGCTCACACTACATACTTCGGGCTTCGCCCTCAGTCTTTTTAAACAACGGGTTCATTAGGGTCATAGGGGAAGGGGAGCCGAGCCGGTCACCGGGGATCTGAGACACACCATAACAATGGCTATTTCACACACACACACGTTTTTATCCGAGCCACTGTGTCTTCGATCAACCCCCGGGAAATATCAAAAGGTGCAATACACACAATCACTTGTTGGAAGCACCAGAGACAGCATCGGACGATGCTTCGTTGACGTCCTCATCTTCAAGAGGAACGTCCAAGTCTCTGGCAATCTTCTTCTCATCTCTAATGTCGGCCAAACCGTAAATGGTAATGGCAATCAAACCGAGAACACCCGCAATACACGAGAACACAAGAGCAACAATACCCCGCGCAGTGAAGCCGGCAGGCAATGGCTTGTGCTGGACGTTTTCTCCCTTCAAGTTGAGGAAGTCAACCGAGTTACCAGCAGCATTACCCGTGACATTCATACCATTGTCCTTACAAGCTTGCTTGAAGTCATCGGTAAGGGCCTGGGACTCTTGTTCTTGCAATTCTTCGGGAGCCTCAATGAGCACAATGGCCAACCCTTGGTCCAAGTGCCACTCAATGTGACAGTGGAAGAACCACACACCGGGGTTGTCGGCCTTGAAACGCAACACAATGTACGACTGAGCATTCACGTAGACAGTGTCTCTGATCATGGGGTACTCAGGGGCATCGGCGTGGTCCTTGGGGTCGTAAGGAACAGGGTCCTCGGTTTCAGGAACGGGGGCAGCACGCTCAATCAACTGGAACGTGTGACCGTGCAAGTGGAAAGGATGCTTACCCGTGTCCAAGTTGTTCAATCTGATTTCGACAATTTCGTCCTTTTGCAACACAAACGCATTGGTGTTGCTACCGTAAACGTTCACGTTGGAGGCGTCGTCGCCAGCAGAAAGAGCAGTCACGAGGGTGGGCACCTTGGGCTTGGTGTAGGTGATGTTGTTGAAGAAAGCATAGTTGACACCGTTACCTAAGTTATCCATGGCAACATCAATGGTGATGGCGTAGTCACCCTCGTCGTAGGCCTCCACCTTGTCAACAGGCTCGAGGTAAAAGTCGTCCAAGAAGTCGTCGATGGAGTCCACGTAGTATTCGGTAGGAGTGTCAAAGTCGTCGTCGTACACAATGTAGTTGGTAGCGTTCAACTCCAAGTCACCAGGAATGACATCCAACATGTCCTCGTCAAACTTGGTCATGAAGGCGTAGTTCTTCTTGGCGTTGGTCTTGGTCTTCACCAACACACCGTAACGCTGGGCCACGGTGATGTAAAGCATGCTGGTGGTGTTGGGTTGCACATAGACACCATCCACCTCAACCACGGTGAACTCGTGGTCCTCCATCCACACATATTGCGACACAAATCTACCAGTATTGAGAATACGGAGGAAGTAGGTGGTGTTCTCCTGCACGTGCCACGAACCATTTCTGGTTTCATTCCACAATAAGTTTTGGGGAATTGGCTCCGCACCCGTGGGGTTGTAGAGGTTCAAGAACTTGGGGGTCAAGTCGTCCGAGTAATCGTGGTAGTGCTCGTTAAGAGTAAGCACCACCTCCTCATCGTAGTCAAATGGCAACTCCTCGGTGTCCTCAATGATGAAGACACCTCTCATACCATCACCATATTGGCCCGAGGTGTGAGAGTGGTACCAGTAGGTACCAACTTGGTCACCGACAGTAAAGTTGTACAAGTAAGTTTGGCCGTTGGGGATGGGACACTGGGTCACCATTTCAGGACCGTCCATCTGGGCAGAACCGTTCTGGAACATGCCGTGGAAATGCAACGAGGTGTTTCTCTCTTCTTCAAAACCATTGGTCAAGTAAAGGTTCACGCGGTCTCCCTTTTGCACACGAAGCGTGGGGAGAGGCCAGGTTCCGTTGAACCCAACCATCTTTCTTTCAAAGACACCGTCGGGGTTTGCATCCACCCAGCCGGTCTCAAAGTACCAGGTGTGGGTCTTGGCTGACACCAAGGTGCAGATAAGCGAGATGAAGATCCAAAAGTCGAGTCTCATCGTCTGTGTGTGTGTGTAATGTTCCCCTTTGAGATTGGCACCGGCAAGTGAACTGTTGAAAAGGGAAGGGTAATCTGCTCACAAACAACTACTTGAAAAAAAACCTGCACTTGAGAAAAGAAGGAGCAATTTATAATGTCCAGTCTGGGAAAGTTGGAAATCCGTGGGGGTGCCCGCCAACGTGGAATTACGAGGCTTTCCGGAAAAGATCAATCAGATAATTTCCGGGCCTGTACTTTGGCACCATTAATTTCTGCAGCCCGTGCGGCTCCCGTGTCAAATATGCACTCCTGCCACGAAGGATTCCACCATCTGACGCTCGTTTGGGGCGTACTGGGGGCAATTTGCCGGGTTATGCGCGCGCCCAAAGCCTCGCCATTGGTGGCACGTCAATCGGCCGTGCAGCGGGGCTCGCAACCGCACAGGGAGAATTTTTCTCTCGCCTGTCGTGAAGAAGTGCAAAGGCAGCGACGCTACAGGCTGGCGATCCCCATGCACGGCGTAGCTCAATGTGGCCGCGCGCCGAGACTTGGTTGGGAACTTTGTGGTGGGTTTTGATAGGCTTCCGCATTGCGACGTTAGTCCGCCAAGAATACTTTGCTCACGTCAACCATTATCAGATGAATCAGTCCATACACAGCACCCGAGCAAGGATTAACCTTTGCTTGGGTGATGAGCTGAAATTTTGGTTACCTCCCGGGATCTTGCCCGCTGGACGCCGCCGGACGGGGCTCATCTGTCGAGGCGATCGGTGGCCGGCCAACCCGGGTGGTGTGATTCGGGGCCGCTTCGGTGTCACGTGCACAGCACGTGACGCTCGCGCTCTACACGTGATGCGCCAGAGACAAAGGTCAGGCCCATGCTCAGGCTCCTTCGGCCAAGTGTTCGGTACCTGACCAGCGCCAGGCAGGTGTACAAGCGAAGTACGCATCCCACGTCGGTGCCCCTCAACAAACTCTTTGCCAGTCGGTTCCCCCTTCTGGTGACGCAAAGCTTCAAGGACTATGCGGTGCGAGATGACCTCCTCACCGCCCAGAGCAACTTGCTCAGCACGCTCCCCTTCTTTCCCAAGCCCGACGAGTCGGGTCGTTCCAGCGATGTCATCCAAACTATGCTCAAGGATGGCAACACCATCAACGAGTTTGTCATTTATCCCAGCAACTACAGTGCGGCCCGGGCATCGGACTTCCACCACCTCATCATGGTGCACGGTTACGGCGGGGGCCTCGGGTTCTTTCTCAAGAACTTCGACGCCATCTCCCAGGTGAACAACTGGGTGGTTCACTCCATCGACTTGCTTGGGTACGGGTGTTCGTCACGACCAAAGTTCACCGCCGATTCGCTCGAGGAGGTGGAGGCGTTCTTCCACGACTCCTTCGAGGAGTGGCTCGCCAAGCGCGGGCTCAACGACCCCTCCAAGGTGCTTGTCATGGCACACTCGATGGGCGCGTACCTCATGGCCACCTACGGCATCAACCGCAACCCCGCCTTCTGCAAAAAGCTCCTTATGGTGAGCCCCGGCGCCGTGCTCAAACACCGCAAACCCGTTCCTGTGCCGTCGTACTTTGCCAAGTTGTGGGAACGCAACATCCTGCCCTTTACGCTTGTACGAAAGGCCGGGCCCCTTGGCTCGAAGCTCGTGAGCATGTGGCTGTCGAGACGATTCGCCAAGTTGTCCCAAACCGAGGCGGTGCTTCTCCACAAGTACGCCTACAGCATCTTCCAGGCCCGGGGGCTGGGCGAGTACATGCTCAACTACCTCTTGGCGCCGGGTGCCGACGCCCGACACCCGCTCATCTCGCGGGGCATCCACAAGCTCAAGTGCGAGATGCTCTGGGTGTACGGGAAAGAGGACTGGATGGACAGGAAGGGCGGCGAGCTTGTTTCAAATATTCTCAACAACCTCCGGGGGGAACAAGCGAGTGAGGTGAAGCTTGTTTCTGACAGCGGGCACCACATCTACTTGGACAACATCGGCGCATTCAACCGGTTGGTTGCCAGCGAAATGACCAAAATGGGGGGCCCAGTGGCTGACCAGTGACCAGACAACACCAACGCTTTCGGTTGACGAACACGGGTCATGACCGTACTCATTCAACGCCGAAACCCTTGGTTCATAAAATGGCGGACCACCCTGGTGGCCCGCATAACGATTACGACTCTTGCCAATACATTACTCTAGATTCACTTGCACCCTGATGCTCATGGGGAGCTCTGGGTCCGTCACCACGAGTTCCTGCCCCGAAGTGATGAGCTGAGAAAGCGGCCGGTCGAGGTTGGGCCGCGTGGCCACCTCCAAGGACTCCGGGGCCCGCATGTAGAGCATCCCCGAGGCCGAAGATACCAGCGGCTGGCGGGCCTGGATCTCCTGCTGGGTCGAGAGGTCGTCGAGAAACTCCTGGAGCGTCCACGAGCGCAGCACCGTGATGTGCTTGAGCTTGTTCCCACACACCAGGCAGTTGGGTTTCTTGGAGTGGGCGTAGGTGTAGGTGAAGATAGACTCGTCCCCCGAGTACATCATGTAGTTGTCAAGGATGGGGTTGATGCTGGTGACGAGCTTGAAGGCCTCGTTGCAGCACAGCGCCGCGATGATGGCGTTGGTGGACGCAATGGCGGGGATGATGTTCTTGACGACACCGAGCGTGAGCAGCTTGGTGACGCCCAGGATGCTGAACTGCGACGCCCGGGCGAGCGCCAACTGATACATGGTTTCCACGTCGGCGGGGTCGTCGGCATCGAAGGCGTGGTTGACGCGCTGCAGCCACTCAATGACACTGGCGTACTCAATGCAGTGCTCGGGCAACCGGGGGGTGTTGGCAATGGTGCACACGGGGTAGGTGGTCTTGGGGGTGACCATGTCGAGCGTGCACTCGTAGCACGACGTGACGGTGGGGAGGATGACCCTCAGCTGGCCTCGAAAGCCCTCGGTCCCGCCGTCAATCATGGGGATGAGTCCAGCAAGGGTTTCGTCAACGAACGACACGAGGGTGGCGTTGATCCACCGCCGGGCCTCGACACTATCGAGGCCGCAGATGACAACATCGAACGTCCGGTAGTACTCGAGAGGTTTGTCCTGGATCTTGCAGAAATGGGGTGTGAGGTGGAGCTGGGGGTCTCGAAGCCTCTGGCGAATGAACTCCACCGCCACCTCGGCCTTGGACCGACCGACGTCCTTTTGTCGAAAGAGAAACTGTCGGTTTAGATTGGAGATGTCGATGGTGTCCATGTCAATGACGTCGATGTGCTTGAAGCCCGTGAGAGCGAGGTTCTTGAGGATTTCACACCCAAGCCCGCCGGCCCCAATGACAAGCACCCGGCTGGTGGCAAGCGCCTCGGCGGCGGCCTCCGGCGAGTACTCGTCGGGCACCTCATTGAACGGACCAATGTGTTGTAGAAGGGAGGTCATGGATGTGAATAAGACGGGCGGTCCAAGGTTGGCGCGCTTTCGGCCCATCGACCCGTGGGCTAATGCTTAAATAAATACCTCTACTTCTCCGCCGTGTTGGCCCGCTTGGGCCGCTGCGACGGTGGCATGCCGAGCATCCTCTTGCCGTTCTGCGACAACTCCACCGGCCCCGCCGCCGCCCCCACGTCGGTGCGCTTCACGGGCACCGAGCGACTCGGGTCCACCGTGCGCCGTATGCTCGTCGACACAAACTTGGTGTTGTACTGCGGTAGGTTGGCCAATTCCTCGGGGGCATCGCGTATACGGTCTGCCTGTTTGGCATTGACAAATGTGACGGTTGAGGGGATCTGCGACGGCTTGGGGTCCACGTCCTCCAGCGACGCCTTTTCCTGGCGCTCGCGAATCAACTCGAGGTCGTAGTCGTCGATGCCGTCGTTCATCTCTTCGTCGGGCTGTAGGTCGTCGGAAAACACAAACAGATCGTCAAAGTCAGCGAGGTCAATGGGGGCTTTTGGAGCCGGCGCTTGCGCCGGCGTGGTGGACGGGCGACCAGCACGGTTATGCCCATTTATTGTTTGACCCTTTTCGTTTTCTGTTGGCTTGTTTGGTTGCTTGGTTTGGTTGATGGAGACCCTCGTTGTTTCACCCCGCATCAGCTCCCGCTTCACAATGAGGGGATCTCGGTGAAAGTCACTGCCGTCGAGCTCGGGGGGCGGGAGCTTCACCTTCTGGATCTTGGAGATGATTTGTCGGTCGTAAAGACAGTTGCCTAGCACGTTGCCAAAGCACCGCAAGCACCGCTTGAGGCCGTCGGTGAAGGCCTCCTTCTTGCACTTTTCAAACGCCATGGCCTTGTTCTTGGCATTATCAATGTACCCATAACCAAAGTCCTCGTGGAACGTGCCGTCCTTGATGGTGATGCGTACAACCACCGAGAGACCCATGGAGATGCGGCCCGACGACCCCTGCACGTCGAAAAAGTCCACCTGGGAACTGATGAGCTCGGAGCTCCACCCGTTGAAGCCAAAGATCTCGTTGGCCAAGTTCAACGCCTTCCATCCTTCAATGTACGACACGTTCTGGCCGTTCCCGCCCGGACGGAAACTCACGTACTCCGGCCCCAACACCCGGTTGAGGAGCGTCTGAATGCGGTGGTGCTCGTCCTCGGTGTATGGCACGGGCTGGAACGGACGAGACGATGGGTTCTGGAAGGTGCCTGGCCGGGGGCGGCCGTTATTGGGGTTCCCGTTCATGATAAATTTGACGCGACGCGAATGTCTGATCCCGATGTCTGGGAGATACCGACAGAAAGACCGGGGGAGAGGTTTAGCCATGCGGCAGGCAGGAGAGAGAAGGGAGGAGGAGTAGCTCACGCCAAGCTGAGAAGGCGGGGCGGTCAGATAACAGGTGCACGCAAAACTGATCACGATGACCGTGGAGCAAGCCAGGTGACTGCTGAGGCAAAGGAACGGGACGGTGAACTCGTTGAGGTTACAGACTTCCCAAACGGCCTACCGAAGAAGAGAAGAACAGGAAAACACTCAACTACGGAGGCTACCCCAGAAACTCAAGACATAAGCTCCGACTTGAGTGACGACACACCCTCCGACTTGAGTGACGACACGCTCTCTCCGGTCACCCCAAAATCACCCAAGCAGAAGCAAGCGCTGGCGGAGTACCGCCAGCAGCAGATGCTCCGATACAAGGTGGCACTTGAAAAGGAACAGCGGCTCGAGCGCCAACGACGACGCAGCCTGGGCATTCCCAGCTCTCCCACCCATCAAGACAGAAAGGTCCGCATCCAGGTGCCGACGCCTCCCCCGACCCGCGATGCTACTGGATAGCCGCACGGTAGAGTGGTGACTCAGTTGCTAATGTGTTATGAAGCTATGTAATGTACAGATGCCCGTGGATGTTCTGATGAGGCAATAGTATGACTGTGTGTTGTGGTTGTTTGTAGTTGCGTGTGTGTTGTGGGTACTTGTAGTGGCTTGTGTGTTTGTGTTGTTTGTAGTTGCTTGTTGATGCTTTCGATGCTTTGTTACATATCCACACACAGTATAAGGGTAATGTTGTCACCCTTGAGCAAGATCCTGCCGAGCTCCTCCTTCAGGCCGTCCTTGGTCGATACCTCCACCGCGTCGTCCACCACCACATTCATGAACTCGTCGAACCCGCGGATCTTGCCCTGGATTCTCGACTGGGTTTGTTCGTAGAGCCAGATGGTCACGGGACTCTGTTGCTGGAGGTACTTGAAGATGAGATTAATCGGCGGGAGCATGCTCTTCTTCGCCGGCCGGGAAGACATGGTGATGATTTTTCGCGACCAGATGCGAAATCATGGATTACAAGAACCTCTTTGTGGAGTGGCTCACGGCGGCGGCGGTCGAGCACACCAAGAAGGGGTCCAAGATGGCCATGGTATATAATCGGGGCCTCGAAAAGCTACGACGCGTGGACCATGTCACTCTGGCCAAGGAGCTAGGCAAGATCCAGTACATTGGCGATAAGACGGTCGCGATGCTATGTTCCAGGTTGCAGGCTCACTGTGCAAGTGAGGGACAGGAAATGCCCCCCGAATTCAACTACGAGAAGCCCGTGCCAAAGCGACCGCTCGACACCGACGCGGGAGGGCGCAAGCGGCCCAAGAAGGCGTGGGTGCCAAAACGACGCGCGGGGTCGTGGGCCATTCTCGTGGCCCTCTACCTCAAGGATAAGACGGGCCGGGGGCTTTCAAAAGACGAGATTATCAAGACGGCGGCACCGTACTGCGACGGGTCGTTTGTGGCGAACCCGGCCAACCATGATTTCTACCTGGCGTGGGATGGCATGAAGACGTTGGTGAACCGCGAGTACGTCAGCGTGGGCGGCCACAGCCCGAAGTTGTATCTGATAACAGAGGAAGGCAAGGTGGTGGCGCTGGTGATTCTCCTGCTGGAGGGCATTGCGTCGTCGCCGTTGCGTGAGGTGCACAATACCTCCTACGATAATGGCGTCATCTTCTCGAGTTCTTCGCCCGTGCGGGGGCCCGTCCACGACCGCCAGCTGCGGGTGTACGATGGCATCGCGTACGATATCTGGCCCGCCGGTGACTTCGAGATCTTTCCGGTTATTGACAACCGGGAGATCCGGTCGCAGAAGGAGCGGGACTTCTTCCACGACCGCCTCCAAAACCACAACATTGAGGTGGACGTGCGGGCGCTACTGCTCGGGGATGTGGTGTGGCTTGCTCGAAATACCCACTCGGGTGTCGAGGTGGTGCTTGATGTGATTTGTGAGCGAAAGCGCATGGACGACCTCGCGTCGTCGATTCGAGACGGCCGCTTCCACGAGCAAAAGAGTCGCTTGGCGGTGCTGGGAATGAGCCACATCTACTACATTGTCGAGGAGGGCGGCAGTGATATCTCCGACATGGTGGAGGCGCTCCGCACCGCCATGGCCACCACGGTGGTGACGCTGGGGTTTGTGGTGAAGCGGTTCCGCAACATCGACGCCACCATCTCGTTCATTGCGTCCATGACCAAGGCGCTCCAGCTGAAGTACGAGAACTGTCGACTTGTGGTGCTCAAGCCGCGGACTGTCACTAGTAAGGACGAGTTCAGACGACAGTTGGAGGTGTTTCGCAGCCAGTTTGATGGGCCAAGTTGCAAGAGCGTGCAGAAGTTTGCGCTTTTCCAGAACGCCATGCCGAAAACCGGCATGATGACGGTACGGGAAATGTTTCTTCTCATGCTCATGGCGGTGCGGGGCCTCTCGTTCGAGAAGGCGTTGGTGATCCAGCGCCATTTCCACACCCCGGCAAAACTTCTTGAGTTTTACAAACGAAACCAACATCTTTCAGAATCCGAGAAGAACAACCTTCTCTTCGATATGTTCAAGGGAGAAATTTCCAGCAAGAAAATCGGCAAGGCGGTGTCCCAGGCGGTGTACCAGACGTGGGGCACGTAGACCCGTGCACCCGTTTTGATGCGCACGGAGATTTTTTCACCAACATGAAGAAACGGGTATTGAAGCACGGCGGAAAAAGTGGTCTTCTCCCCAAGGTCCGGCCTGTGTTCAAGCGGAATCCGTTGGTTCCCAAGACAGAGGAGGAGCGTGCGGAATACGAAAGCATAGAGCAGGGCTACGCCGAGGGCGTGCCCCTCCCCCTGCGGACGGGTTTCAAATTCGAGAGAAAGCCGGTGGAGCGTCCCGTGGTGACGTTGGAGGAGAGAATAAAACGCAACATCGAGGACTACCGGCCCAAGGTGGAGGACGAATCCAAGCTTAGTGAAAGCGAAAAGTGGGCGTTGAAACGCGACCAGATCAGAAGAGAATACCTTCGTGAAGCATACGTGACGGAAGCGGCTCGCTTGGAGAAGTTGGAGCAGGCCAAGCGGGCCCAGGCCAAGCGGGCCGCCGAGGCTAAGAACGCCACCACCACCGAGGACGACTCGCCGCTGTTGACCATCCCTACCATCGACTCTTACTTACAAGGGCCCCTCATGAGACCAAGAACCGAGGAGGAGAACTTCATCATCCAGGAACAGCGCCGCCTCAACCGTAAGCACGACGAGTTGAGGGTGAAGGAAAAGAAGGCCACCGAGTTGTTGGAGTTGTACCACGCCGCGGACAAGTTCATCACCACCGAGGAAGAGCTCTCCGAGGCCATCACCCAAGCATTCGAGGTGGATGTCGGCAAGTTCGAAACCACCCAATCATACGTGGAGGACAAGCTCTTTGGCCACAACCTGGCCTACGCCAAGGCTCAACAACACGAAACTACCATCTTCGACAAGGCGCTTGGAACCATCAATGACAAGCCGGGATTGCAGTTGGTCAAGGACACGTTGAGCGGACGCACCGAGAAGTTGCGCAGTGCGGCGGAGCTTGCTTTGAACCAGAAGCATGTGTAATGTATATAGTAAGAAATGGTGATTTTTGTCAAAATGTGAAAATCAAGAATACGCTCTTGTATGACCCAAGCATCGCAGAACAAGTGAATCAAAGGCTACGATTTATATAAGACTGTTACGAATAAGTAGTATTGTGTTGAAGTTTATGTATTGGGACTTCTTTGTCTGGTTCCTCGGTATGGGTCCATTCACTCGCACGATGCCTCGACCCGTTTTGACGTTTGGGTCCACCTCGACTCGCACCCTCTACAACAACAACGCGCGAAAAACTCTCCATCCATGCCTCCATCCTACGACACCTACTTCGCCAAGGTGTACCTGAAACGATTGGCGTACGTGAAGCACGTGCTTCTCCTTGCGTCGGTGCTTGTGGCCTGGACGATCGGGTTCTTCCACAACTCGTTGGCGTGGAATCTCCTCACATCTATCTTTGTCAAGGGCCCGATTGTGTTCGTGGCCTTGGTGGTGATTGATCGCAGCCGCCGTTCCAACACCGTGGTGGACTACTCGCTGGCAAAGACCTTGTCAGCCTTTGTCATCCAGCAATTCACCAAGCGCAACGCCTTCACGGTGTTGGCGTATGTGTCCGCATCGCTCGTTCTCACCGGGTTGTACGCCCACGAAACCAGCGTGCCCTACTATGTGGTGTCAAAGGTCTACCAGAAACGCCCAAGTGTGAACGATGGCTTTGTCTTCTTCTGGTTCTATGGATTGTACACTGGAGTGGTGTATTCCTTCCAGCACATCGCATATCAACGCAACCGTCTTCGCTACCAGTACGGCGTCAGCAAGGTGTCTCCGGAACAAGTGCTCTTCCGCAACTTCCATCGGCACCTCGGTATCTCCGTTGGCTTGAGTCTCATCACCTCGGTGTCCGCACCCGTGGTGTACTTGATCCTTCGGTCGTCCATCTACAAGCTCGGGTTCGTGCCCTTGTGGCTTCTTGGCCTCGACACGTCGATTGTTCCCGTTGCCATTGGTGTGTCGCTGGTGGTGCAGTTGGCTTGGCTTTCCTTCAATGTGTTTGTGGCCGCCGAGCTTGCCAACCATGTGTTTGACATTTACTCCACCATTGGGTGTCTTGATGGCCGCAAGCCCATCTCCACTTATAGTTCCGATCCCATCAACACGCTTCTTCTGGGGTTGAAGGATACGGGGCATCCACTCGCCAGGCTCACTGCCTTCCAAGAGCTTGCGTACATTGCCACCACCAAGGCGGAAGAGGGTGTCAAGTTGCGCAATGCCATCTATACTGCCCACACTCGCGACGGGTACTTGTGGCCGCAGTTCCTCGAGGAGTGCTCTTACGTGATCAAAGAGGTGACGTCCCGCGTCAACTACCGGTCCAAGGCGGACATGGAGGCCCTTGAAAAGCAGCAACAGTCCATCAAAGAAGACATCAACCGTGTTGATAGCATCTTCGGCAACTCGTTCGTGGTGCTGTCGACGTCCAGCCCCAAGCACGAACCCGACGTCAAGAAGTACCAACCAGTTCCACAGCCCACCAATGCTGTCATCAAAGTGGTTGGTCCATACCTCGAGCGAGCCAAGGCCGCGGCCAATGCCTTCTTCACCCCCAAAGCATTCAACTTGGATGTTTTGGCCACCGACTTCTCGTCAAAGTACTCGTCGTACTACTCCCGATTCCTCCACATGCCCGTGGGCAGTCTATTCCGCATCACCCTCGACCGTGATACCCAGTCGCGGGTGCTCAACCCCGTGGTCTATGGCAATGCGGTGATTGCCTTGTCCAACCTCCTCATACATGCCGTGGAGGAGGATAAGAACAACACCATTAGCGATGGCCACATTGCCGAGGTGCTCAATCTTTTGGAGAGACCCATTCGCTCCTTCTCCAACTACACCGACTCCCTTCCAGCATCTGTCTACTTGACCCCACAAGAGAAGGCCACCAAACAAAACAAGCACATCGTGGCGCTTCTTCACGACTTGACCATGTCGGAATTCTACACCCTCTGTCTCAAGTACAACTACAAACTCAACGACCTTGTGCTACTGCCCAAAGCATTCAAGCTTGCCAAGTGGGTCATTGACGTGGCCATCGTCCAGCAACAAAAGTCCTACACCAAGGGACCATAATGTACACTACAAAGAATTAACATCATCTGTATCTATGCCGAGGGTCTTTTGTCATCCTGGGGAAGGGTGTCTAGAAGCACGGGCTTCAACACTTGTTCGTCAAAGCGAGTAAACCACTTGGCGTGCTCCTCAGCACTGAGAATGGCTCCGAGCACTCCGTTACTGGTGCTGGCAGGAGCATTCAGGTAGAAGTTGGTGGATTGGCCGGGGGTAAGGTCATCAACGTCCGACACGTTGACTTCTTCGTCGTCGGGCTTGATGGAGGATAGACTGACGTTGGAGCCGTTGCGTGAGCGAACGTCGGCATCGGTGAACGGCAGAGGTCTTCCTCTGCGAGCCCCATGAACCAGGGGAGTCGAGTTGGGAAGACGAGGCGCCTCAATGTCGAACTCGTCGTCGGAAACGTCATTTTCGTCCACACAGCCAATCTTGATGCCGAGAATCTCCAACATCGAGGCGGTGGTACCACCAAAGAGAATGACGGTGAGCACCACCACCACAAGCACCGTGGCCAACACCGACCACTTGGCCTCGCCCTGGATACCCATGGCAAGCGCCACGCCGACGGCGCCTCTCAAGCCGGCCCAGAAAATCATCATCTGGTACGAGTGGCCGATTTCGTCGGGCACCGCCTGGGAAGAGATGGCGCCGTTGGCAAGCGCCCTGTTTGTGAATCTTTCGAACCGGGCCCGGTACACGAAGTTGAGGAAGCGCGAGAGAGGGAACACCGCCAGCCATCGGGCCACGCAGATGGAAATGAAGGTGACGATGATGAGCAAGGGCTTGAACACAAGCTCGACCTCGGTGAAGAGCGAAAGGCCAAGGTAGATGAAGATGAAGTTTTCACTCAACTGCGCAAGGAGCTGGAACACGTACTTGGTGGCGATCTGGGTCCGGCGAGACATGTTGAAGTAAGCGTAATGCTTCAAGGTGATGCCACAGAAAAGAAGCGACACGATTCCCGACATGTGGGCACCGTTCGAAAAGAAGTATGATTCGTAGGCAAACAAGAGCACCAAGCACGTTTCGATTTGCGGGTACCGGCGGACGTGGGAGTGTTTGAGGATGAGGGCGACGAAAATGCCAATGAGGATGCCAATGAAGGTGGAGATGGTGAATGTCATGAGGAACAATCCCATACCCTCAAAGAAGGACAGGAACTTGACCGGGTGGCCGTGGAACTTCTGGCACGTTTCGAACATGACGATGGAGATGGCGTCGTTCAAAAGCGACTCGCCAAAGATGATGGTGTAGAGCTTGGGGTCCACCTTGTACGCATTGAAGATGGATAAGATGGTCACCGGGTCGGTGGCGGACAACGTGGCGCCCACGGCGAGGGCGTCGACGAACTCGAGGTTGACGCCGTCGATGCCCAACGCGGTCCACACGTAAAGAATGATACCAAGCACCAACGCCGAAATGAGGGTGCCGGGAATGGCAAACGTCAAGATGGACCCGATGTTTCGGAAGAAGTTGGCCTGATGTAGCTCGTACCCACTGTTGAGGATGATGGGCGGCAACAAGATGTTGAAGAAGTAGCCCGAGTTGAACTTGACCGCATCTTGAATGTAATGCCCGGGACTGATTCTGATGAGGAGTCCCACAATCATTCCGTAGAAGATGGAGAGAACCGTTTCATGGACCGCCTTGATGCGCCGTTGCTGGAGAAAGTACGAACTCCAGAGCGCCAGACATAGGAGGAACAACAAGATAAACAAAGCCCACGACGAGAAGATCTCGCTCTCGACGGGGTTGGCGTCATCCAAGGGATCTTCGTCGGGAGTGGAGGTGTCGGGCTCGGTATCCAATTCATCATCTGATAGCCCTCTTTTGAGGAGGGCCTTGGCGGTGAAGAGAAGGAGACTGGACATAATGTGCGAAATGTCCTGAAACGGGTGATAAGCATGCAATGGTGAACCCAGTACATTAAAGGGGAGGAGATGAATGAAACGAAAGCCCAGGATGAAAGGAGAATGGGGGAGACTGGGGGTCAAGGAAAAGGGGCTCCGCTCTGTAGCCGGTTGGTGGCCCTCTTATATAGTGTTAATTTGGTCGGCGCCTGGTTCGCACTCGGCCCAGCTGGGTCCACACCTATTTTTATCGACCCACGCTCGGCCTCGCTGGGTCCAGTTTTATTTTGTCGGCCGCGCTCACGGGCCCAGCCAGCACCTGATGTCGCATGTCGTTATCGCGCACGTTGCAACTTCGCCTCACAACAACCTCCTCCTGCTCATCCCACCCTTTACATTCGCTAAACATGTCGTCACGGCCCGGCCTCGGTTCTTCCGTCAATCGAAACCTATCCACAAACCAACTCCACATGTTGAACCAACCTCGTCCCAGCAAGTTGGGCCTACCGCATTTCCAGATGCCCCTCACCCCTCCAGCATCCAACACCTCCACCCCAGTCAATGACAAGCACACGTTCCGCGCGCCGTGGTACCAGCGGGCCATGCCGCACGTCAACGTGAAAATCTGCATTCTCTGTCTCACATGGTACTTCTTTTCCGTGGTGTCCAACAACTCCACCAAGCTCATCCTCTCCGGGTTCAAGTACCCCGTGACGCTCACCCAGTGCCAGTTTCTCCTCAACCTGGTGTGCTGCATGTTGCTTGTTGCGGCCGCCAGCCACTTCCCCCGCTTGGCGGGCGTGTTCCCCAAGGGACTGGTTCCTGAATCTAGCGTACGCCAGTTTGTATGGCCAACCAAAGAGGTGGTGATGACCACGTTGCCCATGGGCGCGTTCCAGTTCGTGGGCCACATAACCTCCCACAAGGCCACGTCCGTCATCCCCGTGTCGTTGGTGCACACCGTCAAGTCGCTTCTGCCCATCACCACCGTGCTCATCTACCGGGTGGTGTTTGGTAAGCGCTTCCCGTTCGTCACGTACGCCACCCTCGTGCCTCTAGTCAGCGGCATCATGCTCACGTGCTACAAGCCCCCGCATCTGCAGTCGTCGTACGTGTCGGGGTTGGTGTACGCGTGCATCTCCATGGTGGTGTTTGTTTCGCAAAACATCTTTGGCAAGAAGGTGCTCACGCCTCAGGAAGAAACGCTTCCTTCAATCAAGCAGCAGGAAAAGAAATTCCCCAAGGTGACCATCTTGTTCTTCTGCTCCACCATTGGCTTTTTGCTCACCATGCCGCTCTACGTGGCGGCCGAGTGGAGCACCGCCACGTTCTCGCTCGCCCAACTCTCTCCCAGCATGGCGGCGTGGATCGTGTTCAACGGAGTGTCGCACTTTATTCAGTCGTTGGTGGCGTTCCAGATCCTTGGCTTGGTGTCTCCCATCAACTACTCCATTGCCAACATCATGAAACGCATCACCATCATTTTGTTTGCCTTCATCTGGGAAACGTCCTTCTTCAACTCGCGCCAGGTGGCGGGAGTGCTGCTTACCCTTGTGGGATTGTATTGTTACGACCGGTGGGGGTCTCGAATCTAGTGTATAAATAAGAAAGAATGAAATCAATGGCCCCCGTCGGCATTCAACATCTTCTTGAAGATATCACCAAAGGCAACCATGAACACCGTCTGCCACACACCCAATCCGATTCTGGGGGCCACTCCTCGGTACAAGCCCTTGATACCGTTGTTTTTGTAAATGTACGAGAAGGCAGAACCGACCCCCAAATTCTTGGGTCTGTTGGGGTCGGCGGTCTTGGACTGCATCTCCACCCGAATCACCTCAATGGGTTGGTTCCATGCCGACAATCCTCCACCGACCACGGACCCGAGAATCTTTTCCCATGCACTCAACTTTTGTCCGTCGGTCTTGCCGGTGAGCTTTCTAATACCCTCCTCTGCCAATCTGGAGAACCCGAATCTCGATCCCCAGTTGGTCATTTGTCTGATGGCCACGGCATTGACACCTTTGTTGATACCACGAATACCTTCCTTGGCGTAAATGTCCTTGAACACCTGGAACGACGTTTGCTGAGGTGCCCCGCCCGACACCGCCGCCTGCTTGGCTCTGGTGATCTCCACCGTCTTCATACACGTGCAGAAACCCATGGTAAGATATGCCTGGGCCAAACCACCGGAAACACCACCTCCCATTCCAGCAACAAAGTTACTGGCTCCAAGCTTTCTGAATTGGTATTCGGCCTCTGCACTGACAAAGAGCAACACAGCACCCTTGGTGGAGGCCTCGATCCAGGCCCAGGGAATAAGACCCTGGTAGAAGCCGGCCACGCCGCCTCGACTCCAAACGTGTTTGGTGGCTTGCAAAATGGTGAAGTTCCGGTTGGCGGCCATGGTGGTTTTCACAACCTCCAACGGCTGGCCCAAGGTGGTGACCTCGGCCATGTTCAACCCGGCACCAAGAAGAATGTTGGAGAAGTTGATTGGCTTCTTTTCAATAGTCTCGCCCATTGTAGTTGTCGATAATTAAAAAGTCCCGGGATCACCTCGATGGTGATTTTTCAGGAGCCGCGACCGGAGTCTCGTTCAGCCCCGCGCTCCGCACGTGATCCGGTCTTCCCCGGGCGGCCGGAGACTACGATAACGCGTGAACAGAGGCACGGGTTTGTGATATGTACGGGTGCAAAAGGCATGGGTGCGTCACATCGTTAGTTGCCCCGCAGCCAGATAGCGGCCGAGGCTCATTGGACCCAATCAGCCGTACTGCATCGCGGCGTTTCATGGCGTTCCGCCAAGCGATGCCCCCCTGTAAACGCGTCCAATAGGCGTGTCTTCCACGCCCAAATTCCTGATTAGGAATATCGGCCTCGCCATTCGACTAGCACGTCGTCACGTGAGCGCCGCTTTGTGGTGCTAGCCGATTTTGTGGCAGCCCAAAACCTCTGCTGCCTGTGCAGGAGCCCAAAATTCACTGCCCTGAAAAGAAATGTGGGATTATCGTACAATAAAAAAATCCATCCTAGGAAATTTTCCAACCTAACCACTTTCTCTTCCCATGGCTAGTGTTACGCAAACCTCCAGTTCCGGAGTGTCCTCCACCGCCAACAATGTCACCAAGCGTGGCAACGTGGCGTCGTTTGTTTCCGAAAAGAGAGACGATGCGTGGGCGGTGGATGCCTACGGCAACGACTTCCAGGCCCCTGATTACACCATCAAGGACATCTTGAAGGCCATCCCCGCGCATTGCTACCAGCGCCGCGCGTACGAGTCGTTGTACTACGTGGCCAGAGACATTTTCTGGCTTGCCACGTTCTACTACCTCGGCAACACCTACATCCCCCAGATCCCCAACGTGGTGGCCCGGGGCGTGGCATGGGCCGGCCTCACCGTGATCCAGGGATTGTTTGGAACCGGTGTGTGGGTGATGGCGCACGAGTGTGGACACCAGGCTTTCTCTGACTACGGCTGGTTGAACGACTCAGTTGGATGGGTGTTGCACTCGTTCCTTCTCGTGCCTTACTTCTCGTGGAAATTCTCTCACGGTAAGCACCACAAGGCCACCGGTCACATGGAGAGAGACATGGTGTTTGTGCCCAAGACCAAGGCCAAGTTCCTTTCTGCCCGTGGGGTCGAGGATTTGGAGGACCTCGTGGCCGACTCTCCCATCTACACCTTGACCCACTTGGTTATTCAACAACTTGGAGGCTGGCTCGCATACCTCTTCACCAATGTCACTGCTGGTAAGGACTACCCTGAGTTGAGCGCCTGGCAAAAGAACCACTTCAACCCCAGCTCTGTCATCTTCGAGAAGAGAGAGTACTGGTACATTGTCTTGTCGGACATTGGGATCTTGACTCAATTGTTTGTCTTGTACAACTGGTACAAGTACCTTGGCACCTTCAACATTGTCATCAACTACGTCATCCCCTACTTGTTTGTCAACCACTGGTTGGTGTTCATCACGTTCCTCCAACACTCGGACCCTCAGATGCCCCACTACGAGGCCCACCAATGGAACTTTGCCCGTGGAGCCGCCGCCACCATTGACCGTGAGTTCGGGTTTGTCGGCAAGTTCATGTTGCACGACATCATCGAGACCCATGTGCTCCACCACTATGTGTCGAGAATCCCCTTTTACAATGCCAGAGAGGCCAGTGAGGCCATCAAGAAGGTCATGGGTAAGCACTACCAGCACAGCGACGAGAACATGTTTGTGTCGCTCTGGAAGTCCGGCCGGTGGTGCCAATACGTGGATGGCGACAACGGAGTGCTCATGTATAGAAACATCAACGGCTACGGCGTTGGTACTGGAAAGAAATAGAATAGATGGATGAAATTTTGAGAATATGCTTTACCTGGTGAAATTTGCTAAAACTTTGATTTTCTTCCCACAAGCTTCTTGGGGTCAAAGCATAAATGTATTGCTGCGCTTCTATGGGATACCCGGGATGAGGACGTTGGTGTTTTTCTTGTAGGTTTTGTAGTCGCCAAAAAAGTTCAATAGGAGCGATTCCTCATACTCTATGCGCTGCTTGAAGAACAACCAGAGCTTGTAGGCACCAAAGGCAAGCACCACTGGGTTCCCACACCAGAGCTGGGTGCCGATGAACCACCAGAAGAACCCCGCGTAGCTCGGGTGCCGGGTCCACGAGTAAATGCCGTGGGTGACGAGCTTGTGGTTTTCGTCCTTTGTTCTTTGTATGTAGTGGTTGAAGGACTCTCGCGCCGTGTACATGGCCAAGGTTCGGCTGAGCTGCCCCGTAATCATGATGCCCAAGCCAAGTAGTCGAACAAGCAAAGGCCATGCAAAGCCGAAGTAGTGCTCCACCGCCAACTCCACCATGGTGGCAGCGTACACCGCATGGAGGTCGGTGTCGGTGAGAATAAACAGATCGTCGTCCACCTGGGTCGGGTTGAAGATGCTGGTGCTGAGGAACTCGAGCATGTGGAAGGTGCTCACGGCCACGGCATACACACACGCGGTTCGAACCACGCCGTCGTACGCCGCCAGCCCGATGAGCGTGCTCAGAATCACCGCCCCAAGACAAGCGGCTTTGTAGCACACTGTGGCCAAGTTGACCCGGGAGGACATGCGCGGTGAAAAGTTGCAAATCCATGGACATCCCCCAAAACAAGATAGGGCTCGTGGAAATTGCCCTCGTGTCGGCGGCACTCGGGGCGTGTGGCGGGGGAGCGTTGGTGCTGATGGTGCTCTGGCCCCAGGGCTGGTACGGGTGGTCGCACCTCATCGTCATGGTGGTGTTCCACCTCAACGAGTTTGACTGCACTTACCGCTACCAACGAAGTAAAGTCACCAGCCGGCTGTTCTTGGTGTATGGGAATACGGGGAGCCGTGAACTATGGGCCGTGCAGGTGGCTACTGCCGCCGAGTACGGCCTCCGGCCCTGGGTCGGGGTGACCATGGCCCGCGGGTCCGTTTGCACGGCCGTCGGCACGACACTTGTGGTGGTGGGTCTCGTGCTACGCCGGGCGGCCATGAAAACGTGTGGCGAGTCTTTTAGTCACTACATCAACACCGAGACCGTGTCTCCACTCGTCACCACCGGCGTGTACCTGGTGATGCGACACCCCAGCTACGTCGGCTTCTTTGTGTTTGTGGTGGGCACGCAGCTCATGCTCCGCAACGCGGTGATGGTGTGGGTGTGTGCAGTTGTCATGGGGGTGTTTTTCAGACGGAGAATTCGCTTCGAGGAGTGGTTTTTGCAGAGGCAGCACCCGGCCTACACAGAGTACCAGAGGAGGGTGCCATCCATACTTTAGCAGCGTCAACACGGTCAAGAGGGTACCTCTTCCAGCAAGGAAATCATCCGACGGTGTCTTCAATCCTAGCATAGATAAAGCAATTTCGTAAGGCCAATTGGGCTGCTCATTGTCCCTGGGTCATGCTACATATCTTCGGATTCTTCATCTCTTCAAATCTACAAACTCTTGTTCATGAATCTTCTTCTCGTGAAAGCCAACCAGTGCTTTGAAGGAACCGATTCGTCGTCCGCGTACACCCGCTTCAACAAGCGGTCGGCCAACTCCTGTCTGAATTGCTGGAGGTACGCTCTCAAGGTGTCTGCTTCGTTCTTGTTGGCTGGAGGTTGGTACAACGAGTTCAAGGGGAACCCAATGTCTCCCGGTAACGCAAAGGAGTCGAGGGACAAATTCATCAACACGCGCACGGCCTCCTTATACGTCACTCGGGCATTGAGCTTCGACAAGCAGTCGCTGACGAACAAAATGCCATAAATCAACAAGCGGTCGGCGGGGCCCTTGATGTCGAAGTTCTTGAAGAAGGAGTTGGCGCGGAAGAGGTCCAAGGTCTCCTCGATGATGTCGTATTCGTTGGTGGGGGGATACGAGGGGCCTCTGTACTTTGTGTGGATGGGGAGAAGCGAGAGATTGCCGATGACTCGGTCGGACGAGTCTTCGCCCAAGAAGGTGGAGTGGTAAGCAGGCATGCGCGAAAAACAAGAAAACAGAAGGGACTTATAGAAAAGACAACTCAATTGAGCCACTCTTGTATTGCTACATCCGTTGCCATTGGCCTTTGCAGCATCACAATACTTCTATGTTTGAAGATTCACATTGACTTGTGAATTGCCCAATCGGTCGCACCAGCATCACCTGCTCGCTTCGCTCGCTCGCGGTGCCTCGCCCGCTCGCTGTGCCTCGCCGTTGCGCGATCGCTCCGCCCCGCGATCCCCACACCAGGGGGTGGCACCCATGGCGTGGTGTTATGCTGGGATGGTGGTGATGGACTTGTTGGTTGGTAGCTTTTGTAGTCGCTGGAGGTTGGCATTCCCCACCCTGGTCCAGACCCCGGGTCGTGTCGCGCCCACCCCGTTTCAAAGCCTAAATTTTCGCCAGGCGCATCCTCCTCCACTCCGGCTTCTTCATCTCGGGTGCCCGGTATCTTCATGTCGTACCCGAATCAACGCACCACCATCCCGGCCCATCTTCTTCCCCAGCTAGATGTTGGCTACTCGGGCACCAACCCGCAATCGGCGTTTTCCCGCCCGGCCCACGATCAACACCAACCCATAAATAGTCAACATCCCCAGCAACCACAGAGGACACAGGTTTCCCAGGGAGATCAGGCCCCTTCCCAACCACATCCACAACCACACCCCTTCAATTTGCCCCACCAGCCATCCCGTCAACCCCACAATCATATGGCCCCGGCCTACCAGTTCCCAGAGGGCCGGCCGCCATACCCAGCCGGGCCCAACCAACCACCCTACCCCCAGTACCAGCGCACGGCGTCGGGCTCGCTGACTGCATCCGATCCCCCGTATCCGGTGTATAATACCTTGGAAAACCACCACCCCGTCAGAAAGGCCCCGCCGCCGTTGAACACGTCGTACCAACCGGGCTCCCACCAGGGACCGCCCACCCCCACCAACCCGCACATGGACCCCAACCGCCGCATCGTGTCGTCGCCCAGTGTCCCCCACCACAGCTCGACGCTGTTTGCCAACAACGCCCTGGCCATGGTGTCGGAAAACCGCACCAAGTCGCTTCTGTCGACGCTGCTGAAGGCACCGCCGTACCCAGTGGCCCAGCGCATGGATACCATTCCCCAGGGCCAATCCTTCCACCGCCTGAACAACTCGTTGCTGTCCAAGTCTCGGTCATTTAGTTCTTTGGGCAAATTGTCCTCCAGCATCTCCACCAAACGCTTCAACTCGTCGGCGTCGTTGCAGCAAAAGGCCGACCGCAACCCGCTGCTGGCGTCGCTCTCCAGCATCAAGCCCATGCCCCAGCAACCCAAAAAACCCGTCACCTACCCCGCGCTCCTTTCCCGCGTGGCCAAGGTGTTCAAGGAGCTGATCATTCTCTCCATCAACACCAAAGATGGCCTCGAGTACCACGACACCTTCACAGGCAAAATGGCCGTCGACGTCATCTGCAAAATCATCCGCACCAACGACCGCAACTTGGCGCTTCTCCTCGGCCGCTCGCTCGACGCCCAGAAGTTCTTCCGCGACGTCACCTACAACCACCGCCTCCGTGATTCCGTCAACGAGGTGTATGCATTCAACCACGTGTACTCGGACGAGTTTTTCCAGGACGACATTCCCTCCAAGCACGGCTCGTTGTCCGACACCGGGCTCCAGACGGCGCTCCACCAAAACCCGTTCCAGACCCCGCCGCTCCAGGCGCCGCTTCTGCCTTCGGTCGACGGCAGCTCCACCTCCCTTACTGGGCTTGCCAACAAGTCGGTGCAGTCATCCACCGGAGTAAACGGAGTCTTCACCATCCTCACCGACTGTTACTCGCCAACGTGTTCCCGCAACAAGCTCTGCTACTCGATCGCGTGTCCCCGTCGTCTTGAACAACAAGCGCGTCTCAACCTCAAGCCACAGGGTGGGCTTCAGCGCGCCGTCCTGCGGTTGTCACTCCACGAGAACGAGGCCACCAAGACCCTCTGGCACGAGACCGTGCCCAAGACCATTCTCGACAACTTGGACAAGAAGGAGCGCATGCGCCAGGAGCTCATCTACGAATTCATCTACACCGAGCGCGACTACGTCAAGGACCTTGATTTCATGACCGACTTCTACATCATGCCGTTGCGCAACCCCGCCAACAACATCATCCCCGAGCGCGAGCGCGAGGCCTTTATCCGCACGGTGTTTGGCGGCGTGAGCGACTTGCTCCGCCTCGCCAAGAGCTTCAGCGACGCCCTCACCAAGCGCCAGCAGCAGCAGAAGCCCGTCATCGAGAACTTTGCCGATGTGTTCTTGGACCACGTCGGCAACTTTGATCCCTTCATCAAGTACTCGGGCAACAAGGTGTTTGCGTCGTTTGAGCACGAGCGCCAGCAACAGGTGAACGTCAAGTATGCGCGGTTCCTCGAGGCCATCGAGAAGAAACCCGAGTCGAGGAAACAGGACTTGTCGTCGTTCCTCATCAAGGGAGTGCAGCGCCCCGCTCGGTACCAGCTCTTGATTGGCGGCATCCTCAAAAACACCAAGGAGGACTCTCCCGACTACAAGAACCTTGTCAAGGCCAAGGAAAGGATCGAGAAGCTCTTGGGCAAAATCAACATCCAAACGGGTGAGAGTACCGACCGCCACAAGATCATGGTGTTGCACCGCCTTCTTGGTAAGCAAACCCTCGAAGAACGCTATAACTTCAAGCTCTCCTACAACAACCGCATCATCTACCAGGTGACGCTCAACCGCAAGCGAGACAACGAGAAAATCGACCTCTACTTGTTCGAGCATGCCCTTTTGCTTGTCAAGCACAAGATCCAGAACAAGCGCGAGGTCAACAAGGTGTTTGAGCGGCCCATCTACCTCCCGTTGTTGTTTGTCAACAGTGGCTACGACATCCCCACCACGCGGCTGGTGTTGAGCCACCGCGTCGACGGCTCCATCGTCACCGACACGGGGTTGAAGAACAGAACCGAGTCCAGCACCTACATGAATGCCGTGTCGAGCTCGCAGCCCAAGCTCCAGATCAATTTCCTCGGCCTCGGCCGCAACCAGGTGCACACAACGTTGTTTGCCGAGGACGTGGCCAACCAGAACCAGGTGCTCCAGCAAATCCACTCCCAGCAACAAAAGCTCATCCAGAAGCACGACATCTTCCTGTTGTCCAAGTACGAAACCCGGCGTTTCCACGGCAACAACAAGATCAACTGCGCGGTGCCCTGCTACGGCGGCAAGAAGTTGCTCTACGGCACGGACCTGGGGGTGTGGGTCAGCACCGTGCGGTCCATCAGTGCCACCTCCAACGAGAAGATTTGCCTGGACCCCACCATGGTGCTCAGCAAGGTGTACGTGACGCAGATCGAGGTGCTCGTGGAGTACTCCAAGCTCTTGGTGCTCAGCGACAAGACTCTCTATGAGTTCGACTTGCTGTGCACGGATTCGCTCGACCACGTCAAGAACACCCGCCTGGGCAAGTTGATGCTCTCGCACGTGCTGTTCTTCAAGACCGGGGTGTGTGACGGGCGGCTTCTTGTGTGTGCCGCCAAGACCGGCGGCTCGCACTCCATCTCGATTCTCGAGCCCACCAACCCCTTCGACAAGAACAAACTCAAGAACAAGCGGGCGTACGACGTGCGCGAGGTGCAGTTCTCGTCGGACCCCGTGTCCATCTCCTTCCTCAAGACCAAGTTGTGCATTGGGTGCACCAAGGGCTTTGAGATTTTGTCGTTGGAGGCGGGCAAGAAGGAAAGCATTCTTGACGAGGCCGACCCTTCGTTGGACTTTGCCACGCAGCGGGAGTCTGTGACGCCGCTTGCCATCCACCGTCTTGACAAGAACTTCTTGTTGAGTTACAGCGAGTTCTCGTTCCTCATTAACGGTAATGGGTGGAGAACAAAACACGACTGGGGCATCTTCTGGGAGGGCAACCCGCAGAACATCGCGCTCTTCTACCCGTACTTGCTTTCGTTTGAGCTGACATTCATTGAGATCCGCGATCTTGAGAGCACCACGTTGTTGCGGGCATTGGTGGGGGAGAACATCCGGTTCCTCCACTCCAACGAGCACGAGGCGTTGTACGCATGCGAGGAGAATGGCTACGACATCATTGTGTCGGTGGACTTTTTGAACTTGAAGCCAAAGCCAAAGACAACGTGAGGGGCCAATTGAACGTGGCACAGCCAAAGACAAATGAAACCTAATATGTCGAAAGGATCAAAATCTAGAGCGGAGCACCATGGGTGCCCGAGCCAAGACGGCAAAGCCTCACACCTAAGTCAGCCGTACCGGCAGACTTCCATCACCTCATGCAAAAAGGATCGGGTCTCCGATTCGAGCCATTTTCGGGAGACGAAAAGTCAACGACTCAACTCCCATATGGGCCACAAATCTCAGGCTTAATCTTCCTCAAGTCCTCGCTTGAACCGGTTAACCGTTTATAGGAATAAGCACATGCACCCACCCGTACCGCGAACGCGCTTGCTTATTTTTCACGTCCACCATGTCTTTCCAAGCCTTTGTCAAACACCCCGTGTTTGAGTTCGGAACCCCTTCCATCGACAGACCGTTTGGGTTGCACCTCTGGCCACTCTTCAGCTTTGTGTTTGAGAAGTTGGCCGGCTACCCGGCCGAGGATTTCGAGTTTGTCTACCACAAGACGTTCCTCGCCAACGGCTGGCACGCCATCGGCATCATTGTCGTGTACTACATTGTCATCTTTGGCGGCCGTGCCGTCAGCAACAAGCTCCAGTTGCCCGCGTTGAAGTTGAACATTTTGTTCCAGTTGCACAACTTGTTTTTAACCAGTGCGTCGTTGGTGCTCCTCTTGCTCTTGATTGAGCAGTTGGTGCCCATTGTTGTTCGTCACGGCATCTTCTATGCCATCTGCTCCAAGCACGCGTTTGCGCCCAAGCTCGTCACGTTGTACTACCTCAACTACTTGACCAAGTACCTCGAGTTGATCGACACGGTGTTTCTCGTGTTGAAGAAGAAGAAGTTGTTGTTTCTCCACACCTACCACCACGGCGCCACGGCCCTTCTTTGCTACACGCAGCTCACCGGGTCCACGTCCGTCGAGTGGGTGCCCATCACCCTCAACTTGGCGGTGCACGTTGTCATGTACTGGTACTACTTCCTCTCTGCGCGGGGCATCCGCGTGTGGTGGAAGGAATGGGTCACCCGCTTCCAGATCATCCAGTTTGTGCTTGATTTGGGCTTCGTGTACTTTGCAACCTACACCCACTATGCATTCAAGTACTTCCCTCGCCTTCCTCACGTGGGCGACTGTAACGGAAGCGAGTTGGCCGCCGCGTACGGCTACTTGATCTTGACCAGCTACCTCGTGCTCTTCATTTCGTTTTACATCAAGGTGTACTCTTCTAGAAAGCCAAGAGCCACCAAATCCGAGGAGAAGGAACCCCAGGCTGTGGCCTCGGGAGTGTCCACCCCATCCCGAGCAAGAGCCAGAAAGGTTTAAGCACAAACAAGAGCCATTAATGCAATAACGAAAGTGAATAGGTGGTGCCGCATGGACGGCAGCTCATCGGGTTCGGCCGTTTCTCAACATGGCCGAGCTTAGTCAGCCGGTGTTACCCAATGGGGCACGGCTTCTTGCTCATAATCGTTGCTTCACCTGTTGCTCCTTGCTACACTTGTTGCTCTAGCTCAATATAATTGCACCGCCCTGTTTGTAGCCGGGTTGCCCGTAATCATGGATGGATCCGGACCCGATGTTCTGCCGTGCGGTGAGAATCTGACCCTCGTATATCGCGGGCGATGCAGGACGCATCTACCCCTATTCCCTCTTGGAGGGGTTCACGTCAGAGCACGTCAACATGAACATCAAAACAGCGACACCAACAACACTCGGGATTCATGGGGGTGAGCCGAGCCCATCCTGTTGAGAATATCATGATGTCCTCGTCCTTGCCTCGTTTTTTTGTCGGCACGGCTAGGGGGGTTCCGGCCGTAGCGCACCCCTTATATCCGGCACGGCCGTGTGGCGGGCCCAGTGGGCTGACCCCGTGCCATCCGCCCGCCGGCCGTGCCCAGACATCGGCCGGATGCACAAACGGTCGGTTCGGCACCTGTCCTGGTTGCGCGGGTGTCGCTCAGCCGTGGATTCCGACCCAGCCCCACACCCCTATCCGCGTGTCGCACCATTTGGCTGCGACACATTAAAAGAGCCCCGGCCGCCACTTGAAATTTCCTTCCCCACCACAAAGCTGGCACCATGACATCCCCCATCACCCACAAGCCCGTTTGTCTTCCATCCATCCACTCGTTGAGCTTGGAGTTGCCGGTGCCCCACCAGGCGGCGGCCCCCACCACAAACCCGGCGTCCTTTGCCTTCAGCAAACCCCACCACACCCTCCATGTCCCCACCGCCAACTACACCGCGTACCCTCCTCCCAAGGTGCTTTTGCCCTCGCCTAGTCTTCTTCCAAATAGAATGAGTGTCAGTCCCACGCCGTTGAAGTCGCGGTCCAGATCGTCGTCCGACCCCGTGCTGTACCAGTCGCCAACTTCGGTATCATCGACGCAGCTCCCCTCCATCGGCACCCGCACGCAGTCGCCCGAAATCAAGGCGGAAGTACCCTCCACCCTCGAGTTGGCGGTGGAACTGCAGTCGCACGAAGAAAAGTCCTGGAAGCCTCGCAAAAAGAGACAGTGCCCAGAATGCAAGCTCTACTTCTCCAACCTCGCCACTCACAAGAGCACCCACCTCAAGCCCACCGCGCGGCCCCACATCTGTAAATATTGTGACCGGGGCTTTGCCCGGCTCAACGACTTGTTCCGTCACGTCAAGTGTCACTGGAAGGAAATTGGCAGCGACAAGGGCCAGTTCAAGTGTCCTTTCAAGGACCACGCCTCCGGAGACCACTGCTGCCACAGCAGCGGCATCTTTTCTCGGTGTGACACCTTCAAAAACCACCTCAAGGCCATCCACTTCCAATACCCCAACGGCACAAAGAAGGATCAGCGCAACAAGGTCAGTGGCCATTGTCGCATGTGCCAGGAGCAATTCCACAACGTGGACGACTGGATGGTGAATCACATCGAGAGGAACAAGTGCCCGTATGCGTGTGAGTATAAAAAGGCCTAGCCTATGTATGAATAATGAATTATGACAACCACCGGCAGCCACAAACTTGTCCGTGAGTATAACTTGCAAGATAGTGTTGTGAACGCCTTGGATCTTTGTGTTGGCTTTTGTCGTCAGGGCTCAACCCGCACGGCTTGGCTCAATCCGCACGGCTTGGCTCGCAGCCGCTCGTTTCACCACTGGCACGGCTTGGTGCCGTTGCTTCCGACGCCGCCGGCTCGGGATCTCCAGTTCCGGGTCACGTGCGCGCGGCTGTGCCTCACGTCCTGATCACACGGGTGTCGCCCACCGTCGGCCGCAGCTTATTGCCGGCGCGCTCCGCGCGGTAGCGCCGCTGCTTCCGACCACCGACCCGCAACTACCTTAGTATGTTGAAGAAGCTTGCCGTGGTGGCCTTTGCCATTGCCAGCATCAAGAACATCCCGTTATCGTGGGTGGTGCAGTTTTACTGGCGGGTCTTCTTGACGCTTGTGGTGCCTCGCCGCAAGTACCTCAAGACCAAGTCCAACACCTTTGGCATTGGCACCAAGCCCCTTGACTTGTTTGAGTACACCACCTTCAACACGTACGTGTCGCCGCTCGAAATCGACATGTATCTTCACAAGAGCAACTCAACGTACTTCCAGGACTTGGACCTTGCGAGAACCACTCTTGTCACCACCATCTTCCAGACGCTCTTTTACAAGTACTACGACAATGTCAACGGCTACTTCAAGGGCAAGGCGGTGTCCAACTTACCGTACATACCCGTTGGCACGGTTCTGTGCTCGTTCAAGCGCGAGCTCAAGGTGTTCCAGCGGTACCAAATTAAGTCTCGTGTGTTGGCGTGGGACAACAAGTGGTTGTATGTTTTGCTGAAGTTTGTGACCCACAAGAAGGGCGCCGAGGTGGTGTGTGCTGTTGCCGTGACCAAGTATGTGTTTAAGCGCAACGGCCGCATCACCATTCGTCCCGAGGAGTTCATCAAGGAACTGGGGTTGTACAACGACGAGGTGGTGGCGGTCAACGAGAAGAACTACCAGTTGGTGTCGCATTTGGCGGACTCCACGGGCTTGGAGGAGGTCTGACCAATAGATTTACTATAGAGGAATAGACATCACTAGAGGAACAGAGGGGAAAAGGAGAATAGGAGGGAGACAAGACAAGAGGAGATAAGGGAAACAAGAGAAGGCGAAATCACAACGAGAAATGTTTTATGGACCACCAGATAAATTATAGAAAACAAGCTCCAGACACACAAGGAGTGTACTACTCTACTAGTCAACCACTATTTGATCACATGATTACTATAAATACTAGGCAAGGCCAAAACCCTCGTGACCTTCGGTCACCGCGAGGAGGAGCGACCCCCGCAACGTCTCGTACGTCTCGTACGCCGGCAAGTCAATCTGGTTGAAGCACGTGTGCGACGAGGGAAGCCGGTCCGTCAGCCCGTAGTCCCGGTGGATGCTGAACTTGCACGTTCCGTTGGCTCCGCTTAACGCCTTAAATCCGTCAAGGGGCACTTTCGAGGTACCCGTGGCAAACTGGAGGAGCTTGGCCCGCTCCTCGTTGTCGAAGGACTTGACCGCCCGCCAGAACCACTGCACCTGGATCGACGACGGCGAGTAGTTGTTGTAGGTGGTGTTGTTCTTCCAGTCATCCACATTGATGTCTGGTAACCCACTGATGAGGAGCTCGAGCTCTTGCTCGTCAAAGATGGCCACAAGCTCCTTGGGAATCACCTCGTGGAACCCGGCAATGAAGTTGTTCATCTGCTCGGCCACCGAGGTTGTGAGACGGTACTCCACCACGAGCTGCACGTACTCCAGCTTGTTTTCCTCGGTCACGGGGATGTTGCGCCCGTTGTCCACGAGGTCGATGATCTTGTGCTCGCCGTAGTCGTCGGTTTCCACGGAAAAGTCCTCGGTGATCACGTCGGTGATGTCGTTTTCGAGCATCCACATGAGCGACTTGAAGTACTCAAGGTCGAGGTTCTCCATGTCCTTGAGAGACACCTGCTTGCCGAGAATCCGCTTGTACACGGCTCGGCTGAAGTGGCAGTCGAGGTAGCTGCCGTCGTAGATGGCCTTTCCGATGATTCGGCCAATGAACTTGAAGAAGGAAAGGTGCTCCGGGTTGATGTACGACGTTCGGTTGGGATGGAAGGTGGTCTCGTCGGACGCCACCGGCGTGAAGAGAGCGTAGTCGGGGTTGAACATCTGCCGCGAGAGCACCTGGTACCACTCGCGAGTCACGCCTCCGGCGTCAATGCCCTGCTCTCCCTTGAACTGGATCTCGAGCTTGGAGTCGCGGAACTCGTCCCGGGACTTGAAGAACAACGACCGGTACGAGTCGAGGAACACTTGGTCTCGTCTCACTTGAATAGCAAGCTTCGAGTCCTCGTTCTTGTTGGAGTGGAGCTGGCGGTCAAAGTAGTTCTTCTTGTTGTCGAACTCAAGCACCCGGGGGTTGCGCACCAACATGCCAAAGGGCCCGCTCATGAGGTTCGGATTGGTCCGCACCATGTGGTTGAGGATCTTCTTGTGTTCGTCGGTGAACGAAAAGAACAACCGCTCGATGGGCTCCTTGGTGAAGTCGATCTTGCGGGCCTCGTATTTGACCACATCCTTGATCTGGAGCTCCCGCACCTTCAGGTGCTTGCACACCACCATGAGCGCCTCAATGAGGGGAAGGAGAACGGTGGCCACGCTTTGCATGCTGGGGTTCTCTTCGAGCACCCGCAAACAGTCACTCAAGGCGTCCCAGAGACTGCCAAGGGCAAGCCGCTTGTACAACCCGGTGAGCTCTTCAATGTCGTCAATGCTCATGCGGCGGCCCGTGGGATCCTCCTCCCTCTCCTCCTTCAGCTCAAACATGTAGTCAAGAGCCGTGAGAATCCGAAGAAGCTTGGCCTGGTCCGACGACGCGGCACTGAATTTGGCAAACGTGACGGTGTCCGCGTCCAGCTTCAATTCGCGAGTCAAGGCGTTGAGGTCGTTAATGATGCGCTGGCCAAGACTGGTGGCCTGGTCGGAAAGCTCCACCGAAAGCACCTTCTGGGCGTGCGCCATGAGCGAGAGGCTCTGCATGGCACTGATTACCCGCCGGAACGTCGTGTTGGGACAGTCATTGCTCGTGAGCACCTTGATGATCTGGCGGTAGTTGTGGTCAGTGATGACCGGCGGAGTAAACGGCTTGTCCTTCTGGGAGATGAGCACCTGAAGGGGCCGCGTGGCAATTGCAAGCACCCGGGTGAGCACATCGATGAACGTCTGCTCGTGTTGCACATTCTTGTTGCTGATGAGCCGAAGCAAGAAGTTGATGGGGTACTTGTCCTCCTTGGCGAGCGAGAGCTTGTTCTTCTTGCGCACAAAGGTGTTGTCGTGCTCCACAAGGAAGTAGAAGCGAAGATGCGGGTTGTGCTCAAGAAGAAAGTGGATGGCCTCAATCACCTGGAGCCCAACCACAAGCGGTGTGGCCCCGGTGGGGAACTGGCTCTTGACCTTGATGAACGACCGCACGCAGATTTGGTGGTACACCTTCTCCATGGACCGCTGGGTGTGGAGCCCGTCGTGGAGAATGCCCATGAGCAACGTCATGACGTCAACCCGCTGCTGCTTGTTGTGACACAACGCAAGCAACGTGTTGTTGATAGGATCACGGTTGTTGGCGTGCTGGGGCACAAAGAGGAGCCGGATGAGCGACGCCACGCCGCTCTTCTCCACCAAGGGCGTGAAGAACGTGCGCTTGCGCTTCTCTTCGGGCTCCTTCTCCTCTTGGTGCTCCTCCTCCTCCTGTTCGTCTTCGTCCTCACTGCCGAGATCCTCGACCGTGAAGCGGCGGGCCATCGACTCCTGCTGAAGAATTTCTTCCCGCAAGTGGTCGGGGAGCGCATCGAGAAAGTCGGGGTCGATCTCCCGCGCATCGGTGCCAGTGCTCGAGGCATTCGCCCGTCTTTCACGGACGTGCTGGGTAAACACCTCCTCGCGCATGTCGTCGGGAAGCGCCTCGAAGAACTCGGGGTCAATGTCGGTGCCGCCAATGTCCACCTCGCGGTCACCAATCATCACCATCACCGGCTCGTGCACCAGCTCCGTCGACATCTCCGCGGCGGCGTCGCGGGCCTCCTGCTCGCGCTGAAGCCGCTCGGCCTCCCGCTGCTTGGCCTTCTCCTCACGCCGCTGGCGAGCAGCCTCCAACTCCTCCATCTTCTTGTTGAAGAAGTCGAGACTGTCCGCCTCGATTCGGTTGAAAACCGCCGGCAACACATTCAGAAGCCGGTCGCTCTTGCGGAAGAACCCGTCGAGAAGCTCGTCCCATCGTTCGGCGGTGGAGTTCACATACAAACTGCCCAAGGGATCGTTGGCACTCTTGCGCTCGCGAAACATCTCCAACGCCCGGTCCAACAGCGTGCGGTCAAAGTGGAGCATGGGCGCCTGGTCGCCAATCTGCACCAGCCCGCGGAGAAGCCGCCGCCCGTCGTCGCCGGCAGTACTGAAGAGCCCGCCGAGAAGCGACGCAATCAGCGACTGGCCCCCGCTGATGGCAGGGCCAAGCGCGTCGAAGAACGACGTGGCAAACTCCCCGGCCCGCATGTGCTGGCGGTTGTGGCCGCGGTGGTGGATGAAGTGCTCCTCGTCGCCATCCTCATCCTCCAGGTCGTCGTCGTCCATATCATCTCCGTCCTCGTCGATGGAGTCGTGGCTGGTGTGGGCGGCATCGTACTCCCCCGAAGGCTCGTCTTCACTGCCCTCAAAGGCATCAATCCACCCATCCAAGTCATCGGCAGCAAGCTCCTCTTCATCGAGCCCAGCCTCCTGCCCATCCTCAATGGCAAGCTCGTCGATGATCTCGATGTCGCCGTCGTCGTCGTACTCCTCGCTGTCCTCCTCAAACTCGCCTTCGTACTCTTCGCCGTACTCTCCTTCAAACTCGCCTTCGTAGCCATCCTCAATGCTGTAGCCATCCTCGTCCATGTCTGAGGCCTCCTCACCGCTCTCGATATCACTGTCAATGTCACTCTCAAGCTCGTCCAACTCCTCTTCCATGTCGTCTCCCGACATTATCTCGAGGGGATCGTCGTCGTAAAAGTCTTCCTCGTCACTCTCGTCGTCCACGTCGTACATGCCCAACGTCGAGTTGCGGAAAAGATCGGGGGTGTCGTCGTCGTCCTCCACATCGGGAACAATGTCTTCGTCCTCCACCCCCTTGGAGTTCTCCTGGAACAAGTCCTGGAAGTCCGTCTTCACCTTGCTGAGATACTTCAACGGCTTGAGGCCCGCCTTCACCACCCGGTGCACGCTGGGAAAGTTCAAGTCGACTTCGCCAAGGATCTCGGTGATTTGCTGGGGGACCTGTTTTTCAACAAGATTTCTCGTCAAGAAGAAGGTGTCGTAGTGGGTAGCATGCTTGTTGAGAAGAGGTCCCGAAAGGTCCCGAAATTTTGTGTTGATGAGCGACCCAACAAGATCAAAGAGGTCGATGAGCTTGCCGTAGCGGGCATTGGCCACGGCGTCCGACTTGCATGTGTCCTTCATGATGCGCAGAAGAATCTCCACCACGAACTTGCGGATGATGGCCATGTCGGCGTCCTCCTTGTGGGGATCGGGCTTCTTGTTGCGCTCGAGGGGAACGGTGCTCACCAACGACAACACACAGAGCTTGGCTAACGAGGACACGGCGTTGCGCCGCTCCCACTCGTTGCCAGTCTTTATGAGCGGTTGCGTGGGCACCAACTGGTGCACCAAGAAGTTGAGTGCCGTCAGCCGGGGCTTGACCGAGTCGTTGGGCCGGTTCTTGCGAGAGAAGGTAAGAAACTCGAGCTTGGCCTGTTTGTAGGAGCCCACGAGTTCCGTCAAGCACTTGAGGAGGAAGCACGCGTAGGCAAAGTGGTTGTTCTTCATGAGCACAACTAGGTCGTGGTTCTTGCGCTTGTCCTTTTCCGAAAGCTTGTCTTCGTCGGTGGGATCCGACACCCAGTCCTTCTTGCTCACCTCCATGAGCTCGGTGATGAGCAAGTGCACGATGCCGCTGCTCTCAAGTGGAGGCAGCTTTTTCTCCGGCTCGTCGGCTGGCTCCTCGTCCTTCAACGACACCAGAAGCGAGGTGGTGCTAATCAACCCACCATCGTAGTTGTTCAACCGCACAAGGCCGCTGAACACATCCACAAACACATCTGAATTGCGGAAGATCAACGAGTTGGCCACGTTGAACACCATGGGAAGGTTCATCTTCTTGTCTCGCAGCGAGAAGATGGCGGTGATCTCGGCGGAAAAGAGCGTGGAGAGCACCTCCGGCTGCTCAAAGCAGAGACGCACCAACACGCTGATGACCAACTGGTAGGTGTCAAAGAGAAAGTGCTTCTGCTGGTAAAACACCCCGACGTGCGACACAAGCACCCGGAAGAGGGGGATTCGGCTCACTTTCGTGGTGTAGGCGGGCTCCCGGGCAAAGAGCACAAGCACCTTGGCAAGCCCAAACGCATCGCCGATCCTCTCCACTGGTTGCGAGGGGATTTTGCTCACCACCTGCCACAACTCGTCCACCTGGGCATCGGAAAGGGTACTCGGGCGCTCTCTCACAAGTGAAAAGGTGTGCTTGCTCTCCTCGGGTTGGGGGATGGCCCGGTAGCTCATGTACTGAGCCACAAGGTCAAACGCATACGCAATCAGCATGTCGTTGAGCAAAACACCGCCCTCGACATTTTGCTTGAGTTGACCAAAAAAGTGGGTGTAGAAGCGCTCAAACACGGGGCCCCGGTCGGTGCCATCCTCGTCGTTCTTGAGCAAGTAGAAGATGAGCTCGACGGCCGCCTCGCGCTGGCGGGTATCCACGTCTGTGTGCTGAGCCCGGTCCACAAGCTCGTGCAATGTCGTGTCGAGGTTCTGGTTGGTGGCCTTGAACGCATTGACAAGCGACTTGGAGGTGTCTGGCCAGAGCGAGAGCACGAGGATCCACGCGTTGTGGAAGTGCCGCTTGTGCTCCTGGCGCTGTTCGTCGAGCTCCTCCTTGCGGTGGTGGTCGGGGTACTCAAGCACAAAGTTGAGCCCGGCCGCGTGGTCCCGGAGCTTGTCCCATTGACTTTCGGTCAAGCCCATCTCGCCACAGTCGGTCCACTTGACTCGTTGCATGGCGTGAACATCAGACACGTGCTTGAAGAAGTGGTCCGACTGAGAAGGAGTGAGGCCGTGCTCCTCGAGGTACTCCACCTGGTTGATAGGTGGTGTGACGTTGCGCACGTCGAGCGGCACCACCGACTGCGAGTCTTGCTCCAGCTGCCCGCGCCACACAAGACGATAGAGCTCAATGAGGCGGATGAGAAGGTGGTTGGTGATGACTGGCGTGGATTCTTTGCTGATGGTGAGCACGGTGTTCTTCAAGAGCTGAAGACCCTCGGCTCTGACAAACACGAGAATCGACGGGATGAGGCGGTTCTCAACCCCAGGGAAGCCGTAGTGGAAGAAGAGGGCGGCGCTGGGGAGCTTCTGGTACGACTCGTGGTTGGTGGTGCGTGCAAAGAGCAGAAATGTCTCGTTCATGGCCCGGTGCACAATGCTCTCCTTGGTGAGAAGGATGTGCTCCACCTCCAGGGCCTGTTTGATCTTTGCGGGGTCCAAACCAAGGTTCTCCTGCCAGAGCAGAACGGCCACCTGTCTGAGTTTTTGGAAGTATCCAACTGATATAAGCAGCACCACCAACGAGGTCTGGGTGACATCTTTTGCTCTCTCCTTTTGCACAATGACCGACGCCCCAAGGTGGATGGTGACAAGGAGCACGCTCTCGTCAGAAACGTCGAGTAGCGAGGTTAAAACCTCCGCAAGCTTCACGGTGATGGCCACCGCCTTGCGGCGCCAGTCGGCGAGAGTGTTGTCCTGGCGTTTCATCATGCATAGACGCCCGAGACACGTGAACACCACGCCGATGTGGACCTGGAGCCGGTGGAGAAAGAACCGCGTCTGAAGAGCGTTTTTGTACTCCAGCGACTTTTCGTCCGGCTTGGGGGCGTCGGGCCCCGGTTTCTCGATATGGGGCTGGAGTGGCGGAAGTGGGGGCAGTTGCTCCACCTCCGCCGTCGGTTTGGTGGGGAACAAGAGGGTCTCGTCAATGTTGGAGCGAATGTACACCTCGGTCTCGGCGCATCTTTTGAAAAGCGCCCCCATGGTGTCGATGACGTCGGTTTCCTCCCCGTACAAGTCTGCGAGCTGGTGGTAGCGCTCGTGGAACATGAAGGTGGGGTTGACATAAATCTCCGTGAGCGTGTGGAAGAGCGTGGTGAGCACATTGAGTTCCTTGAGTAGGCTGGTGGAAATGCCCCCACCAGCGAGAAAGTCCCGGATTGTTGGAGTTTGGAGGCGCTCGCCAATGGCTCCAACCAACTTTGGAAGGCCATAGTCTCTGTCCTCATCGTCAAAGTACTTGAACACCCGCATAAGACTCGAAAAGCCCGACGACAGCGTGTAGTCAAAGGGCGAGTCGATGGTGAGAAGCCGGATCCAGTGCTCGTACGGCACCAGGGCAATGATTTGGTCGCCCCACTGGCCCGAGTCCTGGAGAAGGCCGGCAAGAAACGAGTACACATTGTCAAGAATGTACGCGGCGTCGCATGAGTCCCACGAGCTCACCTCCTTGTCGTGCAGAGCATCGTAGAGACGAGCGCCATCGAGCTTCAGCTCCACATAGTCGGGCATGTCTTTGACAAGCAGTTGCACCAGCTCAAGAAGGTGGGGCTCGAGGTCGGGGTGGTGCCGGCGCAACTCGTCGAAAGACGCCCCGACGTTCAGCCGCAGGTCGGGTTTCACGAGCTCCTTGGCAAGTTGGAGACTATAGAAGGACTGGAAGAACTTCTGGATGATCTTGCGCTCGGCAATCTTGGCAAGACCTTCTTTGTTGAGAGCAACTGCTCCAAGGACATCGGCGAGGGACACGAGGAGGTCCTCGGACGGGAGGAAAAAGTGTTCGTAATTGCTCAAGAAAGTGTCAATGACATTGGCCTCCTTCAAGATGCTGTAGGCCGTGGGCTCGTTGTGGATGATGAAGAAGATCACATCGATGGTGGCCGAGAGAATGTGCGGGCCAAACAACGTGGGATTCTCCATCACCTTGTTGAAGCTAAAGAGGATCGACAGGTCAAAGAGGTTTCTTAGTTGGTCTCCCGACTGCGACTGGATCAAGTGGCTCACGAGCTTGAGGAGGTTGCGGATGTAGTTGGCCTGGCGGAAGGTGATGGAGTAGTGCACCACCGCCTCTTTCGGCGCCCCGCCGCCATAGTGCGGGTTGGCGAGGGCAAACTCCACCTCGTAGTTAACGGTGTTGATCAACTTGGTGAAGCCGTCATTGTCAACGAATGTGCTGAAGGAGTCCGGCGACGCTCGAAGGTACCGCAAGATGAGGTGCACCACGGCAGAGCACGACCAGCGGTACTTGCTCTTGGTTTCAAGGAATAGCATCATGTCGTTGAGAATGCCGCCGGCGGTGAGACGGCTGGGCGACTTGAGGTCAATCAAGTTGGACACCATGTTGAAGAAGTGGATGTAGGCCTTTTCGAAGACGTCTTCTTCTTCGTTGGCGACCTTTTGGTGGATCTGCCGGATGATCTGGAACAACGTGCCGTGGGTCACAGACCCGCCCATGCACCGGATGATCTCGGAGCTCCACATCCGCTTCATGCTGATACACTCGAGCGCCTTGACCGCGGCAAAGTATACCGGACGGGGCACCGTTTGCAGGTTTTCCGGCAGCACAAAGTCCACGAGAAAGCTCACGATGTAGGGGTCGCTCTCGAACAACCGCGTGGTGGTGAAGCTGATGGTACACATGCAGCACACAAAGGCAATGGCCAAACACTTGATGCGGAGGAGTTTCTCTCGGAGGTGAATGGAGTCGTAGGTTTTGGTGTTGAAGGCCTTGGTGGCGTGGGCCTCCAAGGCAAACTCGTACCAGTTTTCTTTGGGCACCACCTCGGACGCCTTGTCGTAAATTTGCTCGAGAGAGAGCTTTCTCACGGCATCTTCGCCGAGGACAAACTCGGAAAGGCCCTCGGCCGGGCCCTCGTGCTTTTGCTTTTTGGATCGAGGCTCGTTGGACCGCGGTTCCAGCCGGTAGTAATGGAAGTGGAGACTGCGCCATTTGGGCGGGTACTTTCGACTGGTGAGGGTATCCAACAAGCTGTAGTGGTTGTCGAGCTCGCCGTCGTCCTTGATGAAGCCAGAGGGCACCGGAGGCGGGAAGAATTTGGCAAGTTGCACCACGCGGAGGATCACGGGCTTGGGGGCCGCCAAGCTGCTCAGGCCAACGTGGACGTAGCGTTCTGCAAGGCACACCGCCACCTCCAACGCCGCCACGCGCACGTCCACCAGCACGGTGTTTAAGAGACTGTAGATGCGCTCGGTGGAGGCGTAGATACTCCGGTTAGCGCAATGATCCATGAGAAGGTACGTGAAGTTGAGACACGCCACCAAGAGGGTTTCGTCTTCGCCAGACACTTCCCGAAGTCTTGGGTGCTCGTCGTCCAAGCCATAGGCCTTTATTAAACGCTCAAAGATCTCGTCAAACCGGTTGAGCACCGACACCCAGTGGAAGAGGTCGCCGCGGGGTCGTTCCCACTTGAGATTCTGGTTGATGACAGCCACAAGCTCCTTCTCATCGGACGATGTCAATTGAGTGATGAGCGACTGCAAGGGCCGCGCCATCTCCATCTTGTCGAGATGGTTTCGTTTGGAGATGATCATGGGGCGATGGAAGGAGTAGTGCGAGAAACCCGTGCACATGACTACAAACACCAAGCGGCCCAACGAGGACGCCATCGCCAGGGCCAAGCGCCGGGTGCTAGAGAGGAGGGGGCAGGCAACCAACTACTCAAGGCCTTCGACAAGGGAAAAGGGAGAAAATACGGCATCAAAATCAAGGGGGACAGATACAAGAGGGACAAATACACCCGATGAGGGACAAAGTCGCCGGGCCGAGTTGCTGTCCCAGACCACCACCCAGTCTTCTACCAAGTCGTCTGGTATTGGCCATGGGGGCCTTAATGTCGCTCTACATCCCCTTCTCCGCGGCATCACACCCACCCTCCCCCGCAACCACAACCCCGTCAAGCAGAAGGTGCAGGCGAGGTTCGACCCCCTCGCCATCAACCCGTACCTCGAGCAACAGAATGCCGGAGGCCGGCGGGCCCGCCCGCTCGAGCTCAACCCCAAGGGAAAGTACATTGCTGCCGGTAATGAGCTACGGCAGCGGGCAGAGCACGAGCGCCAGCTCGAGGCCAAGCGACAGGAGGCAAGAGAGAAGAACTTGTTACCCGATGAGAGTATCGGCGAGCACTTGTACAAGCTTGTGATGCCGCCCAGCGTGGAGTGGTGGGACGCGCCCTTTGTCAAGGGCCAATACGAGGAGCTTGTGCCTGATAACGAGAAGGCCCCAGTCACTTCATACATCCAGCACCCCGTGTTTGTGGCGGCGCCGTGGGAAAAGCACTTGGCGCCTCCCAAGCCGTTGTACCTCACCAAGAAGGAATCCAAGCGCATACGACGCAACGAGCGCCAGCGCCGGCTCAAGGACCAGCAGGACCGCATCAAGCTCGGGCTCGAGCCGCCGCCGCCGCCCAAGGTGAAGCTTTCGAATCTCATGAACGTGCTCACCAACGAGGCGATTCAGGACCCCACGGGAGTGGAGAAACGGGTCCGCCGGGAAATGGACGAGCGGTTCCACAAGCACATGCAGCAAAACGAAGAACGCAAGCTCTCCAAGGAGGAGAAGCACGAGAAGATCAAGGACGCCCACGAAAAGGATCTCGCCAAGGGCTACTTCACCACGGTGTACCGCATCTCCAACCTCGACGACCCGCAGCACTTCTTCAAGGTGGACATCAACGCCAAGCAGCTCGACTTTGTCGGGATTGTTCTCAAGAACCCCAAGTACAATCTTGTGATTGTCGAGGGAGGTGAGAAGGGCATCAAGTTCTACAAGAAGCTCCTCACCCGCCGGATTCCCTGGACCGGCACGTGCGAGGTGCTCTGGGAGGGCCAGCTCAAGGAGTTGCACTTCCGCAAGTGGTCGGTGATGTACCTGGAGTCCGACGACGACGCGTTGGCGGTGTTGGCAAAGTTCAATTGCACCCATTACTGGACGGCTGCGGCAAACGCACCCGCAACTACATAAACACCCGTACACCCGCCATGGGGTGGTCCTCAGACCCTCCACGAAATGCACATAAATGTGGGGCTCTCGACTCAGGAACGAGCCTACCCATCATACCAGCCCGTAGCTGTTCAGCCATGCCCCTGCTTTGGTCCCTACCCCCCTGCCTCTTTTTGTCCGACCCCGGGTATTTGCCCGCGCACGACGCCGTGCTCGGATTCTCATTTGTCCACTACTTTCATCATGGCTGCTGCTTACACCATCTTTGGCAAACAAGTCCCCGCCCACATTGTATGTATTTGAGTCAATGCATCACTAACCAGCTTTCCATCTTGACGTTGACGTCGGTGGTGGGCATTGCCGCCTGGCCCCGGGAGAAGAAAGAGGCTCCTGCCCCTGCGGCCCCAGTCGCCAGCAAGGAGCCAGACTTTGACCTTGAGAAGTTCCTTGGGTATGTACCGAGAAGGACGAGGCATTTGAGTGAGATGTTGGTTCAATGTGCAATTGACACGAACTAATGGGACTTGGGTTGATACTTGATCACGTGATGAACCAGATGGCCGACCACACAGTCATGAGTGATTTGGCGAAGACGGGTTGTTTACGAGTCAGCTGGATCGCCCAGTTAACCATAAGAACGTCGCAGACTGGAGATTTTTCAGTTGATGCCTTGATGCTCTCACTCATGCCTCACCTCTTTTCCTACTAACAACAGCGACCTTACCAAGGAGGAAACCAAGTAGACTAGCCAGGTCACGTCCAGATCAGCCAAATATTGTCTCAGACACGCCTCAATATAACGTAAACAATCAGCCGTAGCATCGGAAAATTGCACGACCGTCCGTAAATGATCCTGAGCTAGGTGATCCACACTGGTGATGCGCGTGGTGGTGGCCATTCGTTGGGTTTGGGCCCGTGGGATTATGTCCGATGATCCGATGCCTTCCCCGACACCAGGCCATTTCTTAGATTTCTGCTTCCATATCGGTGTTGCCACCGGTGGCTCGCTGCCGCTCGCCACTGGTTCTGTATTCGGCCACTCCGATACGGATGCGTTTCAGTACACGTCCCAATGAGTAAATACAAACACAAAGCCCACGCGTAGCGCGTCGCTGACAAACACGCGCCTTCAAAAAATCGCGTGTATAAAGGCGTTTGTCCTGGCTGATTTTTTTCCTCATCCCCCATCATGTACGTTTACAAGAGAGATGGACATAAGGAGCCCGTGCGCTTCGATAAGATCACCGCCAGAGTGCAGAGACTCTGCTACGGGCTTGACACCGCCCACGTGGACGCCGTCGCCATCACCCAGCGGGTGATCTCGGGGGTGTACCAAGGTGTCACCACCATCGAGTTGGACAACTTGGCCGCCGAGACCGCGGCGTACATGACCACCATCCACCCCGACTACGCCATTCTCGCCGCGAGAATCGCCGTGTCCAACCTCCACAAGCAAACCACCAAGCAATACTCCCAGGTGAGCAAGTTGTTGTACGAGTACATCAACCCCAAGACGGGCAAGCACTCGCCCATGATCTCCAAGGAGACCTACGACATCATCCTCAAGCACGCGGACGAGTTGAACTCGGCCATCGTGTTTGACCGTGACTTCAACTACAACTACTTTGGCTTCAAGACGTTGGAGAGATCGTATCTTTTGCGAATCGACGGTAAGGTGGCGGAGAGACCCCAGCACTTGATCATGCGGGTGGCCATCGGCATCCACGGCGAGGACATCCCCCGTGTCATTGAAACCTACAACTTGATGTCGCAAAGATACTTTACCCACGGCTCGCCCACGTTGTTCAACGCCGGTACCCCCCTCCCCCAGATGTCGTCGTGTTTCCTTGTTGCCATGAAGGACGACTCCATCGACGGTATCTACGACACCTTGAAGACGTGTGCGTTGATCTCCAAGTCCGCCGGAGGTATTGGATTGCACATCCACAACATCCGTGCCACCGGTGCCTACATTGCCGGAACCAACGGTACTTCCAACGGTATCATCCCCATGGTGCGTGTGTTCAACAACACTGCTCGTTACGTCGACCAGGGTGGCAACAAGAGACCCGGTGCGTTTGCGCTCTACCTTGAGCCATGGCACGCCGACATTTTCGACTTCATCGACATTAGAAAGAACCACGGCAAGGAGGAAATCAGAGCCAGAGACTTGTTCCCCGCGTTGTGGATCCCCGACTTGTTCATGAAGAGAGTCGAGGAGAACGGCGACTGGACCCTCTTCTCCCCCAACGAGGCCGTCGGTCTTGCCGACGTGTACGGCGACGAGTTTGTTGAGTTGTACGAGCGTTACGAACGTGAGGGCAGAGGCAGACAAACCGTCAAGGCGCAGAAGTTGTGGTACGCCATTCTCGAGGCCCAGACCGAAACCGGTACCCCCTTCATGTTGTACAAGGATGCCTGTAACAAAAAGACCAACCAGAAGAACTTGGGTGTGATCAAGTCGTCCAACTTGTGCTGTGAGATTGTCGAGTACTCTGCTCCTGACGAAGTGGCTGTGTGTAACTTGGCATCGATCGCGTTGCCCTCGTTTGTCGAGAAGAACGGCGACGACTTGTGGTACAACTTTGAGAAGTTGCACGAGGTCACCAAGGTGGTTACTCGCAACCTCAACCGCATCATCGACCGCAACTACTACCCCGTCGAGGAGGCGAGAAACTCCAACATGAGACACAGACCCATTGCTCTTGGTGTGCAGGGATTGGCCGACACCTTCATGGCGTTGAGACTCCCCTTTGACTCGTCGGAGGCCAAGGACTTGAACATCCAGATCTTCGAGACCATGTACCACGCCGCCGTCGAGTCGTCGGTGGAGTTGGCCGAGGTTGAAGGCGCGTACTCGTCGTACGAGGGCTCGCCTGCGTCCAAGGGTCAGTTGCAATTCGACCTCTGGGACAGGAAGCCCACTGAGTTGTGGGACTGGGACCTCCTCAAGCAAAAGTTGGCCAAGCACGGAATGAGAAACTCGTTGTTGGTGGCGCCCATGCCCACGGCGTCCACGTCGCAGATTCTCGGTAACAACGAGTGCTTCGAGCCCTACACCTCCAACATCTACTCCAGAAGAGTGTTGGCCGGAGAGTTCCAGATTGTCAACCCTTACTTGTTGAGAGACCTCGTTGACTTGGGACTCTGGAACGACGCCATGAAGAACAACATCATTGCCAACAACGGGTCCATCCAGTCGTTGCCCAATGTGCCCGATGAAATCAAGGCGCTCTACAAGACGGTGTGGGAGATCTCGCAAAAGCACATCATCGACATGGCTGCCGACCGTGCTGCGTACATTGACCAGTCGCAATCGTTGAACATCCACATCAAGGACCCCACCATGGGCAAGTTGACGTCGATGCACTTTTACGGATGGAAGAAGGGATTGAAGACGGGTATGTACTACCTCAGAACCCAGGCTGCTGCTGCTGCCATCCAGTTCACCGTCGACAAGAACTCCGTCAACGCTGCCGGCCAAACCATTGCGTCGTTGGAGAAGTTGAACAAGAAGAAGTACGTTGCCAGAACAACCGCTTCTGCCTCGAGCGACGTGGAGTCGGTGGCCAACCGCTCGGGCTCCACCGAGCCCACGTCCTTGGAGAACTCGGTGGCGGACTTGAAGATCGACGAGTCCACTCCCGAGGCGGAGGTCCAGGCCACCGACGACGGCGAGGCCACCGAGGGCGACATCTTCTCATCCAAGGTGATTGCCTGTGCCATCAACAACCCGGAGTCGTGCACCATGTGCTCTGGTTAGCCTAGATGGATGTATATTAATGGATTGTTACGAATGAACGAATGTAGTCTTGAACGGCCGTCCGATGTCAACAGAGAGATCGGCCGATTCATTGAGCTGTTCAATGACGTATGGCATCGACCAACCTATAGTTGTTGGATATGGCCGACATTTGAGTTGTTATGTGAACAGAAACATGTCATCGGCCGACATCGGCATGGGCGATGGGCCCACCGTTCGACCCAGTTACTCGCACCGCACACTCCTCGCACCATGGCTGACATCCCGCTTCAGAACATGAACCCCGAGCAACAGCTGCTCTTCCAGGACCATGATCATGACACGGGCGACGACACCGAAGAGCAGACCCCCGAGTACATGGCCCCCCGCCAGCGACTGTTTCTCGACAAGTTGTGGAACGGGCCCGACCAACCGCGAGACGAACCCCCGACCCGGGTGCACCGCCTCATGGCCCTCGAAACGTTGGCCCAGCGCCTCCAGCACCGCGTGCTGAAGCCATTGCGGGTGGCGGCGTTGGCGTCGTACTTGCTCTTGTGGCTTGGGCTCGTGTACTCCATTCTTGTGCCCTACTACACTGTTCCCGCTCATTCGAAAGAAAACGAAGACGTGACGGTGCTCCTGCTTTCGTGTGGTTCCTCGGGCACATTCTGGAAGGGCAAGAACGGCGCGTGTGGGCTCGACGGGCTGCGGTGTCCCGCCGTGTCGGACCACGAAATCATTATCCGGTGCCCCGCCTTGTGTGACCGCGGCAGCTGGACGTACTCGTTGGCGCCCGTGGGCGACCAGAGAGTCAAGTACCGCAGCTACGTCATTGGCGGCGGCCACGACGTCCGCAAGAAAAACCACATGATGCAGATTAGCAACCCGTACCGGGCCGATCTGTACCCGTGTGGAGCGGCGGTGCACGCGGGCACGGTGTCGCCGTTCTGGGGCGGGTGTGCCCGCATGTCGTACCGCCTGGGGGGCCAGCTCGACTTTCCAAGCAGCGAGGGTTTCTACGGCGTCGGACCGCTGATTGATTTTGATTCGTTCTTCCCGTTGTCGTACTTCTTCCTTAAACTCAAGGGCAAGTACAAGGAGCACTTTGCCAACTGTAACGATCCCCGGTTGCTTGTGCTTGTGGTGAACATTGTGTTGGGAACACCCATCGTGCTCCTCGCCTCGGGCGCAGTCACCTACTGGACGCTTGCCGTCGTTGGTTTCTGGACCATTGCCCTCGCCACCGATCCCCCCGTGCACGTCGACGCGTTGGACCCCGAGCTGTACTCGCACCTCTTGTCCGTTTGCCTCGAGCGGTTCCTTCCAACGTGCTTCATTCTCTATGTGCTCTGGCACGTGTCTGTCCGCCGAACGTTTGACGTTGCCACAAACAAGGACTCGCCCGTCACGCGGTTGTTGCTTTGGTATCCGTTGTTCTGGCTCGGTGTGCTCAACAACATCACGTTCGATCGGCTCCCCGTGGACCGCCTCACGCTCGAGGACCTCCGCGCCCAGCCGGGGTCCATCTTTGCCGTGGGCGGCATCGCCATCACCATCGTGCTGTGTGCGTTCGTGCAGGCGTACTCCATCTGGCGCTCGGGCCGCTTTGCCAAGTACATCACCATCTACGGCGGGTTTAGCGCCGGGCTCTTTGTGCTTTCGCATCTCCCCGGCCTCACGCTCCGTGTGCACCACTACATCCTTGCCATGTTGCTCATTCCCGGGTGCCTGACCCGGGGCCGGACGGCGATTGCCTTCCAGGGCATCCTTCTCGGGCTCTTTCTTCTGGGAGCGCTGCGCTGGGGCCTTGCCGCCATTGCCGAGACCGTCACCTCGCTCAAGCGGGACGACCCATTGGGAAAGGTGCACCCACCCACCATCATTGGCTACGATAACTCCACCGGCATCTTGGAGTGGGCGCAAAATCTCTCGGGGTCCGCCCACCACAAAATCCAGCAGAAGTACTCCGAGGTGTCATTACTAGTCAACGATATCGAGAGCTGGGTGGGAGAATCCACCCTGCTCAACCTCACCCACCTCCTTGAGACCCACCATAACATCTCGGTGCCGCTTAAGGAGGCATTGAAGGAACTGAAGGGCCGGCTGTCCATACCGGTGTACCTTCGATTGGGCCAGAAAATCCCAAACACCGATACCTACGGAGACTTTACCAACGCGGCGGTTCTCCATTGGCCGTCCAAGCACTTTATCCCGCCAACCCCCGGTGAGACATAAAATACTCAACAACTCATCACACCTAAAGGACTAGCACACACCTCAATAGTCGCAATTTTTCACTTTTGCTGCGAAATACCCGGGGGGTGAAAGAGGAATTAAGGTGGAAGCATATAACATGAGAACACCACCAAGACGGACCCTGTAGGTACGACGTTCCCTCCAAAATCGCCTCATTCAATCGATACTATTTCAGATGCTTCAATTTTGTGTTTTCCGTCTTTTCCCCCGACCTCGGCCACTCGTGGTCTCTGCTGTGGCGGTAGCCCGGCCCTACCCAGCCCCTCTTCCACCGGCTCCTTATAATCTCTCATTACTTAGTCGCTTGGTGACTGTATTCTGGGTCACCCCTTTTGGGCTCCGCACGCAGATCAATTTTTTACTCTTCACCAGGTCCACCTGATCCCAGCCCAACACAAAACCCCGCCAGTGCTTCCGGCTCTGCGTGTACATTAGTGTATTTTACCATAGCATCGAGGTGACCACCCATCCTTCCCGGTCATTGTCCCTCCCCCACTCCAGCATCCCTCCTGCATGTCTCACTTACCCCCCCGGTCCACGTCCATTGGCACGCCTCTCGACGTCGACGAGCCCGTGGCGTTGTTGAACTCCAAGCCCTCCATCGGCGCCAAGACCCAGTCGCTCCGGTCCACCTCCATCGGGTCCAGTTTCTTCAACAAAGATGGCCTGGCCAGCTTCCTTACCCCTGGCGACACATCGTCCCACTCGTTCGACGAGGACTCGTCGCCCAACGACACCACCGACTCCGGTGAGCCCCCTCAGCCTATTGCCTCGGCCGGCGACTTGGACCTTGTAGGTGCCTTGGGCAACCTTGACTTGGATGACGACTTCTCCAAACGCCACGGCGCCCAGTTGCTTGGCCAGCCTCACTACCAACAGTTTTACGGCGGCTCGTTGACACCCAACCCCTCGGTCGGCGGGTTTGTTCCGTTCCCGCAACAGTCCCAGACCCCCCAGTCCGCGTGGAGCAGCACCTTTGTGCCATCGAGTGCTCCTCCGTTTTCCTACAACAACCCCACCAACCCCGACTTGTTGTCGGTAAAGCCGTTCGAGTTACCCGAAGAGGACAAGGCGCCCTTCCAGGCTCCCGGTGGGTTTGGCGGTGTGTTGGATAACTCGGTGCCTTTTGTGCCTTACGGCCTCAACTACAAGGAGCCCGACGAACAGCCCCAGACCTTCCAGCGGTACGACGCGCCCATGGACGACAACATGGCCGCCGCCGTGGCCGCCGCCCAGATGGGCCCCATGTGGAACCAACTCTCCATCCGCGGCCAGTACTTTGACCGCATGGCATCGGCTCCTCCTCAAAACAACCATCGCTACAACAACCGCCGCAACCAGTCGCTGATGAACGTGCACCGCAAGATGCACAACAACCGCAGAAAGGGCGACGACGCGCTGAAGTACGCCAACGCCAAGTTGGAGTCGTTTGTCGGAGAAATCTACTCCCTTTGCAAGGACCAGCACGGTTGTCGGTTCCTCCAGCGGCAGTTGGACTTGGGTCGCGAGCAGGGGTCCACCGACGTTGCGTCCACCATGATCTTCAACGAGATCTACCTCAAGATCGTCGAGTTGATGGTGGACCCCTTCGGCAACTACTTGATCCAGAAGTTGTTTGAAAACGTGTCGGTGGACCAGCGCATCATCCTTGTCAAGAACGCTGCGCCCGAGTTCATCCGCATTGCGTTGGACCCCCACGGTACGCGGGCCCTCCAGAAGTTGGTGGAGTGTATCTCCACCGAGGAGGAGTCGCGGTACGTGGTGGAACTGCTTTCGCCGCACATTGTGTCGTTGTCTCGCGACTTGAACGGTAATCATGTTGTTCAAAAGTGCTTGCAAAAGTTGAAGGCTGAGGACAACCAGTTCATCTTCGACACCGCGTCGTCCCACTGCAACGAGATTGCCACCCATCGTCATGGATGTTGTGTCTTGCAAAGATGCTTGGACCACGGCAACGCCAGCCAGCGCAAGCAGTTACTGTTTGAGGTGGCGGAGAACGCAACCAACCTCTCGTTGGACCCCTTTGGTAACTACGTCGTGCAGTACGTGTTGTCCCGCGGCGACGAGGACTCCATCAAGGTGATTTTGGACCACATCAAGTGCAACATTGTGTCATTGTCGTTGCACAAGTTCGGGTCCAATGTCATTGAAAAGTCGCTCCGCATCAACAAGTTGACCGACACGCTTGTGGTGGAGCTTTTGGCCAACAAGCACCGGTTCGAGGAGTTGTTGAATGACGCCTACGGCAACTACGTGCTCCAAACCAGTTTGGACGTGGCCAACAAGGACCACTTGGCCAAGCTCTCGTTGGCCCTCCAGCCCTTGTTACCCAGCATCAAAAATACCCCCCACGGAAGAAGAATCATGACCAAGATCCAGTCCATTCTCTAGCATTTGTACTCTACTGTATAATATTACAATGCATTTGTATCCCAATTTGTACCAATGTCGGGTTAATATTTGACAGATGGTGCTGACGTAAGCTCCGCGAGTTACCGTCACACCATGGGTCCCGATAAGCCCAAGATAAAGAAGCGCAAGTACTCCCGTGGCGGGTGCCAGGAGTGTAAGAGGCGCAAGATGAAGTGTGACGAGGGCAAGCCGTTCTGCTATAACTGCTCGAGATTGAAAAAGGTGTGTGTTTACGACAACAAGTCCAAGTTCAAGTTCGAGACAAATGGAGGGGAACCCCAAATCCACCCGCCCGCTCCTCCGTTGCCTCCACCGTCCGCAAAGGCGGATGCCGCCTTCGTTCCCGTCGACTTCAAGTCCGAGATTCCCGTCATGTCGTTCCCCTCAGTCAAACCACCCGAGAAGGAACGGCCCTTCCGCAACAACATTGTTGACATCCTCTCCCCCGACACCGAATTGCTCTCGCTACATACCAAGGACATGCACAACTTGTTTGACGAGGCGAGCTTGCTTGTCAGCGACATCAACCACTTGGTGTCGGTGGACCTTGCGCTCGAGAACCACGATCTCTTCCAGGACGTTTCAATGAAGGACCACGCCCCCAAGGTATCGGAGACCCCCGCCCGAAGTCCGCAGTACAGCCAGAGCTCGATGAGCGACTCCTTCGAGCGACATAACTTCCAGATTGACGACTTCACCGACCGCATCCAGCACGAAACCGAGTCCAGCGTCCCGGGCACGGTGGAACAGCTCCAGTACTCCAACTCCGAGCTCATCGCACAGGTCATCTCCTACAACAACCTCGTCGGGCCCCACGTCACATACCTCAAGGCGCTTGCATCCACGGACCTCTCGTACCACATGTTCCCCTTTGCCTCCTCGGTGGAGTCAAACGAGGTGGTGAAGCTCTTGTTGCTCTACTCGAAGCTGTGTCCGTACTTACTCACGTCGTTGCTTGCGATCTCGGCGACGTTCCAGTACAATAGCACCGGCAAGAAGGTGCACGAGCTCACGCGGCAAAAGTACGTGCTGGTGTGTCTACGATCGCTCAGTGATGAGTTTGCCAGTGCCGGGGATAAGAACACCGACAAGCTCGCCAACGACATCGAGCGGCTTCTCCTCACGGTGTTGGTACTCACATCAAACTTCACCTCCATGCAGACAAAGGGGAACTTGCTACATTCGTGGAAGACCCACCTCCGCGGTGCCAAGGACCTCTTGGTGTCGTACACAAAAATCACCAAGAACACCCGGGCCACGGGTTTCTACATGTCGGGGGGGTTGGCGCTCGCCAAGATCTGGTTTTTTGCCATTGAATCGCTCGCCGGCCTGATCCTCACGGCAGGGGGGACCCTCACCAAGAAGCAGAAGCTGGAGGACGAGGTGCTGTTCTACAACCGGCGCATCTTCCTCGACACCGGCTACTTTTCCGTCGAGGCCAATCCCGACTACCATGATGCACTTGTGCGGGTCGGGCTCCAGACATCCTTCCCCGGGCTGCACGAGTTCAACTTGTACGTTGGCTACTGCGTCTCGTACGTTTACCTCATTCAAGAATTCACCGGGTGCTTGGAGCTGCTCCGCGCCAACAACAACCAGCAGCTCGCGCCCGGGCGCATCTCCAAGCTCATGTCGCTCGTGCACAACGCCAAGTTGGTGTTTGTTGCCCCCGACGTGAACTTGGACACCTTCGTGATTCCCGAGAGCAGTGCTGCCCATCCCAACTACCCGCTGTCGCTCCACAAGATCACGCTTCCCCAGGCGGGCTACGGCTCCGATCCCGCCAACAACGTGGTGTACCTGTGGTTCGACTACTCCCACCACGTGCACGTGGACGGCATCTACACCCGCATGCTCGTGACGCCCGGCCTCTTCCATCTTCCTCCCAGCCACACCCTAGTGCAGAGCCTTGTTCGAAGGATCCTTGACACCACGTTCTACATCCGGCGCAAGCCCACGCTCGACGACCCCACCACCATTCTCGCCGAGTCCGAGCACTTCTTCCTTCCCAAAAAGTTGTTTGACGAGCGGTGCATCATGATGCAGTCGCTCTTCCGGTTGTGTGCTGGGTTGGCGCTCGACGACATCGACTTGGAGAAGGTGGAGTTGTACTTCACCGGGCTTGTGAAAATCGGCAACGGCAGTGCCCTCATCATGGTGGACAAGGTGCGGGAGCTCCGCCACTCGGACCGCCTGGGCGGATGGAGCATCGACGTGCTCGGCGAAATGGAGCATGTCCCTTTTGCTTGAGAGTCTGCCCACCAATGCCACCCTGTATTATATGTATTAGACAAAAAATGTCACCTTTTGCTTAAGCCTGGACGCAGGGCACAAACCAAGCCGACGCGGTCGGCGATTTTCCACGGGCCGACCTCGTTTAGTCGTTCCGCTCCACTCGCATTGCTCCATCTTGTTTACCATGGCCGAAACAGAACCATTAATTGAACAGGAAGTTCCCCGGGGCTACTTGAAGAAGGACGAAATCGAATGGGAGTTCGGCGGGCCCGTCGGCACCTTCGCCATGATGACGGGGTTCCCGCTCCTCATGTGGTACATGTGGATCAGTGCCCAGTTCTACCACGGCTGGTTTGCGTTGCCAGCAGAAGACCAGTCGTTGGGCGACTTTGTCGGCGATCTCTGGGGCCACTTTGTTCAGGACGGGCTTCCATCGTGGCCCGTCGTGCTCATCTTCACCGGGTTCATGATCACCCAGGGCCTTTTCTACTTGACGCTCCCTGGCTTCTGGACTAAGGGCCAGCCCTTGGCTCACTTGGACAACAAGCAGCTCCCCTACTTCTGCAACGCCCAGTGGTCCTTCTACACCACCGTGGTGATTGCGTTGGCGCTCCACTACACCGGGGTGTTCCGCCTCGTGTACATCTTACAACACTTTGGCGAGTTCATGACCATTGCCATTTTCTACGGCCTCGTGGGCTCGGTGGCGTTGTACTTGCACTGCTTGTTCGTGTCGGGGGACTACCACCGCATGACGGGGAATCACATTTATGACTGTTTCATGGGTGCCCCTCTTAACCCCAGAATCGGCAAGTACTTGGACCTCAAGATGTTCTTCGAGGTGAGAATCCCCTGGTTCTTCCTCTTCTTCTTGTCGTTGGCCAACGCCCTCTACGCCTACGAAACCTACGGCTCCGTCAACCCCCAGGCCGCGTTCTTGTTGTACGCCCACTGGCTCTACGCCAACGCGTGCTCCAAGGGCGAGGAACTCATTGTGCCCACGTGGGACATGGCCTACGAGAAGTTCGGCTTCATGTTGCTTTTCTGGAACATTGCCGGAGTTCCATTCACTTACTGTCACGGCACATTGTACCTCTACTACCACAATCCCGAAGAGTATCAGTGGCTGACGTTCTACAACGTCGTCTTGTACGTTGTGCTTAGCATCGCCTACTTCTTCTTTGACACCGGCAACCGCCAAAAGAACTCCTTCAGAAGAGTCATGGCCGGCAACAAGACGTTGAGAAAGTCCTTCCCCTACTTCCCCTACTTCTCCGACCTCAAGAACCCCAAGTACATCAAGTGTGCCAACGGCTCGGTGTTGTTGACGGACGGCTGGTACGTGTACGCCCGCAAGATGCACTACACCGCCGACTACACCCAGGCGTTGACGTGGGGCTTGATCTGTGGGTTTGCGTCGCCCTTTCCTTGGTTCTTCCCGGTGTTCTTCTTTATTGTGTTGGTGCAAAGAGCCTACAGAGACCAGAGAAAGTGTGCCAAGAAGTACGGCGCCGACTGGGACAGGTACTTGGAGGCATGTCCCTATTTATTCATTCCTTACGTGTGGTGAGCACCGAACAGTGGGCTGCACAGTGGCTACTGCCTTTGGCTACTGCCAGTGGTTACTGCCAGTGGCTAAAGCCACTGGCTCTACACCCCGCCACACGCTAAGTAGACAAAAGTTCTTGTACTTCTTTATTTGTTTCTGCTTTCGTACTGCCATAAGCAAGCCAAGGCACAACGACGGCATTGCCATTGTTGATGGAATTCATGGTGGTGCTTGCTTGGTTGCTTCCTATTGGTGTGGACTTAATCTAGCCATGGAGCAAGCTCCATGTCTAGCTTCTTGACTAGTCCTGCTCGGCAATCGCAATCAACCGCTCGTCAATCTCCTCTGCACTGAGTATTCTAAACTCCCCCTGGGTAGCCACGCCAATCTCAATGTCATTCTTGCGGAAGTCTGTGCCCAACACCGTACTCAATGCGGTGATGGCAAACTCCACCGTCTCCTTCCAGTCGCCCTTGACATGGTCAATCTTCTTGAACTTCTTTTCGAGGTACGTGGTGGCCTCTTGTTGTTTTGGTCCCGTTGACACCGCCTTATAGCCAGTATAATAACCTGCCGGGTCAGTCTTGAATATCTGCGGACCTCTGTCCTCGTCCTCGAAATCAACCTGACAAAAGGTCAACGCCACGCCAAGTGGTCGCATGTATGCTCTCTGGGTATAAATTTGAGACAAGTTGGCCATGCGCTTGGCCAAACTTTCCACTGGCATCTCATACCCAAACTTGTATCTGAACTCGGTGGCCTCTGCTCTGGCCCTCAATGCCTGTGAGCGGGCATCGGCAATGGATCCAGTAGCCAATAATCCAATCGAAGGGGTAATTTTGAACAAGTACGACACGGTGTCGGGGTCCAACAACTTATCGGGGATCTTCTTTTGCGAAATCAACACGGCAGAGTCCTTGCCCGTGACACCAATGGACGTGATAGCGGCCGAGTTGATGGCCTTGAATGCATACTCCACCTGGTACAACCGGCCCTCGGGCGAAAAGATGGTGATGTGTCTGTCAAACCCAGCAGATCCAGACATGGTGTGGTTGAAAGAGTGGCGAGCGATGTCGTCGCATCAACGGATGTCGTCAAAAGTCGCGCGCGCGCCAGCCATCCTAAAAAGTGCTTCTTCTACATGTCCACGTTCTCCTACGACGCCAAAACGGAGGAGAACCGCCCGTTGTACTATCCCAACCAGGCGTCACTACCGCATGTTTCGTACCACTACAACCCCCAGGTGAGCCAGTTCCACTACGGGCCGTACCACCCCATGAAACCGTTCCGCCTCATGCTCACAGACCACTTGGTTATCTCCTACAAGCTCTACGAGAAAATGGACTTGTATACCCCGAGGAAGGCAACCAGAGACGAGATTCTTGAGTTCCACTCCGAGGACTACGTGGACTTTCTCCAGAGCATCACCCCCGAAAAGACCGCCAAGCTATCGGACAAGAAACTCGCCCAGTTCAACATTGGAGACGACTGTCCTGTTTTCGATGGCATCTACGATTACCTGTCGATATACTCCGGGGCCTCGCTCGACGCGTCCCGCAAGCTCATCAGTGGCATGTCCGACATTGCCATCAACTGGCTGGGGGGCCTTCACCACGCCAAAAAGTCCGAGCCCAGTGGGTTCTGCTACGTCAACGACATTGTGTTGAGTATCCTCAATCTACTACGAGTGCATCCGCGGGTGATGTACATTGACATTGATCTTCACCACGGCGACGGCGTCCAGGAGGCGTTCTACATGACGGACCGCGTGATGACAGTCTCTTTCCACAAGTATAACGGAGAATTCTTCCCGGGCACCGGTGCCGTGGACGAAGTCGGCGTGGGCAAGGGCAAGAACTACGCCATCAATGTGCCGCTCAAGGACGGCATTGACGACGAGCTGTACATCCGGTTGTTCAAGCTGATCATGGAGCCCCTCATCACCAAGTTCCAGCCGACGTGCATCGTGCAGCAGTGTGGCGCCGACTCGCTTGGCTTCGACCGCTTGGGCTGTTTCAATCTTAATATTCGTGGCCACGGAGAGTGTGTCAAGTTCATCAAGTCCTTTGGCATCCCCATGTTGGTGCTCGGAGGCGGCGGCTACACCCCACGGAATGTGTCGCGGCTCTGGTGCTACGAAACCTCTGTGCTCAACGATGTCACCATCGACCCCGTGATCCCCAATTATCTTCCCACCTACGAGTGGTTTGGGCCCGATTACTCGCTTCATCCTCAGCTTGAGGGACGCATCGACAACAAGAACTCAAAGAAGTACCTTGAGAGTGTGAGGACCGAGATTCTCGAGCAGATCCGGTACTTGAACTATGCTCCGTCGGTACAAATGAGGGAGATTCCTCCGGATATCACCGGGTTGACGGAGGAGGAGGAGGAGCTCATCAGGGAGCTCAACAGTGAAACGGACGAGGGGGTGGAGGATGCAAGGAGAAAGGACAGCGTGAAGGTCGGTGAGTTCTAGAACCTGCCAGAGCTCTCGAGTATAACGAGGACAAACACTTCGTGGTTTGCAATTTGTTCATTCGGCCCACCTTGCTCGATGTACGCACACCGCTCGCTCGATTGTAAAATAGTGTACTATATGGAACATCTCAAACAAAAACTCATCCACGCCTACACCACAAACGCCATTGCGCTGGCCGCACGGGCATCCTCGTCCATCCAGGTCGACCGGCGCCTCCAGCCGTTGCTCTCGTCCATCAACGCGCTAGCGCAAGTGCCGTTCCGGTACCAGAATCCCGATGCGCTCGATGCAGCTCTCGACGCCATTGATTTGGCCAAGATCTACTCGAGGGTCGACCTGAGATCCGAGGTGATTGTTGGCTACGAGGATCTCGTGGTGCAGGAGCTCCTTCGGTACTTCAAAGAGGACTTTTTCACGTGGGTCAACTCCCCAAGTTGCTCGTGTGGGGCCACCGATCCGACTCCCACAGGCACCAGAGGGCCCCCCACTCCCAACCCCGACCAAATCAGTCGCGTGGAGCTCTACCGGTGCAAGGCATGCCAGAGGGATGTGGAGTTTGCAAGATACGAGAGCCCCACCAAGCTCCTACAAACTCGCCAGGGGCGGTGTGGCGAGTGGGTCAACTGCTTCATGCTCATATGCACCGCCGTGCTCGGACCCGGCGCCCGGCTCCGCTACGTGTGGAACTACGAGGACCACGTGTGGTGTGAGTATTATAGCACCCAGCTCCAGCGGTGGGTGCACTTGGACCCGTGTGAGAACGCGTGGGACCAGCCGCTGCTCTACTGCGAGAACTGGGGGAAGAAGATGAGCTGGGTGGTGGGGTTTGGCATGGACTATGTGATTGACCTCCTGGAAAAGTATGTGCTAAAGAACGGGTTGCCTCGGGAGGGAAAGAGCGCAGTGCGCCAGCTCATCAAGACAATCAACCAGCGGCGGTTGTTGGTTCCAAGACCGCCGGAAGATGTGTATAAGGTGTTGGTGATGTTCAACCGAGAAGTGAAGTCACTCGGACGGGAGGAGGAGCTCGGGACGACATCAACGAAGGGACGCCAGACGGGGGCAGGCCAATGGACGGAGTCGAGGGGCGAGGCAGGTGCAAATCCTGAAGAACCGGGGATCAGCGAATAGCTGATTGGAGTTCAGTCGGCCGGCCTGATTCCCCTCGAATGCCGGAATAGCTTGAGACCCACCCACAGAGCAACCGCCCACCACCACACCACCACGTAGATGCCCCACATGCTCACCACGTACTCGTCGATGGTAGTTAGTACCGGTACCAATGCACGCCGCGAAGCCTGCGGAAGCGGCGCGATGACCCAGCGCCACACCCCAAACATGGAGTTGATGGTGACCACAAACACAAGCCACGTGCCGATTAGTATGGCGTAGCCATAAACGGCAAGCCGCTGGGCATCAATCTGGGATGTCTTGGGGGGTTGGATCAACGGTAGTGGATCCATGCGCGCATACTCACTGAATATTCAGATTTGTCCCTATGGCCTGATTGTTGTTTGACGTGATATGCTGATTTGTCTATGTTTTGTCGGTAAGAGCCACCTTGAGCCCACCCAAGATGTGTGGGGCGATTTCCTGCAACCAGGAGAGCTCCACCGCCGACACATTTCTTCCGTAGGCCTTGGCGGTGTAGACGTACTCCACGTACATCACCGCGTCGAGATTGGCCTTGCCAAAGAGATTGGACGACGGGTGGATGCTGATGAGCTGGCCCGTGGTGCACGTGCGGAACGACCGGTCGGGCATGCCGATGGCGGTGTTGGTGATGTAGCCCTTGAGGAAGGACTTGAGCACCAGGGGCACGTCCAAGGGCTTCTTGATGTCGTCGTCGTCGGCGTCGAGCTGCGCGTCGAGATTGCGCAACTGCTTCTGTTTGAGAGCGTCGGTGAGACTGTCGTCCTGCTTGATGGTGGTGCTCATGTAATCCTTGAGCTGCTGACGCACCCGAAGCACATTCTTGAAGCCCTTGAACAGGAAGAACAACTCCTTGCACCACGCCTTGACCTCGCTGACCTTCCCCTGGGAGTAGAGGTCGTGGAAGTAGTTGAAGTACTCCTTGAGGGTGATGAGGTCGCCGTGCCGCACGCCCAACGGACAGTACGCCCGGCGCTTGTGGTTGATCTCGTCTCGAAGTTCCCCGTTTCCAGAGAAGACATTGAGAACAAGATTGTCAACCGAGAGACACGACACAATGTCAATCACCGGCTCCAACACCCCCTGGTCCATGGCACTGATGAGAACCACCGAGAGTTGCGGAGGGAGGGGCAACACCGCCATCTTGTAGCCGAGCGGCGACACCTTCCCGGCGTCAGTAAGCGCTCCGAGCGTGTAGAGGGTGTTGAGAGCACTGAGGATGGCCTCGCGGCCGGGGTGCTCGAGCCACGTCCAGTTGAGGAGGTCGTCGACGCCAATCTTCTTGAGGGTAAGGATCGGGAGAATGATGTCGTTGCGCATGATCTCGGACTCCTGCTGCTTGGGGAGTTTGTTGAGAAACACACTTTCCGAGTAGAGGCGGAACACCTTACCCGGGCTTTCTCTTCCCGCTCTACCTGCTCTCTGCTTTGCTGACGCCTGGGAGATTGGCGTCGTGAGCAACGTCGAGAGCCCGAGCTGGTGCTTCCACACCTTGACTTTTCTAAGTCCCGAGTCGATCACGTACTTGACGCCCGACACCGTGATGGAGGTCTCGGCAATGTTGGTGGCCAAAATCACCTTCCGCTTGCGGGGTCCGAGCTTGTCGAAGATCTTGGACTGCTGGGCGGGCGAGAGGGCGGCGTACAAGGGGTACGGCACGATGGCGGGCGCCTGTTTTGGTAGTTCGGGCGCCAACAGCTGCAAGATGGAGACGCAGTTGTCGATTTCCTCCTGGCCGGGGAGGAAGCAGAGAATGTCGCCCTCCTGCTCGCCCATGTTGACCTGGACCACGCTTCGAACCATGGTGTCCACCACATCTTCGCTCGAGTCCCCCAAGTAGTACTTGGACACGGGGTACATTTTTCCCTCGACAAACAAGATCGGGGCGTTGTCAAAAAACTGGCTGAAAAGCTCGGCGTTCAACGTGGCTGACATGACAATCACCTTGAGGTCTTTGCGTGTCTTTGTCACAATCAACTTCTTGAGAAAACCCATGATCAAGTCGGTAAGCACCGTCCGCTCGTGGGCCTCGTCAATGATGATTGTCAGGTACTTCAGCAACTTCTCGTCAAGCATGATCTCCCGTAGAAGCATACCGTCTGTCAAGTACTTGAGGTGGGTGCGGTGGCTCGACACGTTGGAGAACCGCACCTGGTAGCCCACCTCATCGCCCAATTTGCACCCGTACTCCTCGCTGACTCTGGTGGCCAACGACGCCGCCGCCACACGCCGCGGCTGCGTCACGGCAATCTGCTTTCTGTTGATGGGCATGAGGAACTGGGGGATTTGCGTCGACTTACCGGAACCGGTCTCACCAATGATGACGGTCACCTGGTTGTTGCGCACATACTCCATGATCTTGGCCTTGTGCTGGTAGATGGGGAGACGCTCACGGATCGCCATGAGGTCGCGGGCCCGCTGGGCCGCCAGCCCGGGGGCAACGATGTGGAAGTGCTTATCATCGGAGTCGGAGTCAGAGTACAACACCGCCTTTCTGGGCTGAGAGGGGTGGCTTGAGGGGCGTCTTGAGGGGCGGCTTGAGGGGCGGCTCTGCGAGCCGTTCTTCGGAGCATTTGGTGGAGCCTGTTCGATCTCTTTCTTTGGAAACTTCGTCTCCTTCGTCACCGGCGTTTGTACTGGCTCATCGGGGAGGGCATCTCGTCCCCCACTCACGTCCTTGGGCGGTTCTTCCTCACCAAACTTGATCTTCTTGTTCACCGTCACATGCACAGGCTCCGGCACCGGCGCCGGCCCCACTTCGCCCTTCTTGGATCTCTTCCGCTTGCGCTTTTTGGAGATGTCGCTCATTCGGTGGAAGTGCGAACCAAAAATCTATGCTCTCTAGAATACAGCGGTCGTTGGTGAAAAGAATGGCCACCGCCGTCCGACTCCAGTCAACGGCGGCAACTGCCACCAACCCCAAGGTCATTCCTCAGGTAGATCTGTTGGCCAGCTCAGATTTGCACAACGCCGACATCTCCACAAGTCTTGCTCGACACCTCCAGGCCCGGCACCTCATAGAGACCGTCTCCAGCGAAGACTTGTACGCATTGACCGAGCCAGGCAGACTCAAATTCAAACTTTACTGTGGAGCAGACCCCACCGCCAAATCACTCCACCTCGGCAACTTGCTCCCTTTGATGGTGCTACTCCACTTCCGCCTTCGCGGCCACGATGTGGTGGGCCTTGTTGGCGGTGCCACGGGCCAGGTGGGCGACCCCAGCGGCCGAACCACCGAGAGAACCCAAATCGACCAAAAGGTCCGTGACGACAACGTGCACCACATCCAGCACCAGATGGAGACGTTCCTCGAGCGGGGTGTTGAGTACGCCCGGTCTCGTCAGTTCCCCGTGGCCGAGGGATCGATCATTTCCACAAATAATGTTGAGTGGTGGAAGAACATCGGCATGCTCGACTTCTTGGCCCAGTACGGCCGCTTCATCCGGGTGTCGCTGATGCTCGCCCGGGACTCGGTCCAGAGCCGCCTCAACACCCAGCACGGCCTCGGGTTCAACGAGTTCACCTACCAAATTCTCCAGGCGTATGATTTCTGGCACATGTACAAAGAAATGGGCGTCAACCTCCAGGTGGGAGGAAACGACCAGTGGGGCAATATCACCGCGGGCATCGACCTCATCCTGCGCTTGAAGCGCCATCACAACAAGGAGCAGGAGGCCTACGGTATCACCGTGCCTCTCCTCACCACCCCGACCGGAGAAAAGTTCGGCAAGAGCGCCGGCAACGCCGTGTTCATCAGCACCGCCTACACCACGCCGTTCCAGATGTACCAGTACTTCATCAACACCCCCGACGAAATGGTCGACAAGCTCTTGCGCATATTCACCCTCTTGCCATTGCAGGCCATCGACAAGACCCTTGCCCAGCACCGCGAGGACCCCGGGTTGCGTGTCGCCCAGCGCGTGCTCGCCCGTGAAGTGGTGGACTTGATCCACGGCGTGGGAGTGGGCGACGAGATGGCCTACATCACCAGTTTCCTCTTCCCGACGCCCGATCAGCCCTTTGACGACGAAGTCTCCGCCGACAAGCTCATCTCGAAGTTTGCCCGGTCGGGCATTCTCGTGGACCTCGACTTGGCGCAGTTCCCGGACCCCGCCGACCTCAAAATGTCGACTCTTCTAGCCACGGTGTTGGGCAAGTCCAAGTCCGAAACAAAGAACCTCATCAAGCAGGGCGGCGTCTACCTTGGTTTACAAAGAGACCAATTCGAGGACCCGGAGGACGTGGTGCTCTTTGACAAGGAGAACCATCTCATCGAGGGCAAGCTCATGTTGGTGAGAACGGGTAAGCAGAACTACCATATTGTGAGGGTGAACTAGAAGCCATAAAGTACCTTGTATATACACTACCTTAGAGTACCTCCTTCACAGCATCAATCACCTTGTCAAAGACCTTCTTGTTGCCCGCAATCACGCCCTTTGACTCAAGGTAACGGCCCCTGCCAAAATCAAGAGCAGTCCCGGTGATGTCACCCACCTGGCCGCCAGCTTCGTAGAGCAAGATGTTGCCCGCGGCATGGTCCCAGATCTTCTCTCTGTAGGTGTCGTTGATGGGCAACCGCAAATAGATGTCCGCCTGGCCCTTGGCCAACACACAGTACTTGACCTGCGAGTCGAGGTTGATGGTCTGCGAGGCCACGGTGTCTGGGTTGAACCCGAGCTTGGTCTTGATTTGCGACTGCGTGGAGTGGGACGAGTGTCCTTTTTCAACTCCTTCGAGCACTTTGAGGGACGCCGGGTCGTCGTTCTGGTTCATGGTGATTCTCTCTTGCTTGTCCAATGGAACAAACTCGTTGTTGTCAAAGAGGCTGGTGTAGTAGGCACCCACGCCCTTGACCGCCGAGAACAAGCCCCCACGCACCCCGGACTGGTCCTCGTTCGACACAATCGTGGCAGGCAAGTTAGGACACCCAATGACGCCCAACACCACCTTGCCGTTTTCAATGAGAGCCAAGCACACGGCAAACTGGTCGCCGCGGAGGAAGCCCTTGGTGCCGTCAATGGGATCAAGCGCCCAGAACCGACCGGTGCTGCCGCCCTTGGAGTTGCCAAGGTCGATGCTGTCGTAAATGGACGGGAGGTCGGTGAGCTGGCCAATCTTGTCGCTGCCGCCCGTTTTGGTCTGGACATCCTGGATAATCTCAAACACCTTGGCGCTGAGACTCTTGCCTTCTTCAGTGGATTCCCTCAAAGTGTCGGCGTCTTCTTCTCCCACAATCTCGTCACCGGGGAAGTTGACGCTGATGGCATGGTTGATGATGGCCTGGGCCGCGTAGTCGCCGATGGTCACCGGCGACTTGTCCTCCTTGGTGTGGGTGCCAGATTTGGACGTGGCAGCAATTTCGTCGCTGAGCTTTTTGGTGAGCACGGACGCCCGCTTGACCGCCAACGTGGCAATCTCCAATTCCTTGTGGTACGCGTGCATGGGACGAAGATAATACCCGAGTCTGGCAAACAAAACCGCTAGCAAAATGAAAAGTCCCGTTCGTGACATCACGTGAAAATCATCGCGCCTTCCCCATGAACGAAGGCTTGGTGGTGCTAGCGGTGCTCAGCATCGTGTGCTTCGTGGTGCAACTCCTACCGGTGATCAGTGTCCCCATCACTGGTCCGCTGAACAATTACAACATCAATCTTTCCACGCATCGAAACCACACCTTCGGCGTGTTTGGCGTGTGCAACATCTTCCAGAACAAGTGCTCGCGGGTCCAGATCGGCTACGTGTCGAGCCACAGCCTCGAGTTCGAGACCGACGACAGCCTGGCGCCCTTCAGCGGCATCGACCTCCCGTCGCGGGCCACCATCACCATCTCCAAGTTGCTCATCGTGCACGTGATTGCGTTCTGCTCCACGGCGCTTCTCTGTCTTGTGTTGGCGTACCTCTTGATCCTGCTCTATGTTCGGGGCATGGACGTCTTGGTGAGACCACTCATCTCCAAGCTCCCGTCTCAGAAAGACTCGAAGAGCCACAAGCCCCGCATCGACATCACGCCCTTTCTCAACGTGATGTTGGGGTTCTCGCTCCTTCTGTTCCTCCTGACGCTCCTTGCGTTTCTCGTGGACATTCTCCTATTCATCCCCAACCTCAGTTACCTCGGCTGGCTCCAGCTACTACCAATCGTCATCCATCTGATCCAGGCGCTGATGATATGCTTCATCAGCAGGTCCATTTCGCTGCGCCGCTACCTCAACGACGACTACAAGTACGACAACGACGACATGAGAATACAAAAGAACGTGGACATTTCTCGCTGGGACGACAACGCCAGCGACGACGGTTTCTTTGTGTACACCAACGGGTTCACCAGTAACCTCGACGACGGGGAAAACACCCGCACCATTCAACACGGCCAGGACGGCGGCTGGATCCGCCATACCCCGTACAACGACGAGGCCTCGATCGACTCCAACCACGAGGACATCGAGTTGGACAGTTTGCGTGAGCGCCCGGTGTGCTAAGCATGCAAAAACATAATTTCGGAAAAATCTTGGGCCGGATACAAGGTAGTGCTTGGTATGATTAATGACTATTTAACGCCCGTTGTAGCTGCTTCTGCTGGAGCTCTTTTTCGAAGGGGCTCTGATCCGTGGGCTGGACTCTGGCCAATGCGTCCTTTAGTTCAGTTGCAAATCTCCCTCTCATCTCTGGGGAGGCCAACCTGACAAGGTGGTGAAGCTCCACCACGTTGCCCACTGTCGTCAATAGAAACTGCATCGCCGTGGAAGTCAACTCTCTGTGAAAGAACACCGGCTTGAGCGCGTGGAGTTGACGGAGAGTATCCTCCCGCAGGCGGTTCTCTTTCATGTAGGCGGTGAGAAAGAGATCGAGGGTATCGGGCAGTGGCGCTGCCCGGTGCTTCGTCACCATGCGACAGAGGTACGTGGCCGCATGGTCAATGTCCGAGAGCGTGAGAAGCTCCACGAGCTTGTTGAGAAGAGGGGCATCGGCGCCGGCCACGGCGTCGGAGAAGATTTCTTCCGCCGTCACCACCATGCGACGAAACGAGCGGGCCTTGATGGTGGTTTGTGAGATCGACCCCGTCGAGATTGTCTCTGCCACGGCACTGATGAAGTCGCCAATGGTCTCGTGGGAAAAACGGTCAATGTGCTCCACCGAAAACTCCATCAACGAGTCGAACCGCTGGGTGTCCTGGTACGCGGGGTCGTGTAGTAGGTACGTGGCCACGTGGTCGATGCCCAACGGCGCCTGGGCGGCGGTGGTGTTTTTGTGGTAGTGGTCGAGTCTGTCTATGAGGTTGGTGAGGTCGGACGATTCAAGAAACGCAGCCACCTGGGCCTTCCGCGACTCACTGAGGGGTATGCTGGTGTTGGCATGCACATCTTTCAACGGGACAACCTGCTTGTTGAACACATCCACCCATTTGGAGACGATGCTACCGAAGAGAAGCTCCGCCAGCGCGTCCCCACTGTCAGTCACAAACCGGTGGTTCCTAAAAAGCAGGCCCTTGAGGGCGGTGCTTGCCGCCACGACATCGGTGAAGGACGGACGGGTCACCAAGTCCCGGGTGTCGTCGGGAGACACCATGTAGGTGATTCGCTTTGGGAGGTGGTCGAACCGCGGTCTCGCGGGAATGGCGGCCCGGTTCTGCTCGGGGGTCATGAGCTCGCTCTCGAACCGATACACGTTCTCGTTGGGAATGAACGAGATGGGCTGTTTGGGCAACGCCCGTACAACGGATCTTTTCATCTGTGGAGAACTGCGAAGATGGCTGAAAAATCGGCGACTGCGAAAGGGTTTTAACCATGTGTCATGATTAATCGGGAGAAATTTTTGTACGGATAACACCTTCGATGGCTTTGATCTCTAAACAAGTCTGCGTGCAACAGGCAGTTGCCGCAATGGTCGGGCGGTGCACCGAGTCTGGCTTGGACATCGACCCCGAACTTCGCAAGCACGCGGCGGTGCAGCTCTCGCGGTGTGAGTTCAAGAACTCGAGGGTCTTGTATCCATCTGTTTGCGATGGACCAGATGTGGACGAGTGTATTAAACAGCTCGAGAGCAATGCTAATCTATGGACTACGTTCAGTGGGAATTACAGGGAGACGTTTCTGATCTGCTACTGGGAGGCCCTCCCATTCGCCAAAGACCATATCTTGGAGGTGTACGAAAGAGTGACGTGGTTACTCGAGGAGTTGCTCCGAAATATGGAGAGGAGAACCAACAGCACTAAGGAAGCCGCTGACGAGGCATCTGAGACAATAGTCAGAGTGATGAAGGCCATGGAGGGAGTGGAGAGCAAGCAAGAGAGATATTGGGAAATATGGCTGGCCCGGGCAGAAAAATGGGACGCTCACATGGACGATTTGTTAAGAAAAATTCAGTCAAGGGCGGAGGGAGCTAGCGCAACCCTCGAGGATGTGGCTGGTGTCTTGAATGGAGTACACCATGGCGCACAGGAAGTAAGCGCCATATCGAGGGAGTCTGAAAACTCGATCCAGAGCGTCGCAAGAGCAATGGGCGCTCTAGACTCTCATGCTGCCAGTTTGGTTTCGAACATGGAGTTTATCTACAAAGTTACAGAAGATATTGGTTGGTCCTTTGATCAGATAGCTCAGCATCTCGCTACCGCTGCAATCACCTCTGCAGAAATATCGTATGCCATGGAAATTGGGAACTCCCAAGTACAGACACACCACCACCTTCTTCGCGATGAGCTACTTTCATCCCTCACATTCCTCTCAGAAGGCATCAACAACACTCTCACTGAATTTGAAGTGTCAGCTTCTGACATGCTCACCCCCCTCGTCGCTTCCGCCTCCCGGATCTCCCTTCATCTCAATCGCACCGCCCAATCCCTTACCTCCGTTAACGCCCACGAGTCGCTTCCCCTCGTCTTCCCACTCTTCGCTATCTTTCTTATCGCTCACCACCCCCGGCTCTCAGGCGCACTTCTCGGCGCCCTTGTGGCATGGACCGTTGCTTGGTGGATTTCGCAATCATCCGCGCTTATGTCAGCGGTGTGGGGATTATCTCCATGATGTTCCTCCTACTATTTGCAGTTGCGTCCGCCACCGTCTTCTCCGGGGGTGCCCTCGACTCCGACACATACGCCGATTTGTTCACGCAGGCCCATCTCATCGACATCTCCTACTGCATCTCCAAATTCAGCCGGATTCTGTACCCGTTCGAGTGCGGCCTCCACTGCCATGAGTCCTTCCCCAATGTGTCCCTCGTATACCAATGGTACGACGACGACCTGGTGTGTGGCTACGTGGCCACCACGTCTGCTTCTTTGTTCCACACAGAACAAGCCACCAAGAAGATGGTTGTTTCCCTTCGCGGCACCCGCTCCATCCCAGACACCATCACCGACATGAAGGTGGACATGACCGACTACTCCAACCTCCACTACCACCTTCCCTACTGCTTTGGGTGTAAGGTTCACCTGGGCTTCTACGGGTACTTCCTACGATTGGTGGGAAAAGTGCAAGAAGTGGTGGAGTCAGAGATTAACAATGACTACGAAATCTATGTGCTAGGCCACTCGCTCGGGGGACTGGTGGGGATGCTACTCGCCCTTCACTTCCTCGACTTGGGCCATCACGTGCGTCTAGTGACCATGGGCCAACCACTCCTAGGAAACCTCGAGTTTGCTAGTTGGGTCGACACAGTCTTGGGCAGCCACATGCTCCGGGTGGTGCACAAGGACGACATTGTCACTGTACTTCCGCGAAGCCGACCGCTCTCCGAATACGCCCAGTTCGACTCGCAGGTGTACGTGAACTGCTCTGCTGCGTGTACCGTCCCCCGCCCAAAACAAGTGTACCACTGTGACTCGGCACAAGACCCCAGCTGCATTGCCGGGGACTTTGGCGGCTTGGCTGGCGACTATTTGGAGAGCCACAACACCTACTTCCGGCGCCTCGGGTTGTGTCCGGTTATTTCATGAATGAACGAATCTATGTCTTTCTCGTAAATGCAAACCTGGGCTCGTCGTCCGAATCGTCAGAGTCCAAAGCTAACTCAGCGGCCGCCCCCACCTCCTCGACGTCTTCTTTCACAAAAAGCGTCTCCTCTTGCCGCACGTCCGCCATCAACCCGTCAAAGTCCTGCGACAACTTGTGCTGTACCTTCTCCATGCCGTCGGCATGCTTGTTGTACAGCGATGTATTCACCTCGTGCGGAGCCACCTCTTTGAGCTGGAGGTAGTTGCGCGTGCTGGCGGGCTGGTGCTTGCGGAACTTCTTGAAGTTCTTGCGGCCAGCATACGCCGGGTCGTCCACCGGACGGGGCTGCGGCTGGCGAAACTCAATCTGAACCGTCTCCACGATCGCAAGCTTGTCAAGTTTCTCGTCAATATCCGGGGGTAGGTCCATGCCGAGCTCCTTCTTAACCATGTTTTCTTGTTTCTGCTTGGTGGATTTGATGGCATCAACAAGCGACACCAGCATGTACTTGGAGACCTTGGCCCGCTTCTCGGGCTCGAGCTGAGCGGAAGGTCGCTTTTGGCTGACGGGTGGCTCTTTTCTAGGAAGTGGTGAGTCTTCCCCGGATGAAACAACCTCTTCTGCTTCGACGGTGGTTGGCTCGGTGGCTTCCGATTCTGGGGACTTGCCCACGAAGGGATTTGCGATGGGCAGGGAAACACCTGCAGTCTTAGTCAGCGTGTCGAGCTGGGGTGACTTTGTCTGCTCATCAGGTAGTCTCGTCTCCCCCTCGTATTTGACAGCCAGAGATGTCTGAGTTGATGCCTGGGTCAAAACCTGGCTCTGAGAAAACTCAAAAAAGTCAAGCCCGCTGGCCCGTTCAATCTTTCGCCTCTTGCGCCGTTGAGTGGGCTTCTCCGGCTCCTGCTGAATTTGCTTCAAGGCATCGAGCACCTTGTCCACCTTCATAGGCCTGATGTCAAGCGACACGCTCTCGTTGCACTTGAACAAGTCTGCCTTGGACGCTAGTTGTCCCCTGTACTCCTCCACAAGTTTCAGAAGCGCTGTATCTGGGGCCTCTGCCACCACGTAAGCCGATGATGCTCCGCATTCCTTGAGCTTTTGCCGTATTAGTGTCATGACGCTCTCTGCCTCTCCAGACTCCACCAACAATGGCGTGCCCCCCATGGATTCAATGAGTGGCGATAGCAGTCGGGCACCCACAAGCACCACGTGTTGGTGCTTTAGTAGTAGCTGTCTCTGCTTGTTGCGATCACCCGAAATCTTGGGTACCTCTCCAGACTCTTCTGAGAGCCCCTCCAACCACAGCTGTGTCACCAACGGAATCCCCCGTGTAAGTGCAACTTGCCCGTTGACCGTGTCCCTCGGGCAGAGAGCGTGGGTGGCTTTCGCTGGGTCGCTCGTCACACGCACATCGACCCCATCGCTGTGTATCGAGTCTAGTAGTGTTTTCGACTCGGTGATAATGACGATGGGTTCCCACAGTAGACGGAGCACAATGGGCTGCCCCTTGACCTGGTCGAACTGAATCGAGACGTCAGACGTAAAGTCAAGGTGGATGGGAGGATCTGATGCCTGCTTAAGGCGATGCAATGAACCATTGAATACGGTAGAGGCCCGCGAGACGTACTCGATTTGTAGGGGCAGAACCGATGAAGCAGTTGAGTCACCCACTCGTATTATGAATTGAAGCTTGGACACCTTCTGGCCCTTGATCTGGACGTCACATGTCTCGTGGCGCCCGACCTTATAGTCATGTGAATGCTTTAGTCGGAGCGCAATGTCTTGTTAGTATAAACGGAAAGGACAAACATACCATCGTTGTCAGGTCGGTATCGTAGGAGCCACATGAAAGAAATGTGTAATGACTGGTAGTTTTACAGGTTTCTCCACATTATGCGAAAATCACCAAACTCGCAACCTCATCGAGGTGGGTGGCCTGTATTTGCAGATGACTTTTTGATCTGCAAGTCGCATATTAAGTTTTTCTACAACATACAAGTTATTCGTGCATTACGGCTGCTCACTTCTTGGAGGGCTGCTTCTTGGGGTGGGCCTTCTCCTCGGCCTTGGCCTTGGAAGAGGTCTTCTTGTCATGCAATTGCTCAGCCAACACCTTCTTCACGGCGTCCTCGTCGGCAAGCTCCAACAATCCGGCCTGGAAGGCGGCGTCCAACTCTTCGTCGTCGTCAGCCTCATCGACCTCTCCCTCGACCACGTCTTCGTCGTTGTAGGCCTTCTCGGCGTAGTACACAGGCAACGAGGGGGAGTTCGACACACTGAGAAACACCGACTTGACGTTGCTGGCGTCAAAGAAGTTGATGACATCCTGGACGTTCTGGGTGAGTTGCTCGGTACTCAAAGCTCCGGAAACACGGCCGGCCTTGATACCAATGTTGTTACCCATGGGGGGGAGGAAGAACGTCGACTTCAATGCCTGTTCCACCGACTCTCTGAGCACAGGGAGCGAAAGCTTTCTCTTGTCGATGGTCTTGTCCACAATCTTGATTCTCACGGGAGCCTTACTCTTGACCTCACCGTAAAACGCCTTACCCAAGGTGTTGGGCAAGGAGTTGAGAATGGCGTCGTCGGCAACAAACATGTCGTACGACGAGAATAACTGTCTGCGCTTCTCAAAGGGCTTGTACTCGTTTTTGATTTGCTTCAATGAAATCACCTCCTTCAAGGTGGGGATGCCTGCACTCTCGATGGCCTCAAGCTCCTCGGTGGTGGTGATGATGTTGTCTCTAACAAAGAGACAAGTCTTGAAGTCTTCTTTGGTTTCGGGGTTGGTCAACTTTATCTGCTTGGGCTTGAGGTTGATGCGGTCGCTGTAGTACTTTTTGGTCATGATGTTGACGAGAAGCGTGGTGTTTTCCTCCACTTCCAACAACTGGTTGGAGGTGTCCTTCTCGTTGTTCTTGGCCCACTTCTGTAGCTCGCCAATGGCCTTTTCAATCTGTGCATTGGGGACAAGCGAGGCGACTTCGGGTTCGGGAGTCTCGACGGGTTCCTCCTTCTTGGCTTTTTTGGAGGGAGTGCCGGGGTTGGCAGCACGGCTTCTGGTTCTGGCGGGACTGGGCTTGGCGGGAGCGGCCTTGGAGGCCTTGCTGGCCTTGGGGGATTTAGTCTTCTTAACCATGTTGGTGAAAAATTATCTCATCGCATTTCGCGATGAGAAGACTAGCATCAAATCGCCGGCCCGGGAGTAGGCAATACCAGCCTCGGACCAATGACTCGTTGATTGCATGTTTGAGTAATGTCTATCATGCGATGTTGTTGGTCTTAGTAGATTTGCTGGTCTTGATAATTTTCTCTCTCGCCTCGAGAACGTCCCTTCAAGCACATACCAGGTCATGCTATCTCACTCGACGCCTCATTGTTCTGCCCTGCCTCATCTCTCAACTATACCCCATCGAACGATCAGAGCTGTAGTCTAATCAACCGGAGGCATGGCTGTCTTCGGCATCTGCTTCGGGGCCGTGCCCCGGTTGTTCACCGTGTCTAGCACAATCGCCGGCACCCCGTTGTCAATATCTTCAAACAACACCTCCGGCTTGAGCTGCTTCGTCTCCTCTGTCTCGTACTTGCGCACCTGGTCACTCTCGAACCCCCCGAGTCGCTCCCATAATAGATGAGAGAGATCTTGCGGCGAGTACACCGCCTTGGAGTTGGGGCCCTCCTCCACCTTGTCCCAGTGGTCCCACTCTGCCGGCGGCGAAAGGGGCGGCGAGATCAAAAACCGCTTGCTGCCCACCTCCAGAGGTAGTTCCAAGTAGTCGACGTGTGACTCGATGTCGTCGTACTGCGGTATCGACATGGCGTTGTTCTTGATGCTGTATGTGATCTTGAGGTGGTGCCAGTCGTCGCTCAGCTTGAGTGAGTGGAGCACATGGGTGCTGAGATCCACCGTCTCGCAGATGACGAGAATTCGCTGGAACTTGGGGAGTGCCACAAGCTCCATCACCTGGTGGTCACTGGCAAGAAACGAGGCTAGCGCCTGGGGACTCTCGAGCGTGCTCTTGTCCACATTGGTCACGATAAGGGTATTTGTGGGGGATCGTATGGCCATGGTGCGAATATGTCTTGCGAATCAGAACATCATCATGGCCATGGTCATGGCGACGACCACAACCACGTGGCGCCCATCCCCACACTGACGGCGCAGTCTCTTTACCTGGTGGTTGACACCGCCCGGATCACCGCGTTGAATCTCTCCAACGAGAAGGACCAATGGCCCAAGCTCTTCAAGCCAAGTAATGACCGGTACCAAGTGAAGCCCGTCTTCAAGCTGGACTGCGACGAGCAGATCATCATCAACGTGCCCTTCTTGAACAGTTCCGCCAAGTTGTTCTCGCTCATTCTTCGCACCAACGGGACCAAGTACTGTCCCCGCAAAATCAAGCTCTGGAAGAATGACCTGGCCATTGACTTTGATCTGGTGGCGGACAAGAAGCCGTTGTACGAGATTGAGCACCCTCAGGTGGGGACCAGCTACGACGATGAGGACGAGCTCCCGGACGAGTTGCGTACGGACGACTTTGTCGAGCACTTCTTGCCCCGCCACATCTTCACGGGTGTGCAGCTCCTAACAATCTTTGTGGAAAGTATCCATGGAGACGAAGGAGAGGCACATCTCCACTCGATCGAGCTCCGGGGCGAGGCCACGCACTTGACCCGGGACCCGGTGATCACCTTGTACGAGCTGGCAGCCAACCCGAAGGACCACAAGGTGGCGGAAGTGGCCCACACCGCAGCGTACTACTGATGAGAGAGGTTGTTTTGTACGGGTGCTGTTAACAAATAACCTAGCTGTCGAGTCTTGGTGCACGGACAATCGACTCGAAGTTCTTCTGGGTCGTCTCGCACATGTCTGCATGGTACTCCCACGAAAGCTCCCTCACCGCCTCGGTGACTCTTGCGGTCAACTCCTTCACACTCAACCGGTTCCTTGAGATTTTCACACTAATCTCGGCCCAGAAGAGCCCCATTGGCCTGAGAGACGTTCCGGGTGGTAAGAACACCGCTTGCAATTGGGTGTCCATGAGAAGTGCCTCGAGGACCTCCCACGATCCAGCAAGCCCACTGCTGAAGACCAAATACTTGAGCTGCTGGAGTTCTGTATCCTTCAATTGCTCAGTCACTGTCTTGACGTGAGCGCAGAGCAGTCGGTTGGAGAGACTCCACGACTCTTCGTCATGCGATCGAATGACTCGAGCACTCTTGTGCGCCTTCCTGTCGTTCGTGATGTCTCTGTAATTCATTGCAATCATGCCCATGTTACTCGTGGCCACACAATACACCACGCTCTCCCCGGAGTCTGGAATGGTGGTGAGACACCAGTTTCCCTTCTCCCGCCTGTTGATGTTGAAGACGGCTTCGTCAAACACCACGGCATTACGGGCAAAGTCAAGGTCGTTGTACTCACGTGCCCACTCAACAAGGCGCTCACGACCCACCTCGGTTTGTTTATCATCGGGATGAAAAACAAGCAGGAGGGAGTAGTCGAAGTTTGTTGCAATGTACTTTTCAACATCCTCGGCCAAGTTCTTCTCAGGAAACTCTTTCAAAAAAAGGTGTCTAATCTGCTCCACCTTCATGTCCGGGTTTTCCTCGCTCAAATCCTCCAAGAACGCTTTGTGTTTCTCGGAGAGCACTGACTCGGGACTTCTCTGAAGGTCGGCGAACCCCCACTTCTTGCGGTCAGGGTGAGCGAGGTACTGTCTTCTCCATGCGTACCCCATCTCGCGGTTGATTTTCATAACATCTGCTGCTTGGGCAGGGCTATGGTCATGAATCGTGATGAGGTGGATGAACCTCCTTTGTTTCTCCAGGTCTTTTGTGTACCAGTTGGCTGGACGTTCTGGAGCCTTCTTGTCGGAAACAATCACCTCGTCCTTTGGCTGCAAACTCGAGGTGCCGAATCTGTGGCTTTCATCGGTCGTGCTGGTGCTCTTGCTCATGGTATAGGATAGCCAGAATTAAAGCGAATGCAATTGTTTTATATCAGGCGTCTCCCTGACTACCGAAGGGGCGGACGTGTTCTACTCAAACATCATGTGGCTAATCGCGACCGTAGATTGGGTGCAAATTTATTACGTAATATATAAATCAAGCTAAAACAGTAAAAAATAGGCAACTGGTGTGTTATTTGTCAAAAAAGGTCTAGGCCTCGGCTTTGGAGCTCAGGAAGCGCTCTATACTCTCGCTACTGACACCCTCTGGCGCACTGGCAATCTCTTCAAGCAGAAGATGCGTTCGCATGGTGTCATTTCTGGTGGCCCAGAATGGCTCGATGGAATTCACTTCATCCAACCCGGGTGGAAGGTACACCAACTCCAAGTCTGTTCCTTCGAGAAGCGGCTCGAGCTTTTCTCGCAGGTGGTACGAGACGTCGTCGAGCAACAAGTACCTGAGCTTGCTGAGCTTCTTGGTGGTTGTTAACTCGTGGACCACACCTTTCATGAACTCGCCAAAGACATTGCTGGTGATCTTGCGGACTCTGAAGTTCTCCTCCGCCTCGGGTTTGCCCAGGCTCTTCAAGTTATTGATGATCTCCAAGGAAACCATGCCAATACTGCAAATGGCACCGAGAAGCACGAAGTTGGGTCCGGTCGCGGGGACTTTTGCTTCGGCAGCGGGCTTCGTGTTGATGTTGAACACCGCCTCGCCGATGAACACTACATTCTCCATAAAATCGAGATGGACGTGCTTACGTGCCCATGCACTCTGTTGTTCCTTTACTGCCCTCGTGTATTTGGCTTGGGTCCGAGGGACACGCAGAATAAAATACTCGTGCACCTCTTTGAGCTGCCCGTCGACCCAGGTGATTTTCCCCTGGAACGCCGCCTCCCAGGCTTCTTGTTTGAACCGGTAGATCTTCGCCACGAGCTCCTCGTCTGACTCTTCTTCAGAGGTTGTTGGTGTTGGTACACTGGAAGGTTCTGGGCTTACCGCCTCTTTATTCAGAACCCACATTCTGACCGACTTCTCAAAGTACTTCTTTTTCCACATGTAGGCGGTGTTGATGTTGACCCCTAGCTCTCGCGCAGCCTTGGCGACGCTGGTGCCTTCGGCGACAAGGTCAATGAAGCGGTCCCTCACCTCGTCCAGATACCGGGTGTGCTTCTTGTGGCCAGGTGTAACGGCATCTACTTCCTCGACAGAGTCACCGTCGCTGTCCGCAGAGCTTCTCAAGCTCAAGGACTCCAATCCGATGGTGCTTTCGTCTTGTGGTTGATGATCCTTTCTCATGGTCATGGTGGTGTGAATGTGAGAGCAACAGGGTGTGCCTCCCTTTTATCTTTCCAGAGTCGTCATGACTACGTTCACAGGGGTGTTTCTACATGTTCAGCTCAAACAAGTCCGGTGTTGCGATCGCGACACCATTGTCAATGGGTGCAAAATGAGCCCACAAAATATTTTCACAATGACAACATCCCTATAGAGCACATTGGGCAGCCCACCAGTGCCTTGCTCAAGTACTTCTCGATGGAATTTTCAGTGCAGCTGTTGCACCTCAGTCCAATAATTCCTTTTCGTTCTCTTCCCCCTTTGGTGAGATCACTGGAAGAATCACCAACTGTACTTTGCTTCTTTGATTGACTCGATGACCTTGCGTTTGAGGGGCTGTCTAGAACAAACCCTGTAAAGAGTCGGAGTGGTGATGACCAGCACCAAAATTTCTGTCGAGACCACCTCACCCAGAACCTCCACTTCTCCTCCGCGTACGCCGTCCGAGCTTGGCCCCAGGCTCCATGGCCGCATTGCTTGGTGAGCTCAATCATGTGGTCCACGGTCTCCTTCAGATGCCCTGCCTCCAGAATCAGGCCCCTCACCATGGACGCTTCTTACGTCGGAACACTAAACGACGTCCGCCTGTTTCGACGTCCCATTCCAGGGTCACTTTAATCCAAGGTGGAATTGGACGTCGACGTTGCCTCATCCAATCTGGAAGTGGTCGTCGAGGTTGACTAATCAAAGTATCCTTTGTTACCCGAGGATAGTATTTCAAATAAAGTGGATGGGGGGCTCCACACACGCCACAATCAGAGAATGTTTTCAGGGGGAGATCGCAGTAGATGCACCCAGGCTCATCCCACCACCGCTTGAACACTTGTCGATAGTCCGCAATCAAGTTACAAGCTTCGTCATAAAACAGTCGGAAGTCTTCCTTTGTGAAGGACTCAACCGTGTCATAGACTCTCCAGGACCATCTTTCGTCTTGGCTTAGTCTGGACTTGGGGATCTTTTCCGCAACCGCCCTCCACAAGAAGTCCATGGGATTGAATTCTGAGGTGCGATAAGGAAACAACACCACCTGCAAGGGCGTTCCCTCCGCAAGTCGGATCGCGTCTTGAGCATCCGCACGGGCTACCGTGTCATCAACGAACACGTACTTGCACCAGGCGTACTCTTCGTCGGTGGTGAGGATGTGGATCAACTCCTCGATGAAATGAGACAAGGTTTGTATGGGGGAAAGATGACCCTGTCCCCTTTTCCAGAGGGGATTCACAAGGTCCGTATCTCTTGAAAGGAAATCCCTATCGGCGCTTCTCATGAGCACCATGCCCTCTGGCGTCATGGCTCCCCTGAAGAGCAAAAGGGTTCCATAATTGTAGTGACGCCTGGCAAGATATTCCCGACGCTCCCTGTTGCTGGGTCTTTCCTTCAAATCGACATACCCTTCGCCGACAAACACCGCTGACGACAACATGGACTCGTCGAACGTTTGTATCCATCGCCGTCTGTTCTCTTCTGAAACTGGTTCTGGAGAGCCATCTCCAGGCATCCAAGGGCGTCGGTGAGCGGTTTTCACCCAGTACAGCTGCGTGATGGTGCGCTTGGCCTTCACATTATTGTGAAGCATGGGGTAGGCCAGCACAAGATCCTCGTACATCTTGAACCGCGGGATGTTGGGGTCGCGTCTCACCATTTGTTCAATGAACTCCTTGTGGTGTTCTTGGAAGGTCAAGTCCCCGTGTTTCCGAGGCGGGTTGCGCTCCAACCCTTCGTCGCCGGTGGCGGCATCTCGGCTCCACTGGTCTATCCACAGAATCGCCCTTGGCCTGTTGATTCCAAGCGCCTTGGCGGCCTCACTTATCCGGTATGCATACCTCGTGACAAGCTCAATCAAAAGGTCTTTCTTTTCGTAATCAATGACGCGGGGGAGACGCCGTTTCTCGTTCTGGTTCCGCTCCTTCCACAGCCGTAGCCACGCATAAGCCGTGTCCTTGGGAACCCCGAGCTGCTCGTAGGCGTCCTTGACGCTGTACGACTGTTCTGTCACAAGCTCGATGAACTCCCTCCTTGTCTCTTCCGGATGATGCTTTATGGTAGACACCGCAACACCGTTGCTGAGTTTCCACTCCCGGCTCCAATCATAGGCCGTCCGTAAGTTCACGCGGAGCTTTTCGGCGGCCGCCCCGATCTCGTGGCCCTGCTCGATGAGCTCAATGAACCGCTTCTTTTCATCGGGGTACTTCTCCCGGCGTGGTTTCACCAAGAGGGTGCCCTTCTCCAACTTCTGGCCCCACATGTGGGCGGTGGACTTGGGTATCCCTAGCCGATGGCCAGCCTCCAGGGGCTTGAACCCTTGCTCACCAACGAGCTCGGCAAAGAGCCTCTTGTTCTCATTCAAACGAGCTTTCTTGTCCATGACTTCACTCTCATCCTTCTTTTCCTCCTCTAGCATTGGCACTTCAATTCTATCCTCATCCGGACAGTTTTCGTTGTGCTTCCTGAACCAGCGGCGGATCCTCGCCTCACTCATTCCCAGCTCCTCAAACACTTGGATCGTTTGCTCGGGGTTCTCTCTTGCAAATCTAATGAAGCGGTCTTTGACGTAATTCTTCTCCCCCCTCCACTGTCTTGACCACTTGCCCGCGGTCGAAACCTGGACCCCAAGCTCTTTGGCGGCATGGGCCGTCTTGTGCCCTTGCTGAAGGAGCTCGATGAACTGCTGTTTGGTGTCCTCCAGGTACTTCGATCTCCTGGCAAGGGAGCCCTCTGCCCATTTGTCCCTCCAGTTAGCACCAACCGACTTGGAGATGCCAAATTCTCGACAAGCAGCGCTGAGACTGACTTCCTGGCACCGCTCCAAGAACCGAAGCTTCTCTTCGTCCAGCCTGAGCTTATACGGCCGTGACTTTTTAACTTCCTCTTGAACTTCCTCAAGTTTCCCTTCATTTTCGTCAGTCCACAAAAACGGCCCAAACTCCGGCTCAGGGACTGGTGGATTCCGTGCAGCAGCCCTCAAGTCCAAAAGACCGGGAAAACAATTCAGGATCCGATGGTACGGGTCGAACAACGACTCCAACCCAAAGGTCTCCTTGTCATCCCAGAAGGTCTCCATGATAACAGTGCGAATCAGCCCCACAATACGGAGTATCCCCACCAGTGTCTACAGTCAATCATTAACATGCCACTGCCATTGCCATTGCCATTGTCATTGCCATTGCTATAGCCAGCCACTGCCCTTGCCCAGTGCATGGCTATGGGCGCCCCTGTCATCGTCAGGTGCCGTTGGCCCGGGCACACGTGACTCGCTCGGGCGTCAGGTGATCTCGGACTTCTCAGTTCCACATGGCCGGGCCGCGGCCATATAAGAGGCCACATCCACACTTTTTTCCACCAAAAATGCCAAAGTTAGTTTTAGTCAGACACGGTCAATCCGACTGGAATGAGAAGAATTTGTTCACTGGCTGGGTGGACGTGAGATTGTCCGCTGTCGGACAAAAGGAGGCCAAGAGAGCCGGAGAGTTGTTGAAGGAGAACAACATTGTGGCGGACATTTTGTACACGTCCAAGTTGTCTCGTGCCATTCAAACCGCCAACATTGCTCTTGATGCTGCCGACCAATTGTACGTGCCCGTCAAGAGATCCTGGAGATTGAACGAGAGACACTACGGTGCCTTGCAAGGTAAGGACAAGGCCGCTACCTTGGAGCAGTACGGAGCGGAGAAGTTTCAGACGTGGAGAAGATCGTTTGACATTCCTCCCCCAACCATTGAGGATGACTCGGAGTTTTCTCAATCCAACGACGCTCGTTACAGAGACATTGACCCTGCCGTCATCCCCAAGACCGAGTCGTTGAAGTTGGTCATTGACAGATTGTTGCCATACTACCAGGACGAGATTGCCGCCGACTTGCTTGCTGGCAAGACCGTGTTGATTGCCGCCCACGGTAACTCGTTGAGAGCCTTGGTTAAGCACTTGGACAACATCTCCGACGAGGACATTGCCGGCTTGAACATTCCTACTGGTATTCCTTTGGTGTACGAGTTGGACGACAAGTTGGTGCCCACCAAGCCTGCTTACTACCTTGACCCAGAAGCTGCTGCTGCCGGAGCCGCTGCCGTCGCTGCCCAAGGTACCAAGAAGTAAATAAACAATTGTGAACAAGAGTAGAAGAACAAACCAATTGAACGACACAACTGACGAGCCAACAGAATGGAAAATTGATATTTCCTGTGCTTGTCTTTTGTGGGTGTTTTCTGTGCGCATAAACATCATGTCCAATACTGGCAAGCCTGCTTTCAATCTCGGCAGCGGATCCGGCTTCGGCCAACTGTCGGGGAACGGTTTCTCGTTTGGCGGTTCCAACAACAACGCGTCGCCGTTTGGCGGCGCCAGCTCGGGGTCCACGTTCGGCACCTCATCACAAACCCCTGCGTTCGGGTCATCCCAGACCCCGGCGTTTGGCTCGTCACAGACCCCGGCGTTCGGCTCCTCACAGCCTGCTAATGCCACCGGTGCCTCTGGATTCGGCGCCAAGCCTCTGGGTGGGTTGTTTGGATCACAGCAGCCAGCTCAGCCATCGTCCGGTGGATTGTTTGGACTGAATGAACAAAAGAGCAGTGGCTTCAGTTTCGGCGCCTCCAAACCCGAAGAGAACAAGTCCAGCTTCAGCTTCGGCCAGCCGGCTACAGAAGAGAAGAAGCAGGGGTTCAGCTTTGGCCAGCCTGCCACCGACGAAAAAAAGCCGGGATTCTCTTTCGGCCAACCAGCACAATCACAGCCCGCTGCCCCTGCGCTGACGGGATTTAGCTTCGGCAAGCCCGCCGGATCAGCATTTGGTCTGACCGACAAGCCTGCCGGTGGATTGTTTGGGGCCAAGACCGAAGAGAAGAGTGCCCCTACTTTTGGAGCAAAGCCCGAGGAGAAGAAGGACGGCGGCTTGTTCGGCAAGCCCGCCGAGTCCACCGGATTCTCGTTTGGGGCCAAGCCGGAGGACAAGAAGGACGGCGGGTTGTTTGGCAAGCCAGCCGACAAGCCCGCCGAGAAGCCTGCGTTCTCATTTGGCGCCAAGGCGGAGGAAAAGCCCTCTGGGTTCTCGTTTGGTGCTAAGCCAGATGACAAGAAGGAGGGAGGGTTGTTTGGAGCCAAGACTGACGAGAAGAAGGATGGACTCTTTGGCAAGCCGGCAGACAAGCCCGCGGGATTCTCGTTTGGTGCTAAGCCGGAGGAGAAGAAAGAGGGTGGGCTTTTTGGAAGCAAACCTGCCGACAAGCCATCCGGTGGTTTTTCGTTTGGGGCAAAACCTGAAGAGAAGAAGGACGAGAAGCCCGCTTTTTCCTTTGGCGCCAAGCCAGAGGAGAAGAAGGACGAGAAGCCCGGTTTTTCGTTTGGGGCCAAACCAGAGGAGAAGAAGGACGAGAAGCCAGCTTTCTCGTTAGGTGCCAAACCAGAGGAGAAGAAGGAAGGTGGGTTGTTTGGTGCTAAGAAGGACGACAAGCCTGCTTTTTCATTTGGTGCAAAGGCCGAAGAGAAGAAAGATGCCCCTGCCGGTGGATTGTTTGGGGCCAAGTCCGCAGAGAAGAAGGACGACAAGCCAGCAGGTGGGTTCACCTTTGGGGCTAAGACAGAGGAGAAGAAGGATGATAAGCCCGCTGGCTTTTCGTTTGGTGCAAAGACTGAAGAGAAGAAGGACGACAAGCCTGCTTTTTCGTTTGGTGCAAAGACTGAAGAGAAGAAGGACGACAAGCCTGCTGGATTTTCGTTTGGTGCAAAGGCTGAAGAGAAGAAGGATGATAAGCCAGCCGGCTTCACCTTTGGTGCCAAGACTGAAGGGAAGAAAGACGACAAGCCTAGCTTGTTTGGCAAGACTGAGGAGAAGAAAGACGACAAGCCTTTGTTTGGCAAGGAAGAGAAGAAGGATGGCGCCGCTGGCAGCCAGCCCAACCTCAAACCCACCACCATCACCCCCCAACCGGTCTCGCTTGACAACAAAACCATGGACGATCTCATTCTCAAGTGGTCGAAGCAACTCACCACCACGTCCAGCATCTTCTCCTCCTACACCGACAAAGTGCGGGAGTGGGACCAGAAACTCGTGGCGTCGGGCGACGACATCATCCAGTTGAACCAAGATACCCTCGAGGCCGAGTTGCTCCAAAAGAAGATTGACCAGCACCTTCTATTTGTGGAAAGCCAACAAGACGAGTTGGACAACGTGTTGGACAACTACGAGCAGCAGGTGGACCTTCTTCTCAACAACATCGAGTTGAACTCGGAGCACGGCGCCAACCCGGGGCTCAGTGTCACCGACAAGCTCCGGGAAAAGGCGTACCAGAACGCCGAGTTGCTCGACGAGCGCTTGGACCTGTTGGGCGACAACCTCACGCTGCTCATCAACGAAATCAACTCGGTCAGCGACGTCTTCAACAAGAACTTGCTTACGGACCACAAGGGCGACGACAACCCGGTGGAGGAGATTGTCAAGGTGTTGAACTTGCACTTGCAAAACTTGAACTACATCGAGAAGCAAGAGAAGGTGTTGCAAGCGAAGTTGAAGGCCTGAACGACGTGTGCAGGCTAAATCAAGCATTGGTGCAAAAAGCATTGGTGCAAGCGCGTGTCTCGTGGTTTGCCTTTTTTGGGTCGTCCCGCGCACATGAGAATTGCGACCCCACTTTATCACAATTTTGGTAGCAGTCAACCGACTCCAGTTCTTCATATCAATACAAAATGGCTTCCCCGTTGATTGTGCTCATCAAGCTCCTCTTCAATCCCGATGTGTCCAAGAAAATGATTCTCCAGATGGCCTTCCAGCAAATCAAGGCCATTGGCGTGGCCAAGGTGGTGGCTGCTGCGCTCGGGCTGCTCACGGTGGCGGCTTCGTCGGTGGTGAAGGTCCCCCAGATCATGAAGATCTTGGCCCCCCAGTCCGTGGAGGGCCGCAGCAAGTTGTCGAGCGGGCTCTCGATCGAGGGCTTGAGCTTGGAAGCGATTAGCCAACTCATCCACATTGTCTACAACTCGCAGGCCAACAACGCGTTCATCAACTACGGCGAACTGCTTCTCATTGGTGTTCAGAACGTGGCGCTCATCTTGCTCATCGAGTACTACCGGTTGAGGGGAGTGCTTGCGGAGACTAGCAACATGTCCGATAAGGACCAGATCGAGGCCAGCTTGAAGGAACTCAAGCGACCCGTTGCCGCCATTGTTGGCGTGGTGGTGTTCCTCACCAAGATTGCGCCAACGCAGCTTGTGGATATCTTGCAGGTGTTGAACATTCCGCTTTCGATCGCATCCAAGTTGCCCCAGATCAGAAACAACCACGTGTTGAAGTCCACCGCGCACCTTTCTGCCATCACCGTCATTGCCAACACCATCGGACTGGCGATCCGGGTGTTCACCACGGTCAAGGGCTCGCGCCGGGCCTTGAGACTGAGCGACTACGTTCTCTTGGCGGGCTACCTGACCGGATTCGTGTTGAATGCCACGTTGCTCGGGCAGATCTATCACTACAGACCCAAGGAGACGCTGGAGGAAAAGAAGCTCGAGTAGGTCGCTCGCATTGTATTACCTAATTCGTACTCGTATTGATATCGCGAAATCGTCCCCACCATGCACACTGCTCAGTACCTTCCTCCCACCGGCACCGACATCTCGTCGATTCTCCAGGGCGGCTACAACCACCCGCTCGCCCGCGAGTGGCAGGCGGAACGCCAGCTCGCCAAGAACATGTTCATTTTCCCGCTCTTTGTGTCGGACCAGCCCGACGAGGAAACCCCGATCGAGTCGTTGCCCAACATCAAGCGCTTTGGCCTCAACAAGCTTGTGGCGTACGTGAAGCCGCTCGTCGAGAAGGGGCTCCGGGCCGTTATTTTGTTCGGCGTGCCTCTCGCGGAAGGAGTAAAGGACGAGGAGGGCACGGCCGCCGATGACCCACAGGGGCCCGTGATCCAGGCCATCAAGTTGTTGAAGAAGCACTTCCCCGAGCTCTACATCATGTGCGACGTGTGCTTGTGTGAATACACCTCGCACGGCCACTGTGGCGTGTTGTACGAAGACGGTACGCTCAAGAGAGAGGAGCTGGTGTTGCGCATCGCTGCTGTCGCCGTCAACTACGCCAAGGCCGGCGCCAACTGCGTCGCGCCCTCCGACATGATGGATGGACGTATCAAAGACATCAAGCGGGGGCTCATTGACGCCGGCCTCGCCCACAAGACCCTCGTGATGTCGTATGCCGCCAAGTTCGCCGGAAACTTGTACGGACCCTTCCGAGATGCCGCCGGCTCGCAGCCACTGCACGGCGACCGCAAGTGCTACCAGCTCCCAACTGGCGGAGCTGGCTTGGCCCGCAGAGCGTTGCTCAGAGACGTCGAGGAGGGCGCCGATGCCATCATCGTCAAGCCCTCGACTTTCTATCTTGACGTCATGGCCGACGCCGCCCGCCTCTGCCGTGACTACCCCATCTGTGCGTATCACGTCAGTGGCGAGTACGCCATGTTGCATGCTGCTGCCGAGAAGGGGGTTGTCGACTTGAAGACGATTGCGTTCGAGAGTCACAACGGGTTCTTGCGTGCCGGGGCGCGGTTGATCATTTCCTACTTTACCCCAGAGTTTCTCGAGTGGTTGGACTAACCGGGGACTGTCCCTTTTGTAAATAGAGTGCCTGTTATGCCAAATGTAAAAATCTCAAATTATGCCAAAAGCGCCGGCTCCCCCTTGCTTTCCTCTTGGTTGTTTGTCTCTGGTGTCTTGGTGGGCACCTCGGGGAGGACGGGCACCGCCGGGGCATCGGGCAACGCCACCTTGCCCAAGGCCTCGCGCCGTAATGTTTCAAACTCCTCCTCCACCTCGATTTCCTCGCCGTTACTCAACCCGAGGAGATCCAGCACCTCGTCCACCTTCACCCGCTCCTCCTCAAGATCATCCAACAACTTATCGATCTTGTCCACGCTCATCTCCAGGTTCAATTTCGTGAGCACCTCGTTTCCCTGTTGGAGCCCGTAGAGCACATCCTTCTCAATCAACTTGAACTCGATGGTGCCAATCAACTGCTCAAGGTTGTCTAGCTGATCGTACGTCTTGAGAATCGTCAGCTCCTGCTGCTTCTTGGACCGTAAATAGTACTTTGCTTTCTGGGGCTGCTCGTTGCGGATGGCCTCTTTCGCCAACTGCGTCTGTCTTTCGATGGTATGGCCCAACCTCCGCTGATACTGCTTGAGCTTGTCCCGCTGCTGCTTGAGCTGGAAAATGGCCCGGTCCTGGCTGGTGATCTTGGGCAGTGACGGCTGATTGCCCATGGTGGATTACCTAAGTTTCGCACTCCCGTTTTGCAGTCGCTGACGTAAGCGCACCTCTATTTATGTTTCACCTTGATTTGGAACCTCAACACCATTACACAATTTCCCCTTTGGCTAAATTAGAAAATTCCTTTTGCGATTGCCGACCGGACGTCTTTTGAGTTTTCCATGTTCGAACTGCCCCAGCGATTGATGTCGCCCCGCAAGCGCAGCCACCCCGAACTGTCGCCCTCGAGAAGGCGCCCGCTGCTCCAGGCCATGAGCCCGAACATTTCAAAGATCGACAGGAGCGATTTCAAGGACACCCCCAGAACGAGAGAACACACGGTGCCGATGGAGAGCATCAGGGAAACCCGCCGCTTCGAACGGCCCCTCCTCAAGACCCCCGTGGGCCCGCTCCGCACCTCCCAGCTGGCCATCTCGGTGTTTGCACGGCCCCAGATGGGGGAGAAGCTCAAGCTCCGGCGCACCAACTCGCTCATCAGCCAGGGCGGGTCGACCAGCACCTCCGACGGCCTGCTCCAGCTGTCGACGACGTCGTCAGACCGGTTCATTCCCTCGCATCGGAACCCCACTTCGTCCAAATTGCAAACCAGCCACTGCCAGCCGCACCCCAATGCGTCGCCGCAGAGCCACATCAAGGCGCAAACGTCCAAGATCTACCAGTACCATGTGGCGGAGGCGTGTGGGTTGGAGGTGAACTCGCGCATTCTTCAGTACAAGCCGCTTCCTCCCGAGAGAAAGAAGCCCGTCAACTTGTTTGGCCACCTTGAGCGGCCGCCGGTGGGCGGAAGCAGCAAGGTGCTCCGGCCCGCGGCCGCCAGTGCCCGGGCCAAAAAGATCCCCACGGCGCCCGAGCGCGTGCTTGATGCACCCGGGCTTGTCGACGACTTCTACCTTAATCTACTTGCATGGTCGCTGACCAACTTGTTGGCCATTGGGCTCGAGGATGCCGTGTACGTGTGGAACGCGCTGACGGGATCGGTGGGCCTACTTTGCGAGCTCCCCGACCACACCATGGTCACCTCGCTCCGGTGGCTGGACGATGGGCTGTACATTTCCATTGGAAAAGAGGACGGCATGGTGGAGATTTGGGACATTGAAACCAACACCAAGCTTCGAACCCTCAACTGTGATAACCACCAAACCCGCATTGCTGCGCAGGCGTGGAGCCTGCACATCCTCACCAGTGGCTCGAAGCTCGGCCATCTCTACCATAGTGATGTGAGAATTGCCCTGCATGTCGTCAACAAGTTTGACAACGCCCATTCCGCCGAGGTGTGTGGCATCGAGTATAAACACGACGGCCAGGCGTTTGCAACTGGCGGCAACGACAACGTCGTGTGCATCTGGGATGTCCGTGGCACCGAGCCCCTCTTCCAAAAAACCGCCCACAAGGCCGCGGTGAAAGCCTTGGCGTGGTGTCCGTACCAACTGTCGTTGTTAGCCACTGGTGGTGGAACCTCCGACAAGACGATTAATTTCTGGAACACCAGCACGGGCGCCCGCATCAACACCATCGAGACGGGCCTGCAAATCTCCTCGTTGAACTGGGGCTACGCCGCGGGCACGGGGATGGAGGTGGTGGCCACCCACGGGTACCCCACCAACAACATCTCGTTGTTTAATTATCCCACACTCCAAAAAACGGGGGAGATCTTGGGGGCCCATGACTCGAGAATACTTAATGGGTGCTTGAGTCCGGATCTGTTGACGTTGGCCACGGTTGCGGGCGACGAGAACTTGAAGTTCTGGTCGTTGTTTGATTTGCATGAGAAGAAGGCGGAGGAGAAGCGCATGAAGATGATGAACTTTCGTTAGCTCGTATGGGCTCGTCGAGCTTGCGAGACGAGCTCAACCCACCCTGTCCGTTGGGCTGACTGCGCAACATCAGTGCACTGACACCAATTCATTCACACCACTCACACTCCAGCTCACACTCCCGCCCATTCCCGCCCACTCTTCACCGTCAGTCCTACTCCACCCCACGAGCTCCTTCACTACACGACACTGCATGCACCGCGTAGCAACCTTGCGACTTCGCAATTGAATTTGCAAGCTGTCCACCACCGTAGCCCAGCTTCTCCCTAACTTCTCCCAGCCATATTCACAGCCTGGTCGGCAGTCTGCACATCAGCCGCCCAGATCCTCCAAATATAGCCTGGTGGTGGGAGCCCTGTCCGGTGCGCGCACGCTTCGTCCAACCCTTGACTCTTGTTACTTCACCACCATGTCCACCGACGGCGAATTCACACGTACGCAGATCTTCGGCACGGTGTTTGAAATCACCAACCGGTACACCGACCTCAATCCCGTGGGCATGGGTGCCTTTGGGCTCGTGTGTCTGGCGGTCGACAAGCTCACGGGCCAGAACGTTGCCGTGAAGAAGATCATGAAGCCGTTTTCCACCAGCGTGCTTGCCAAGAGAACGTACCGAGAGTTGAAGTTGTTGAAGCACTTGCGGCACGAGAACCTCATCACGCTTGACGACATCTTTTTGAGTCCATTGGAGGACATTTACTTTGTCACAGAATTGCAGGGCACCGACCTCCACCGGTTGCTCACGTCGCGTCCCTTGGAGAAGCAGTTCATCCAGTACTTCACCTACCAGATTCTCCGGGGGTTGAAGTATGTGCACAGCGCCGGCGTCATCCACCGCGACCTCAAGCCGTCCAACATCCTCATCAACGAAAACTGTGACCTCCAGATCTGCGACTTTGGGCTTGCGAGAATCCAGGACCCCCAGATGACGGGCTACGTGTCGACGAGGTACTACCGCGCCCCGGAAATCATGTTGACGTGGCAAAAGTACGACACCGAGGTGGACCTCTGGTCCGTCGGGTGCATTCTCGCGGAGATGATCGAGGGCAAGCCCTTGTTCCCGGGGAAGGACCACGTGCATCAGTTCAGTATCATCACCGAGTTGTTGGGGTCGCCGCCGCCGGATGTCATCGACACCATTTGCTCGGAGAACACGCTCCGATTTGTCCAGTCGCTTCCTCACAGAGACCCCATCCCATTCAGCGAGCGCTTCGCCCAGTGTACCCACGTGGAGCCCGAGGCCATCGACTTGTTGGCCAAGATGTTGATCTTTGACCCGAAAAAGAGAATCTCCGCCGCCGAGGCGTTGCAGCACCCGTACATGGAGCCATACCACGACCCCACCGACGAGCCCGTGTGTGAGCAGAAGTTCGACTGGAGCTTCAACGACGCCGACTTGCCGGTGGACACCTGGAGAGTGATGATGTACAGTGAGATCTTGGACTTCCACCATTTGGTGGGGGGGTCCGAGTTGGACGGGCAGAACCCCGACCAGGTGGCCCAGATCCAGCAGGAGGGCATTCAGGCCCCACAATGATCCCTAAGGTATCGAGCTAAGCGAAAGGTGGGGCTACAGACGTGCATCCGGATACCAGGGTGCTGCCTCGATTCTGCCACCAACACACCACGTCTCGACCCGGGGCCACGTAGTTTCGCCCCGGCGCCATGCATTCGGCCGGCGGTGCCGGCCATGTATTTTACATAATCAAGTGTTTTTCATTGCGACTACCAACTTAGCAGCGACTTCCGACCGTATTTCCTTTCTTCACGTGTCCACGCACCAACCGTTCTTGCCTTCACGTGTCCAGGTACCAACCGCTGCATAGCAGATTGCCCACCACAAAGGCAAGTTTACGTTGCCTTCCCTTTTTCATGCTAAAACACATCTCCGATCGCCTATCAGTTTCCCTTGATCTCCAGTCAGGCACTCGACCGGGGGAGACCTCGGCCCGCCTCACGTTCCACAACAACGGCAACAACCCCGTGGTCGTGGAGAACCCCGACGGGTGGCTCAGCTCCGTGTGGAAGCATCAGCCCAAAACTGAGGTGCTGGACACCGAGGTTGTTCTTCTCGGAAACATCCAGTTGCTTGGGTATGTTGTTCTCAACTACAAGTTCGACGCTGGCAGTGACAGCACCGGCCCGTGGTGGAAAAACTCCGAGTACCTCGACCACTACCACGAGCACGACGGCACCATCGGCGACAAGCTCGACAAGTGTCCTTTCGTTCTGGACGACCGCATGGTCATCGGGGGGAAGCTCGGCGGCGTCAACGACTTGCTTGTGAGCAAGGACAACACGGTGTTGGACCCGGGCAGTGCCTACTTTGTGCATGATCTTTTGTACGGGTTCAACACGCTGCAAAGAAGTGAAGTCAGCGACGAATTGCCCTTGCACGAGCTTACCGACGGCATTGTGCCGTTCTATGCCACAAACCAGCAGTTGGTGTTTACGGAAATACGACTCGGCGCGGGGGAGCTGCGGTCGTTCGACTTGAAGTTCCGTGGCCCCAACGCGTCGCTTCCCCCGTCGTACAACACCCAGGCCACCGCGCTCGCCCTCGACAACGGGTGGGTGTCCATCAAGTACCTGGTGGTGGTGAGTTTCTCGGAGAACAACCACGACAAAATCACCCCCCGCCTGGTGTACTTCCCCTACCACCACGTGTCTCCCCGCCCGGGCGACTTCTTGGAGAGGAAGGTGATTGACAACGACTGGACGGTGCTGGTGGACGAGGCCGCCTCGGCCCGGCTGGGCACATCACGCCAAACATTTGTCCATGACTTGCGCCAGCTCATCGGGTCCGATCTCCACAGCGTGTCGAAAAACGAACGCCGCAAATCGTCCGCCACCTCAAACACCCTAAACGGAAGTGTGCCGGCGATACCCCACCTCCAGGCCAGCTACCAGATCCGCGTCAACGCTGCTGATGCCTGCACCATTGTGCTTTCCAAGCCTTATTACCACATTGGGGAAGACATTGATTTCTGCATCGACCTCAGCCTGCAGGGCGACGGGGTGGTTGGGGTGGTGGCGCATCTCGAGGCCCACGAAATCTACCACTTGCGGGTGGATCGCGAGGTGGAGTTGCTCAACACCTACAGGGCGAGTCCGACAACCAAGATCAACACGTGGGCCGTCGCCGAGTCCAAGGGCGGACCCGTCACTGGCAAGCTCCACTTGGCCAAGAGCCTCTGTGCCCAGTTCAGCAGCTCGCGGTTGTTTGACCTCCGGTACTTTGTTGTGTTCCGGTTCATTCTCGCCCCAGTCAACTCAGACCGTCCCTCGGCACCCCCCTCGGAGACTGGCGGCGACTTCCGCTTCCGGGCGCCGGTGTCTGTTGTCACGTGAAGGGTTTTGCATTCTCCTCTGGTCGCAAATTTATTTCCTATTTGGGTAAAGGTCCTGCAGCTGGCCAAAGGGGAAGGGAGATTCCCCAATGGGGCACCGCTCAGATGGGTGAAAAACACACAAACTGGCCCGGTATAAGAAGTCCGGCGGGTGCCCTGGCACAGCACGCTGCCAGTCACTCGCTATGAGATTCTCGCTCCTTTCCAGTGCCGTTTTGGCCTTTTCGTCCTTCGCAGCCGCCCACGTCACCCCGTCCCTGGACTTGTTTGAGGTTGATGTTGCCGAAAGAGACCTCGGGTCGTTTGTTTCAAGTGTCCTCGACGGCGACCTTGTGTCGGGGGTGTTGTCAAGCATTGACGTGGAGAAAATCGCCGGATGGGCCGACGACCTTTTGAATGAAGATGACAACATCAAGTATTTGGATAACATTCTCGGCTCGTTGGCCAAGACCAACCTCCTCCCCAACTTGGTGGCGGGGTTGCTCACCAACGACGCGGCGTTGGCCATCTTGAAAAAGACCCTCCCCACTCTTCTTGAGGCCGTCGACAAGGTCAACACCACCACCTTTTTTGTTGCGCTCGACCGGTCCGGGTTGGTGTATTCGATTGTTGCCAGCACCGTCACCAACGACGAGCTTTTGCCTGCGCTCGTGCTGATTTCCAAGAAGTTGATTGCGGACGTGGACTTGAACATCACCAACATTCTTGCCGCCGCTGGCGACTTTATTTCCGACAAGCTCACCACCCGAGACGTTGCGCTCGACTCGTTGCCCGAAGAAGCACTTGAGTTTGACAAGCGTGACAACGTCGAGGACTTGCTTACTACCGTGTTGAGTTCTGTCGAGAGATCGGGTTTGCTCAACGACACCATCGTGGATCTTCTCCTGAACGACGAGTTGCAGGACGGCGCCGTGGTGCTCATCCAGGGACTCTTTGAGAACCTTGGCAGTGTGATTAGCGACACCGACTTTTCTGCGTTGGCGCCCATTGCCTCTTCCCTCTGGAAGTCGGGGTTGTTGCAAAACACCTTCAAGAGAGCATTGGAGAACTTTGACTTTAAGGACGCGTTGGAGATTGACCTCGGCAACTTGTTGAACAAGGGCACCATCAGTCTTAGTGACTTGGTGGGGGACGCCAAGGCCCAGAGCATCTTGGCAACTTCGTCGGTCTCGGCGACGGTGAGTGCCACCAGCTCCAAGACCAAGTCGGCGTCGGCAAGTGCAAGCTCGACGGCGGACTCGGGGGCGTCCCGGGTGGGAGCGTCCATGTCGCTCTTGGCGGGATTAGTGATGCTTATTTAATACCATGATGACATAGACACCACCCAACTGACCTCCGACGAAGGAGGAGGTCAGTTCACACAGACTTAGTGACCTCCGACGAGGTGACCTCCGACGAAGGAGGAGGTCAGTTCACACAGACTTAGTGACCTCCGACGAAGGAGGAGGTCAGATGATAACAACTAACTGACCCCGACGAAGGAGGAGGTCAGATGATAACAACTAACTGACCCCGACGAAGGAGGAGGTCAGATGATAACAACTAACTGACCCCGACGAAGGAGGAGGTCAGTTCACACAAAATTAGTGACCTCCTCCTTCGTCGGAGGTCAGTTGATACTTGATATCTTAGGTCAGCTGATCCTGACTCAGTGACTTCCCCCAAAGGTTCTGTTACCGGAATTCCCCTTGTTACGTTCAGCTAGGTGGCTCAACTTGGCTTCTTCGTAGAGTGTTGCCTGCATGCTTGTAGTCCAACGGTGAAGTCAAGCGGGAGGAAGGGCCAATTGTCTTGTCAGAACAAGAGTTGTACTAGACCACCTGAGTCTGATGCTCGGCTCTGCCATGTACTCGGCCCGTGAATCGACTATTTGCATTAAGCTACATCAGTGAACCTGACCTCCGACGAAGGAGGAATTACCCCAAAGTCTGACCGTACCACCCACAGTCGACCGTAAGCAACGCTACCCAAATACAGTCCGACTTGACAAGCACTTGGACCTCTACGCTTGGTTCACTGGCCTTCCCTCAGAGCGGAACCGCCTTTCAGCACATAGGCACAGAATTACTTGGTAAGTCCTTTTGCTCTAGCCTCGAGAGAGACCTAAGGCACAGTGCACGTGTTCTGAGTCTGCCCTGCCATGGAGAAGATTCCGCAGGGTTTGTGAATATTGACTGTGTGTTTCAGCTGAGTTTTTATTTGTTATTGCTGCAACACTTCTTTCTCAGGCTGTCCCCTCCCCTGTCCAGTAACACCGTTTCTTACCTGACGGCACCAGAGGTGAAATTACCGTGGCCTATGCCAACTGTCACTTAGTGACGTCGCTTCAGCTTGCCTACTTTGCAGACATGGGAGGCCACCGTTAGGGTACCACCTTGCTTGTTGCCGTTATAAGTCAACCCGGCCTTTGCATGGGGATGCGCTCCGGCCTTTGCATGGGGATGCGCTCCGGCCTTTGCATGGGGCGATGCGTTCCGGCCTTTGCAGCATGGCCGTCACCTGGCTAATAAGACACCGTCTGCTAAGATGCTGACTTTTTAGAATCGCCATGACTGACTTCTTCCTCCGTATTGGTCGGACGTCATTGCCCCTTCTTTGACCTCATCCTGCGTCGGAGGTCATAGAGTGTTCGCGCCTTTTACATGCCCCTCAACCTCGAACTAGCTCCCCCCGTCGACCTCTCCGACAACGATCTCGTCACCGACGAAGACCTCCACTTCGACAGCGACGACAACCACTCGGTGTCCCAATCGCTCAACTCCACCCACTTCTCCACCACCGAGGACCGCTTCATCAAGGACCATGACCTCAAGGTCAAGGCCTTCGAGGCCCTCCACGTGCCCCACAGCCCCACCGCCACCCGCCGGCGCATGTCCATCATCGACCTCCCCTCGCTGCACCACCACCACTTTCGTAAGAGCAACGCCAACGCGCTTCCGGAAGAATACCCCTCCGACGAGCTCATTGAGTTGTTCAAAAACGTCCAGACATGTCTTGAGTTGCGCCACAAGTACTTGGACTTGCTGATCCAGCGGGACGAGCTCAAGAACCCCAAGAACAAGGATGCCTGGGTCATTTACCCGCCGCCACCAAAACCAACCTACAAGTCCAAGAACCGCTTCAACCAGGTGGGCGGCCACGACAACGACGAGGAGGAGTTCGATTTTGCCAAGTGCGAGATCCCGGCCGCCGACGACTCGTTTTCGTTCCGAGCCAACGACGAGGACGTGTACCAGGTGTTCCACGAGGGCAAGGCGCTCGTGGACATCCCCAGCGTGCGGGACTACTTCTCCGACCTCAACACCATCACGAAAATCTCGTCCGACGGCCCCACCAAGTCGTTTTCTTTCAAGCGCCTCCAGTACCTCGAGGCCAAGTGGAACATGTACTCCCTCCTCAACGAGTACGAGGAAAACACCCAGAGCAAGCGCAACCCCCATCGTGACTTCTACAACGTGCGGAAGGTCGACACCCACATCCACCACTCCGCCTGTATGAACCAAAAGCATCTTTTGCGTTTCATCAAGTACAAGCTCAAGACCCAGCCCCACGAGCAGGTGATTTTTAGAGACGGCAAGCTCCTCACCCTCGAGGAGGTGTTCAAGTCGTTGAAGTTGACGGCGTACGATCTTTCCATCGACACCCTCGACATGCACGCCCACACCGACACCTTCCACCGCTTCGACAAGTTCAACCTCAAGTACAACCCCATTGGCGAGTCGCGGTTGCGGGAGATCTTTCTCAAAACCGACAACTTCATCAACGGGCGCTACCTTGCCGAGCTCACCAAACAGGTGTTTGAGGACTTGGAGGCGTCCAAGTACCAGATGGTGGAGCTCCGCATCTCGGTGTATGGCCGCTCCCTCCACGAATGGGACAAGTTGGCGTCGTGGATTGTCGACAACAAGCTCTTTTCCCACAACGTGCGGTGGTTGATCCAGGTGCCTCGGCTCTACGACCTCTACAAGAAGAACCTGAATGTGGAGACGTTTTCCGACTTTATCCGCAACATCTTCGAGCCGTTGTTCGAGGTGTCCATCAACCCCCAAAAGTACCCCAAGCTCCATGTGTTTTTGCAGAGAGTCGTTGGGTTTGACTCTGTCGACGACGAAAGCAAGAGCGAAAAGAACCTCCAGTCCAAGAAGTTCCCGCCCGCGGGCCAGTGGGACGCCAGCGTCAACCCGCCGTACTCCTACTACCTCTACTATCTCTACGCCAACATCACCTCGCTCAACAACCTCCGCCAGCGGCGGGGCTTCAACACGTTTGTGTTGCGTCCTCATTGCGGAGAGGCCGGCGACCCGGAGCACCTCATCAGCGCGTTCCTCACGTCCCACTCCATTTCCCACGGCATTCTTCTTCGCAAGATCCCCTTCATCCAGTACTTGTACTACTTGGACCAGATCGGCTTGGCCATGTCGCCGCTTTCCAACAACGCGTTGTTCCTCACCTACGATAAGAACCCGTTCTACTCCTTCTTCAAAAAGGGGCTCAACGTTTCGTTGTCGACGGATGATCCTCTCCAATTCTCCTACACCAAAGAACCCCTCATTGAAGAGTACAGTGTGGCGGCGCAGATCTACAAGTTCTCGGGCGTCGACATGTGTGAGTTGGCGTACAACTCGGTCAAGCAGTCGGGCTGGGAGGCGTCCATCAAGAAACACTGGTTGGGCAAGAAGTATGCCCTTGGCGGTGTGGAGGGGAATGACATTGAAAAGACCAATGTGCCGGGCATCCGCATCGGGTACCGTGAGGAAACCTTGAAGAGCGAGCTTGCTCTCATTGACTACTACACCAAGTTGAAGAAAACCCCCGCCTAGTCTACATATAATAGAGTGGTATAGAGTGACATATAGAGCGCTGCAAGTGGCCGAGTCCAGCCAAATCCGGCTCACATGCGAGACTCAATCAGATGCCCGTCAGGTGCATGTGCCCGCCACCGACCTTCATCGGAGCCCCGATGTAAACTTGAATCGCTTCTATTCTTTATGCGCTTATGGGGCCAGAAAGTGCGAGATTATCGCAACCGATCGACTGCAAGAAATTATGCCTACTCATCACTTTCTCCAGGTCCGTCCGGCCCCAGTGGCAAAGGCCACGCTCCCAGCGGTGTTGACAATTGCCGGAAGTGATAGCTCCGGCGGCGCCGGCATCGAGGCCGATCTCAAGACTTTTGCCGCCCATGGGGTGTACGGCTTGACGTGTATCACGGCCTTGACTGCTCAAAACACCCAGCAAGTTTCCAGGGTGGAGAAGACCTCAAAGAAGCATCTCAAGGAGATACTTGAGAGGAACCTCGACGACTTTGTTCGGGAAAATGACCAGTCTCCCTTGGAGGTCGTCAAGACGGGGATGCTCACCAAAGACGCCGTGGAGGTGTTGGTTGAGTACCTCGACGAGCTCAAGCGCCAAGCGGTGAAGTTGGTGGTTGACCCTGTGATGGTGAGTACCACCGGCACCGAGTTGTTTGACGTGGAGGCGCTCGATCTATGTGTGAAGAACGTGATCAGAAAGGCATACCTCGTGACGCCAAACTACGTGGAGGCCCTTGCGTTGTCCAAGGCGGCGGCACGATTGTCGCAAGGCAAACCACTTGACACGTCCATTGAGTCGCTTGATGATTTCAGTGCCTTTGTGATGGGGTTGCAAAAACAGCTTGGGTGCGAGAATTTGTTGGTGAAAGGCGGCCACATCCCGTGGGACAAGACAACCAATAGGCCATCTGAAAAAGACTCCTCCGATAAAATCATTGTTGACATCCTCTATCAGTCAGCAAGTGACACCATCTCGGTGTACGAGTCGGAGTATATTGAAACCACCGACACCCATGGCACTGGGTGCACGCTCGCCCTGGCGATTGCGTCCAACGTGGCCAAGAACGAGCCGCTCGAAAGGGCCGTGGGGCATGCCATTGGGTACGTCCACCTGGGCATTTTGGCGCAAGGCCGCAAGTTAGGCCACGGCCACGGGCCATTGAACCACAACATCAAGGCGAGCGTGACCCTCTCGCCAAGCGAGCTCGGCGGCAAGGCGGTTCCAACCAGCCTCGTCTCTGGCTCCGCCCTCTCGTTCTTCACGTCACACCCATCAATCAAACCCGCCTGGGAGCGGTACGTCAACCACCCCTTCCTCCACCAGCTTGCCACCAACAAACTCCCCTTTGAGAGGTTTCTCTACTTCCTCAAGCAGGACTTCTACTATCTTGTCAATTACGCCCAGGTGCACGGCTTGGCAGCGTCGGTGGCACCAACATACCAGCAAATCCACGCCGAAGCCACCATCATCGAGAGTGTCATTGACGAAATCCAAAAACACAAGGCCAAATTGCAGCACCAGTACAACATTGATTACGACCATGCCGATCTCGACTCGGAACTCCAGCCGGGCGCCGCGTGTCTCAACTACTGTAACTTTCTTCTCGAAAAAGGAAAGACCGAAGACTTTCTTGGCATCAAGGTGGCGTTGGCGCCGTGTCTTCACGGCTACTACGAGGCCGCCGTATATGCCAACAAAATTAAGGACCTCGACGAGTCACAATCGGCCAAGGTGTACGGAGCATGGATCGAAGACTACGACTCCGACTGGTACAAGGAGGCTTATGATGAGGGGGTGGTGGCCCTCGACGAACTCATCAAGGGCCAGACCCTCACGCCCGAGCGACTCGATGACCTCATCGAGACATTCAGAGCCGTCACCGAGCTCGAGGTGGCGTTCTGGGACGAGGTGGTGCAATAGACGCCAAAGTTAGCAGCCGTAGCCGTCGCACTTTCTGCTTACGTCAGCGCCCGCGCCGACGTGTTCACCAATGTACAACCCCTACCAGTCTGGGTACCAGGGCTATGGCTACGGCCAATTTCAGCCCCAACAGACCGGCTACTATGGGAATCAGCCTCCGCAGCAACAAGCCAACGGACAGCAAGGACCCAATGGTGCGCAAAACGGTCAGTTCCAGCAACCCCAGCAAACGGGGTTTTACCAGCTGCAGCCCCAATTGTACCCATCGTCTGGATTCCAGACCCAACCGACGGGGTTCCAGCCCCAACAGACTGGATTCCAGCCACAACAGCCCCAAGCCACTGGTTTTCAACAACCCCAGCTTCAACCGCAGCAAACGGGCTACATTCAGCCCCAGCAGACGGGCTTCCACCAGGCCGTCAGCCAGGTGAGTGAAAACACCGAGCTCAAGATCCCCAGCATCCGTCTTTCGTTCATCACCGCGGCAGACCAGACGAAATTCGAGCATTTGTTCAGGACCGCCGTGCCCAAGGGAGAACAGGCCATTGGCGGCGACGCTGCCCGCGACATCTTGCTCCGTTCCGGTCTTCAACCGGTGACGTTGGCAGAGATCTGGGCGTTGGCCGACACCAACAAGTCGGGCTCGTTGTTGTTTCCCGAGTTTGCGTTGGCGCTTCATTTGTGCAATGTGGCGTTGAAGGGCGACGCGTTGCCCGGGGTGTTGCCTGAGAAGTGGCTGAACGAGGTGAAGAGCTTTGTGGATGCCATCAACTTCTCTGTGCCCGAGAATCCCAATGCTATTTTGGCCAACACGCCGTTTTCAACCTTTGGGCAGGAGCAACAGCCAAGTAATGACTGGATGAATGCGCCGCCCACGTCGTTCCTCACGTCGCAGCCCACAGGCCCACTTGCCGCTCAGCGCACCGGCGGGTTGGTGCCACTCCAGCCCCAACAAACCGCTGGGTTGATTCCCGCGCAAAAGACGGGCGGGTTCCAGCCACAAAGTGCATTTGGGGCAGCCATTGTGAAAGAGCAGGCGACGGGGATCCAGAAGTTGCAACAACAACTGACTGGCTACCAGAATCCTCCCTTGCAGCAACAAACCACGGGGTATCAGTCCAATATTCCGGCCTTGCAGCAACAGGCGACTGGATATCAGCAGCAGCAACAACCTTTGCAACAACAAAGCACCGGATACCAGCAGCCCCAGAGCACCGGATATCAGGGACTCCAAGCTCAGGGCACCGGGTATCAGGGCCCTCAACCTCAAAACACCGGCTACGGCTTGCAGCCCCAGGCCACCGGCCTCCAGCCTCTTCAGGCCATGCCTACGGGGAAACCCGGCCAGTGGGGATTCGTGCACACCCCCACCGGCGGCATTCCCGGCTTGAACGCCATGCAAGAGCACTTTCTCCCCTCTTCTCAGTTGACATCTAACAACCTCCAGAACGCCATGGGGGGCTCGCTCAAGACCAACGTCACGTGGGCCATCACCAAGCAGGAGAAGCAGATTTACGACGGCATCTTCCAGGCGTGGGATTCCGCCAAGAAGGGATACATTGACGGCGAGACCGCCATCAACATCTTTGGCAAGTCCGGGTTGGGGCGACCAGACCTCGAGAGTATCTGGACGCTCTCTGACTCCAGCAACCGCGGCAAACTCAACAAGGACGAGTTTTCCGTGGCCATGCACCTTGTGTACCGCCGTTTGAACGGATACGATATCCCCTTGCGTCTTCCACCAGAGTTGGTGCCTCCCTCGGCCAAGTATCTCCAGGACTCGGTTGATCTGATCAAGAACTCGCTCAAGGGTGGAGTCAAGGCGCCTAAACCGGCCCATTTGCAAGGATCCAAGACCGACGGCCTGAGGTTCAAGAACAACGACGAGGATGTCGGGTACGTGTCCAATTCTCGCCATCGCCGCAGAAGTACCGCCGACGAGCCCAAGAGCAGTGTCAAGCTGTCTAAAGACACCGACTTGACCGTGGATGAGCTCAAGAAGTTGATCCGGGAAAAGAAGATTCTTCTTGATGCGTTGGATGCACAGGACCAGGACAACCAGAGCTCGGCGCGCCGTCTCGACGAACAAAACTACCGGGAGATTGAACAATTGAAGACAAAGATCCGCGAAGTCCACTCGAGGTTGTCGTCTGGTGGTGCCTCCTCGCAAGACAAGGAGCAATTGTTGTCCAAGTTGAACAGGCTCACCCGAGACAAGGTGCCGCAGCTCATCAGCAGCATTCACAATGTCAATCAGGCCATCGCCAACAAGAAAATTGAGTTGTCAAAGAAGAAGTTGCAAAAGCAACATCCCAACTGGCAACCCGGTGTGGGCGACAGTGCCATTGTGGGTACTGGTCCCAATGGCGAGGTGACGGACTACGACAGAAAGAAGTACAAGTCCAAGCAGCTCTTGAAGCAGCGCATGGCCGCGCTCACGGGCAAACCCGTCGAGCTGGGCGACCCCGACGTGGATGCAGCTTTGGAGCGCGAGGTGGAGGCGGCCAACGCGGAGAAACAAAACCAGTCAAGTATCATCGACGACATTGCGGCAGGCATCAAGGAGTTGGAGGACGGTGCGGCGGCGGCGCTCCATGTCAGTGTGAAGGAGACGGGTGCGGAAAAGTGGGAGCAAGGAAGAGATGTGCTGACGGCAGTGGCCACCTTCATCAAGGAGTTGGCCCAGTATCTGCAACATCAGGTGCTGCAGCTGAGTGTTGCACCCCAACCGGCTGCACAACCACCACAAGCTCAAACTTCGTCCTCGCAAACCTCCTCGCCCTCCCCCGTAAGTCGCGCCCCCACCAACCCCGAGGACCGTGCCGCCTACATCAAGGCTCAGGCTGAGAAGCGAATGCAGGAGCGTTTGGCTAAGCTTGGAATCAGCAAGAGAGAGAACCGGTATGCTCGGGAGGAGCTGGTCTCACAGGCGAAGCCAGTTGAGTCGAAGCCTGTTGAACAGCCTAAGGCGGTTGAGCAGCCTAAGGCGGCTCCACCAGCCCCGCAAGCCTCACAAGCCTCACAAGCCCCACCAGCTCAGCCCGCTACGCAGGCTGAGCTGGGCGACGACTCCTCCGACGACGAGGAATACGCCGCCCTCGTCAAGCAAAAGCAAGAGTTGGAGGCCCGCGAGCGCGAACGCAAGCTCAAGAAGAAGCAAGAAAAGGAGGAGCGGTTGGCGCGTTTGAAGCGTGAGATGGAGGATCTCGAGAAGCGTCAGGACGAGTCGAGCGATGAGGAACCAGCCCAGGCCAAGACCTATACCGTGACGGCTGCGAAATCCGAGGCTGTATCAAAGGCAGAGCCAAGGAACGAGGCGCCAAAGCTGGAAGCGCCAACCCAAGTGGAAGCGGCGAAGCCTGAGCCACAACAGGTTGCTTCCGCTCAGGCCCCTCAAGCTGCGGCCCCCTCGGCCCATGCCAGCAACCCATTTGCTAAGACCCCCGGTGCCAACACCAACCCCTTCTTCAAGCCCACTGCCAACAAGAGCACCTCGGACATCGACTTGAAGAAGGCGGAAAAGCAGCGGGCGTCCCAGCGTGGACTCGACGCGGGCAACGACTGGAGCGACGACGAGGAGAACCTGAGCGATGACGAGGCGCCAAACAGAGCGGGTGCCGCCAAGTTGGCGAGCTTGCTATTTGGAGGAATGGCTCCGCAAAAGACCGGCGATGCAGCGGTGCCGGCAGCAGCCCCACCAGCCCCTCTTGCTCCACCAGCACCACCAGTTCCAGAAAGTGCTCCACCAGCACCTCAGGCGCCGGTGGCACAGGTGACACCCGACGACTCCGACAATGACGAGTTTTCCACGCCGCCCGCCACCCGGGCCCCTCCATTGCCCAGCTCGGTGCCGCCACCACCTCCTCCCCTTCCAAATTCAATTCCTCCCCCTCCTCCTCCACCACCAGCGGGAGTTCCTCCGCCACCTACCCTCTCTGCTCCCTCTGCCCCAGCCGCCGCTGCTCCAGATATCTCTCTGTTGCTCGGGCAAATCACTGGCGGCACCAGTTTGCGTAAGGTGGACGATAGCCAGAAGCGCATTGCCGACGGCGCCACCGTAGGAAGGGTCCTCAACTAAAATGAATAAATGTGCACAAGCCGTGATGTAGCACCGTGGTCATACCTCATCCACCCAATAGCACCGTAGAACGTACCTCTCTCTTCACAAGGGTGAGATGTCGTGTTTGCGTTGCAAATGTGCCCAGCAAGCATACATGGAGTTTTGCCAGACCACTAATGCAAGACAGCCTTCATTAGACGATAGTCACTTTGGTGGCTACCTGTCATCGTTCGGTTGTGCTCTATCAAGGACGCATCTTGTTACATTGCCAGTTCAACAGTCAGGTGATGGGAGAACTCACCAAACTGCCAAACAAGGCAAGTCAACGATTCGTCGCCCGTGGAGATTTGTTTCTGGAGGGCGTCTTGTCTCTTGACCTTGGCTTTCACTCATGTAGTATGTTTTGTAATTTTGCACTGGTGGCTGCAACCTCGTATTTATACTTTGCAACACGCGACCTGTAGCGCAAACCAATGCACTTTTTGCAGCACCCTTTGTGCAAAAGTAATTCAAACACCCTTTTGCAGCCAAAGCACCACCCCTAATTAATATCCTCATCTCATTTCTTCGTTATCGTGTCTTACTATTTACATTCATGTTCAATCGTGAAGGCAGCGTAGGCCCTGATGTCTTTGCCACACACTTACGTTGTTCGCTGTAGCTAGTCACCCTCACTCTTGATGGCATCGTTACTCCGTGGCGTCATGGTTGGCCACCACCTTGATCTCTCCTGTGTCTGCCTCCACTCTCACCACTTCATTCTCCTTCACCTGGCCCTTAATCATCAACAACGCCAATGGGTTGAGCAACTTCTTTTGGAGCACCCGGTTCAATGGTCTGGCTCCATAGACCGGGTCATAGCCAAGATCTGTCAACAATTCCTTGGCACCGTCGGTGAGCTCAAGGGTGATGCGCTTGTCACCGAGCCTCTCGCCGATTTCTGCCAACCGAATGTCGAGAATGTTCCGCAACGACGTCTTGCTCAATCTGTTGAAGATGAGAACGTCGTCCAACCGGTTGAGGAATTCGGGGGGGTAGTGGTGACGGAGCAACTCGGTGATTTGCTTCTTGGTCACATCACTGATGTGCCCATCGTCGCTGGCATCCTTGTCCGCGAGAAGAATCTCCTGACCGATGTTACTTGTCATGACAATGATGGTGTTGCGGAAGTCAATGTGCTTGCCGTGGGAGTCTGTCAACGACCCTTCATCAAGCACTTGCAAAAGCAACTTGGAAACATCCGGGTGGGCCTTCTCGAACTCATCAAACAAAACAACCAGGTATGGTTTCCGCCTCACCGCCTCCGTGAGCTCTCCCGACTCATCGTAGCCCACGTAGCCTGGAGGCAGCCCGATCAAGCGCGAGATGGTGTGCTTCTCCTGGAACTCGCTCATGTCGAACCGCACCACCGAGCCCTTGTCGTTGAACAAAAACTCCGCCAACAGCTTGGTGAGCTCGGTCTTTCCGGTGCCCGTGGGCCCGAGAAAGATGAACGACGCGATGGGGCGCTTGTCGCTGGTGAGACCCGCCCGCTGGAGCCGCACGGCCTCCGCCACGGTGTTGATGGCCTCGTCCTGGCCAACCACCTTCTTCTTGAGGGTGGCCTCCATGTCAAGCAACTTGTCTTTCTCGCCCTTCATGAGGTTGGAGACGGGGATGCCGGTCATTTTGCTGATGACCGTGGCAATGTCGTCCGAGGTGACGGAGTCGTGGAGCAACGACGCCGAGTTGATTGCATCCTCCGACTCGGTGAGCTTCTGGACCTTCTCCTCAAGCTCTGGAATGGTCGCGTACTGGAGCTCCGACGCCTTGCCGTAGTCACCGTCCCGCTGCGACTGCTCAAGATCGAAGCGGGCCTGCTCGAGGTCCAGCTTGGCCGTCTTGATGTCTTCGATTGCCTTTTTTTCCGTCTGCCACTGCTCGGTGATTTCCTTGAGCTCCGCTTCCTTCACCTTGAGCTCCTCCTCGAGCTTGGTCCGGCGATCGGTCGACAACTGGTCCTCCTCCTTACGGAGAGACTCGAGCTCAATCTGGATGGTCATGATGGCCCGATCGAGTTGCGCAATCGCATCGGGCTTGGACTCGTGCTGAAGCCGCAACGTCGAACACGCCTCGTCGACAAGATCAATGGCCTTGTCGGGAAGAAAACGGTCGGTGATGTACCGATTGGAGTAGAGCGCCGCCGTCACGAGCGCCAGGTCGGTGATGCGCACACCGTGGTGCACTTCGTACCGCTCCTTGAGCCCACGAAGAATCGAAATGGTGTCTTGGACCGTTGGTTCATTCACCATGACGGGGGAGAACCGCCGCGCCAACGCCGCATCCTTCTCCACGTACTTGCGGTACTCCTCGATGGTGGTGGCTCCACAGAGCGAAAGCTTGCCTCTGGCGAGAGCGGGCTTGAGCAAGTTGGACGCATCAATGGACCCTTCCGCCTTACCAAGGCCCATGAGTAGATGGAGCTCGTCAATGAACAAAATCACCTTGCCTTGTTTGTCCTCCACATCCTTCAAGATATCCTTGAGTTTGCCCTCAAAGTCTCCCCGGAACTTGCTGCCAGATATAATACCCGCAAGATCGAGGGTGATGATCTGCTTATCCTTCATGCTGTCGGGGACTTCACCTTTCAAGATTCTTTGTGCAAGCCCCTCCATGATCGCTGTCTTACCGGTTCCGGCGTTTCCAATCAACACCGGGTTGTTCTTTGTTCTTCTCGAGAGAATCTGGATGGTGCGGCGAATCTCTTCGTCCCGCCCAATAACCGGGTCCAACTTGCCGTCCTTGGCGAGCTGCGTGAGATCAGTACCAAACTTTTCGAGAGCAGGTCTATCGTCTTCCTTGCTCATTTGCATCTGCATCATTCTGGGACCCTGGGCGTGGAACTGGCGGACCGGCTGCAACTTTGCTAGACGGACGGTGGGTCCCACACGGACCGACACCATCGCACGTGCTAGCGGCGGCCTCAATTGTCGTAGTGATTGTCTCAACATTGTCTAGTTCGTATCTAGGCGATTGGGTATTGATATACTAGAGACGTGGTTTCGAGAACGTTCGAGAACAGACTGCGAGGGACGTGACCAACACGCCCGTGCCGCGAGAAAGATCCGTACATTTACAGACCCGTGCATCGGGGCACGGGTTTTCTAGCCATGGCGCAGGGACAGCCCGGGGACGCCCTTTTCGTCGTGCCAGTAGTCCTCCCTCGAAAAGCCCGGATGGGGCTCGAAGGGTGGGAGCTCGTCGTCATCCCAAATCTCGTAGTCCACCACCTCGTACTCAGAGTCTGAGCCGTCGAGGAGGGGCCGAGCCAGGGTGTCTCTTTCCGTTTGTGAGTCGTTAGTGTCGTGAGGTCGTAAATCGTGAGGTTCGTCAAACTGGATGTGACGTGTGTTGTGATCTTCATGGGTTGTTTGATTGGTGGGCTGGTGTAGGGTGGCACTCGCTGTGGTGGTGCTGGTGCCGCTCTTGCCGCTGGGATTGGTTGCAATTGCCGTATCACTCTCGCTCATAAGGTTATCCGGGGCAGTGGATCTTCTGCCCGCAAGCAAGTCCGAGACCCTTGCCCAAATCAGTGGCGGCGACGGCTTGTCATCGTGGAAGGTATAAACATCATCGATGCTGATTCTGCGTCCAAGCACGCCCATGAGCTCGCTTCTCTTTTCGAGGAATTGGATCGAGTAGATCCACTCCCAAATCAGCGTGAGCAACAAAATATCCACCAACTGGGGTATGAGCGAGAGCCAGATGCGAATGAGCCAGTCGCTCTCGAATCGCGACACCATGATGATGGTAAGCACCATATCGGCCAAGAGCAAGAACCACACCGAAAACGCAAGCATGAGGAGGCGACGGGAGTAGCTGATTTTGCGCGGGTTCTTCATGTAGATGGTGTAGTAGAAGAGGGTGGCGGCGACCCACGCAATGACGAGAACCCTCGAGATGAATCGGGTGAACCGCCACGCCCGCACCGGCGGCAGTGTCATGACGCCGTTGGCAAGTATCGACCGCGAGTGGTTGTACTTGACCTGAAACACAATATGCGACACGGTGTGCATGAGAATGAGGATGCCGCCGATGATGGCCAGCTGGAGCTGGAAGCGGGGACGGGTGAGTTTCATGACAATCTGGGCCCCGGCCATCTGCGTGAGAAACATTGAAACCACGCTCATGCCCCGGTAGAATGCCGTGGAGTAGATCACCTCGTAGATGTTGATGATGTCGAGGGTGTCGGCGTAGTAGTTATCGGAAGCCACGTCTGTCAAGTGGGCCATAAGAACCACCGTGACGATGGTGTAAAAGAACGTGGCACACTGCGTGAGCAAGGGCTTGCGTTTGTACTTGGAGGCAAGGAAGAACATGAGGCACAACATCATGCACAGAATGCACAGCCCGCTGAGGGTGAAGAGAAGAGCGACAAACGAGTCGCCGTTGTCTATCTCGTTGTAAGGTAGACTTGGGTAGTTCAGCGCCAACGAAGACACGTACTCGTCGTTCTCCGCGAGCTTCTCCATCTGACTTATAAGGTTGGATATCAGGCAGTTGGTGATGTAGTAGGCGGGCAAGAGCCCCGAGGAGTGGTTAGCGGTCCATGAGCCGTTGTCGAGGTCCTTGAACTTGATCAGACCCAGCGCTAGCGAGTACACCAGGCAGTTGACGTTGAGCGAGTTCTCCAGGAGGAAGAAGTACAGGAAATTGCTCATGGACATTTTGGCATTTGTCTTGGTATTTATTAAATTCTTGGTATCAGTGCCAAGTGCGACCAAAGCGGCGGTGGTGCGAAATTGTCCGATGTCGACCCGCAGGCTTGAAGCTCGGTCGACACCGGCCGAATTTTTTGCGACTCGGCCCGTTGGCCAAATTTCACCCCACCATTGATCTCTTCGCACAAACACAACACCGATCTCGCCGAACCACATCCAAAAACTGCATTCCTTCAGCATCGCTTCGTCATGTCCCTCAACGAACAATTCCAGGGACTCTCGGTCGACAGGACCAAGAAGAAAAGACGGCCTCGGCCCGAGTACATTCACCAGCTCGACCTGCCGGCGACGTTTGCGTCCCCCCAGCCGTCGGCCTTTGCCACACCTCAACCGTCGACGCTTGGATCTCCCCAGTTGTCTGCTTTTGGCACCCCTCAACCCGGTGGCACCCCTCAGTTCTCCACCTTTGGGTCACCCCAACAGTCACATGTGCCGACGCCGGCTCCCCACGAAGAGAGCCCCACCAGCGACCTCTCCGTCTCGGAGGCCCGCTACAAGGCCCAATTGGAGTACCTGACTCCAAACAACGAAGGCACGTTTGCCTCGTTCCTCACCTTCACCAACGTCATTCCCCCATTGGCCGGTACCCAGTACCACTCGGTGGACCAGGGCACCGCCAGCGCCAAGTTCATCCGGCCCACGTTGTACAACGTGCCCGAAACAGAACAACTCCGAGCCGCCACCAAGTTGCCCATGGCGGTGACGGTGCGTCCGTTTGCGCCGCTTCTTGAAACCGAGGCCCCGGTTCCCACCGTCGACTTGAGCCAGGTGGGCGCCCACGAGGGCGCCGATCCCTTCGACGTCGGCCCACCTCGGTGTCGTCGGTGCAGAACCTACATCAATCCCTCCATGCAGCACTCCGAGCGAGGCACCTTCGAATGTAATATTTGTCGCTTCCCCAACAACGCGTGCCCCAGCGACTATGCTGCTGCAATTGACCCCCGTACGGGCTACCGCGTGGACCACTTAGCCCGGCCAGAACTCCACCGAGGGGTGTATGACATCATTGTCCCCAAGCACTACAATGTGAAGCCAGAGGAACCAAACCAGCCCTTGCACCACTTGTTCTTGATTGACATTAGTGAACACAGCACCCGCGCCTTGCTCCCTACGCTTGCGGCTGAGAGTATAAGGGCGACTCTCTACAACGGAGAAACTCCCTTTCAAGGAAAAATCGCCATTGTCACCTACGACAAACGCCTTCAGTTCTATAACCTTTCTCCCCTGCTCGATACATGCCAGGTGAGCGTGCTGGCGGACTTGGATGACCCGTTCGTGCCGTTCTGTGAGGGATTGTTCGTGGACCCCGAGGAAAGCCGTCCTGTCATTGAAGATGCCCTCACCATGCTTGAAGCCATGAACAGCGACACTGCGTTCGCTGAGCCCGAGCCATGCTTTGCCGCCGCATGTCGCTATGCTTTGGAATGTCTCGAACAAGTGGGTGGGGGCAAGGTCACCGCGGTGTTGTCGGCGCTCCCCTCATGGGGCCCCGGGGCCCTCAAATTCAAGGATAATCGCCATGTGGGCAAGACGTCGTCACCGGAAGTGGAAAAGAAGGTGTTCTTACCGGATAGCGATTACTACAAGTTGCTTGCCAAAGACTTCTTGAAGGCGTCGGTGGGCCTCGATGTGCTTGTCGTTTCGCCTCAAGCCGTCGATCTTCTGAATGTGGGGTGGCTTGCCAATGTCACCGGTGGCCAAGTGTACAAGTGGAGCAACTTTAACCTCGAGAGAGACGGAAGGACGTTCACGTCCCGATTTGTCAATTCTGCCCGCCACGTTTCCGGATACCAGGGCCAGTTCAAGTTGCGGTGCTCCAACGGCCTCCAGGTGGCGCAATATTACGGCACGTCGTCAAGTGTCGCCGAAACCAACGTGGTTGGCGGCACACTGGACCCGGTGATTCCCACCCTCAACCCCGACCAGGCATTCACCGTTCTTCTCAAGTTCGACGGGTCCCTCGACACAAAGTACGACTGTCACCTACAAGCGGCCATGCTCTACACGGATCCCCATGGCGTGCGGAAAGTGAGGGTCATCAACTTGGTACTTGCCGTCAGTGAGCGCCTCGAAGATGTATTCCACTTTGCCCTGGAGGACGCTGTTGTCACCACCATCATCAAGGATACGCTCTCGTTTGTCGGACAGCAACCACTCGTCGAGCTCCGGGACTCCATCAACGAGAAGTTGGTGGAGGTGTTTACCCAGTACCGCGCCATGTACGAGCTTGGTAACCACAAGCCATCGCCAAAGAAGATGATTTTCCCGGAGTCCCTCAACCACTTGCCGGTCTACCTCTTGTCGTTTCTCAAAAACAAGGTGATTCGGGACGCGCTGGGCATTCCTGCTGATGCCAGGCTCCACGAGCTCTTCCAGCTCATGTACATGCCGGTGGAGCGCCTAGTGTTCCGGTTGTACCCCGCCCTAATCGAGCTTCACAGTCTCACCGAGGCAGAGGGCTATTATGTTGATGACGCCGCCGGCACCCGCTACCTCTCGCTCCCCCACTACAAAGACCTTTCCCTCAAGTTGTTGGAGTTCGGGGTGTACATCATGTGCGATGGCGACTCCGTGTACGTGTGGGTGCACCAGAACGCCAACCTCCTTCTCATCAAAGATTTGTTTGGTGACGTCGAGAGCGTGAGCCAGTTGGATCCCCTCATGGACGAGCTTCCCGAGCTCGACACCGAAATCTCCGTCCAGGCCCGCAATTTGGTGGAGTACTTCCAGGCGCAAGTCATTGGCGCGTCGCCCACCGGCTCCAAGTGCATCCAGCTCATTCGCCAGGGTCTCGACCGGTCGGAGGAGCACTTCAAGGAGCTTCTTGTGGAGGATTCGCTCCGCGGAGCAATAAAGGCCACCAGTGGGCCCAGCTACTCGGACTACATCATGTCACTTCATAAGGCGGTGAGAGTGAAGCTTGACAACGACAAGTCGTCTAATAAGGTGAGAAGTCTGGTGAATTTGGCGGAGCACCCCGACACTTTGGCGCAGCGTCTCATACATTTTTGATTTAATGGAATTTAGCATATTTCCAGACAAATTCAAAAAGTCGTAATTTCAATTAGAATCTAGCAGTAGAGTCTCGTATTGGTCTATCAGACACAAACCTTGAAATTGAACATATGTTTGAAGCACGTCATGGTGTAGACTCTCTTGAATCTTCTGGAACACTTCGCGCAATCATGGGTGTCTACATTCCTCCTCCGGATGACGAGGGCACCAAGAAAAAGCCCGTGCCGGTGCTGGACCGAGGCGAATTCTCCGACAAGCTCGACGCCAGTGCCATCGACAATCCCTTAGTCAACATGTTCCGGCCCAACCCGCTGCTTGGGCTTTCTGCATTCAGCATATTTGTCCCCGCGGCAGACCAGCGGTTTGGACTCTTTGCCCTCACCAACTGCCAGGTGATCTTCGGGCTTCTTTTCTTCCGACGGTTCCACATGTTGCGGCAGCAGCGAGGGGTGTTTCTCGACAAGTGGGTGTCGTTTCTTCTAGCCACCTCGCAGACTCTCATGGCGGGGTTCGAGTATACCCGGTTGGCCCTCCCTTATGACCCATGGCAAGAGGAGGCGGCCCACTATAGAAAGCTCGCCATCAAAGAGGGTCTAGCTCCCAGCTCATGGTATGGTGCAATCAAGTACTACAAGCCCATGTCGTTCAATACGTGGATCACCAAGGTGAACGAGGCTCTCATCAACACATACCACCGGTCGGACGCCAAGTCGGAGAACCCAACGACTCTTGCGCAGCCCATTGGCCAGCTGGCAGAGCTATTTAAACAGTTCCACGAAAAGATGAAGGCTCGCAACGCCGAACAGCACCGGAAATTGCTAAACGGCAGGCTCAAGACGGTGACGGAGCTCAACAAGGCCCAGCGGATCGACGACATTCTCGAGGGAAAGGGTGAGGTCAAGTATAACGAGGACTACACCAAGGCACATATCGTGTTGGGGAATCATAGCATTGAGTCGGATGAGGACTTTGAGACGGTGTGGTACAACTTCGATCCCTGGGACGAGTTGAAGCAAGAGGTGACGTACGACATAAGGTTTTATCCGAAGTGGCGGCATAAGCAAGAGAAGGTGGAGGCGGGTGCCGATGCCCCTGCCTAGTTAGCCAATGTATATATACAGCACACCAATTTCCAAAACTGTAGATAATGGGAGATATGGATATTCTATATACATAGGCCTATGACTCTATGAGGTTCTCGGTCCACTTTAACTGCTTTGCCGAGCTTCCCTCCACGCCCGCCTTCTTGAACTTGTCAAGATGGTTTCTCCATATGATTTCTGCCGGATCCTGGTCGGGCTCCACCCACTCGAATCCGTCGCCTCCCGACATCCAATACGCTTGGAGCTTGATGTCCTCCAAGTTATCCTTTTGTTCGAGCAACCGCACCTTGTGGCCGTCCCTCGTGATACCCGGCTTCAACACCGAGCCCCCGCCACTGACGTTTTCGTCCGTACGACACAATTCCTCCACGAGCTCGGCCGAGTTCTCGATGTTGTTGTTGAGCTTGAAGTCGGTCTCCATGAGCTTCGAGCACATGAGCATTTCGTCGGCATGGCGGAACCAGTGGCTGTAGAACGTGCCCTTTTGCCAGGTGAGGAAGTCTCCTCCAGAGGACATGAGCGTACGTCCAAACCGAACAATAGTGACAAAGAAACTCAGGTTGAGGAGGTACGTCAACACCATCGAGTTGATGGACCCCAAGTGACGCCACGAGTCGGTCAATATGCCATGCTCAATCAACTGGTGGATGCCCACCTTGGAGAAAAGCGTCATGGACACCGCCGTCGCCAAGAGTTTGAACGCACCAGACTTGAGCTCGTCGTTGCGAGCACTTATGTAATTGTGGTGGCCGGTGGTGGAATCAATGAGCTTCAACGCACTCTGTAGGTCTCCGTTGAATAGACAGTGACGGAAGGGAATGAGGGCGATGGACCGGTCAATGTATGCGGTGGGATTGCGCTTGTAGAAGGCATCGATGATGGCGAGATTGGTGGCCAGGGGAAGCTTCAAAAGGAAGAGCCGGGTGAGGAGTTCCTTGGTGAAGGGGATTTCCTTGTGAAGGAGTATTTCTTCAATCTTGTTTGCGATTTTCTTGTTGGTGGGGTCTTGCCAGAACTTGTCGTAGTCGTGGATCGAGTTCTGAAGGTCCTGACACGCCTTGATGGCGTCCACCACCTCATCAGTGGATGCTTTACTCACAAATAAGTTTGCGTCAATCTTTGCACTGAGAGAGTCAAAGTCTTTGGCATAGGCGTACTGGCTCTGCATCCGGACCCAGCCAGCCACCATCGGCCGGCCAGCGACCCGTGCAAAGGGTGGCTTGAGTCCACCACTACACCGGGGAAGAAGTCGAAACATGCGCGATGTCCTGCGCTTACGTAAGTACATATCTACATCAACGCCGCCACGACCAACATCGCCGCCATGCCCGCAGAAAGGCGCCCGGCGCCCGAGTCCGACGACGAGGTGCCGCTGCTGTTTTCGGCGGCGGTGGTGGCGGCGGCCGTGCTGGTTGACGACGTGCGGCGGGCCATGGTGGTGATGAACGACACCGTCTCAAGATTGGGGTCCCCTTCAGCAAGCGCCAGGGACCGAGCAGCGGCAGCATTCTCGGCCGCGGTCTGGTCCACGGTGGTGTCCTGTTGGATTCCAACTCCTCCGGCGGCAGCGGCAGCGGTGGTGGTGGTGTGCGTTTGCACCCACTCGGCAATTTGTGCTGGCAGCATGGTGGCGGTGTTGTCGGCGGCGGCCGTGGTGGTTTTTCCTGTTGTTTTACCTGTTGTCGTGCCAGTGCCCGTGGTGTCGGTGTCAGTTCCAGTTGTTTTGGTAGTACCAGTGCCGGTGGTTTTGGTGGTACCAGTACCGGTTGTTTTGGTACCGGTTCCCGTGGTATCAGTGTCTGTGTCGGCGGCCGCAGCGGCGGCGGCGGCGGTTGTTGTCTTTGCGGTGGTCTTTGCAGTAGTGTCTGTATCAGCGGCGGCGGCAGCGGCGGCCGCGGTTGTAGCAGTGGTCTTTGCTGTAGTTGCCGTATTGGTCGTTGCGGTATTTGCAGCCGCTGCAGCCGCTGCAGTGGTGGTTGCAGCAGCAGCAGCAGTTGTAGCAGTTGTAGCCGCCGCCGCAGCAGCAGCAGCAGCCGTTGTGGTGACAGCAGCCGCAGCGGCAGCGGCAGCGGTGGTTGTGTCGTCAGCAGCCTTGGCCACCGCGTTGAGTGCCGCGGCAACCAAACAGTACTTGAGGGATAGACGTGTCATATGTTTGGGATCGAGATCAAGCGAAGCGAACGTGATGGAGCCTAAAGGTTGTTGATACTAGACGCGGCTCGCACACGACCCGCCCCTGGCCATGTGGCCGCGAATGCGGAGACAATGGAAAAGATGGTGCCAAAAAAGGGGCGGCGGCCAAGCCGCGGGCCCACAAAATCAGCCGCTGGGGTCCATTTTTTGGCGGGCTGCGGGCGAAGCCTGCGCCCAAAAGTTAATCGTAATTCATTACCTAGAGAGCGATCTATGCAAGCATGAAATTGTCTCCATGACCATGGCGGGCCCGTTCAGAACTTTCTCTTCTTCTTGCGTTTTTCCATCTTTGGTGCACAGTCGGGACAGTACCAGATTTCGTCATCCTTTGGCGGCGCAGTAATACCCACACATCCCCAGTGGAACCACTCGTACCGACAGTCATCATTGTCACACCCAATCATCTCACCATATGAGACACTCTGACAGAAACAGTAGAGACGGTTGTCGGCGTCTTCTCCCTGGGGAGGAAACGAGCTCTCGTGATGATCGATATGCAACGAAAGTGATGACCCAAACAGGGGGTCCTCCAACTTGAGGTCTTCCAGCTTGGCCCGCTTGATGAGGCGACCGCCGAGCGTGCCGTTCATCTTCATTTGCTTGCGCTTTTGACGACGCCCACGGTCGTCGGCTCCCGGAGTGCCAACCGTACTGTTTCTTGGTGTTGGAGTTCCCGAGTAGTCAGATAACCCATTGAGGGACAGCGACACTGCCTCGAAGTCGGCCAAGTCGTCCACTTTGGGGAGCGTCTCGTCCCGTTCAAGCTGCGCAATGTCCGTCTCAAAGTTGTAGAGGTGCTTGGATATGAGAAAAAGAGCCGTGTTGGAGAGAAGAATCTTCTCTTTCTGAATTTTCGTGACAAGCTTCATGTCCTCGTCGATCTTGGCATAGAGCTGTTGCTCCTTGGGGTGTTTGTTCAAAGTCCCGTTGGCACGGATAAATTTGTGTATCTGGTTGTCCTTTGCCTGGTACCGCTTGCGGGCCTCCATGAGCTGGTTGTCCTTGTTTTTGAGCTCCTCTAGAAGATGTCTCACCTCGAGCGGGAGATTCAGGAGGTCCTGCGTGTGCTTATCTAGCACCGTGATGGGGTCCATGGTTTTTGTTGTGGTTGAAAAGTCGCACTTTCCCATGGCCGACTCCTCATCACTTTCGACCCAGCTAGCAGACAAGAATGCGCCGCTAGACTCGGAAAAAGTGCTTAGGGACTCGAGAGATCCAGCTCTGGCTGTACTGGCCGCTTTCAATGCCAACCCCGAGGCGTTTGTTGGGCGTGTTGCCCTACTAAAAGACGGCGCTCAGATCCTCGTCAATGCCGCCAAAAACTCCGACAATGTGCTGCTGGCGGCTCAAAACGTACTCCTGGCCCTCCGTCACATGCTTCCACAACACTACGTGGTGCCTGTGTACCACGATGTTGCCGTGGCACTCGATACCATTAACCCAGATCACCTCGAGGTGCTCTTGGATCATATCGAGGAAAACCCCCTGTTGGTTATGCTGATTGTGATACATGGCCTCAAGGTCGACAAGCAGTGTGAGCTGGTTATACACGACTACTTGAGGGATCTTATAGACGACAGAACTAACTTCCTTCAGTGGATCACCGTCATGGAACTCCTCTTCCCAGTTGTGCCCAGCCTAGTGGTCCTTTACACAAGCACCACCACAAAAAATGCCGTATTGGAGCAGATCACCAAGATCACAGCTTCAAATGGGCTTTCGTCCCCCGAGGGCCACCGCACAGTCGTCCAACTCCTACGCTTGGTTTGTGCGTCAAGCATCGACGAACAGTGTCGAGCCTTCAGTGCCGCCAACTACCTTGAGTTACTCGTGGAAGGCTCTCGTACTAACGACACCGAGACACGCGGGCTCCTGACGTTGGCTCTTGTCAAACTCTGGACCCTTGTCAAGCTCAAAGAGAGTGACATCACGCCTGCAACCCTCTACACTGCATTGGTGGAGGCGCTACCCCAGTATTCCGGCATCTCTGTTGAGGGCCTTGCATACCTTACGTTGAATGGAAGCGTACGTAATACGCTTCGTGGCGATGTGGACACCGTCAACCGTCTCACTTCCCTTTTGAGCACCGACCACGGCTTTGGTGTGGTGATGGTGCTCTCCAACATCACCAGGGTGACGCAGACCAAGTCCGCTGACCACCGCACGGTGGAGTTTCTCAAAAACTACTCCAACAACAACAAAGAGGACGCCGACGAGGCAGTGCCCCTCTTCAACCGCCAGCTTGTGCATGACGACGTGATGTCGAAACTCACCAAGGTCAAGACATCCAACCCATCCACTGTCAACCAGCTCATGTCCATTATCCACAATCTCACCTTCAATCAGGACAAGCCAACTCGCCAGGCCCTCGTCAAACAGGGCACCCTAAACATCGTGCTAGATTACCTCATAAAGCACAGTGTTGTCACCCAGGGCCAGACCCGGCCCAATCCCCAAGCCGATATCGACACCCGGGTATGCTGCCTTCGTAGCTTGGCCCGTTTGGCGGTGGCTGTGCACCCCAAGGCGGCCTTCAACAAGTACGACGTGCTGACGTGTGTTCCATTTCTTGTGGAGCTCTTGGGCCCAGACATCAGCGAGTACCTGGGTCAACTCAAGCCGAGTGAGCTGTACCTAGATGACATGACAAACCTCGACAAGTACGAGGGCCTTGCCGCGTTGACCAATGTGGCCTCGGTGACGGACTCTGATCTTCTGAAGTTGATCATCTCCCGGTGTTTTGAAAGTCATGTCGACAACCTCATACTTCTGGATGTAAAGCCGGTCCAACGGGCCGCGTGGGAGCTCGTGTGCAACCTCATCGGGGAACCCAGCCTCATGGTGAAGTTCTTTAACGTCGAGGGGCCCGAGACCTCGGCCAACTGGCGGCGGCTCCAACTCCTCATCAAGCTTCTCGACTCGCCGGACACCCAACTACAACTCGTGCTTGCCGGGCTCCTCGCGAACGCCACGGAGTACGACATGATCTGCCAGGTGCTTGCGTCGCCAAAGGTACGGGGACTTTTCGTAACCACCCTAGAAGAAGTGATGGTGGATGTCTCCGACGAGTTGGAGCTCCGTCTCTGCTACGTCCTCTACAACATTGTCAGCGTGACTCCTCTCCCCGAGTGCAAGAAGTTGGTGGCTCCTCTCATCAAAAACAAAAGCCCCCAGGTGGTGGAGGTGGCAGTCGAGATCCTTCGTTCAATATAGTTGTTTATTGTGACGAGTCCGGCATGAATTAAATAAGTTATGATAGAGTGTAATGGCGACATTTACGACTCGTTGGCATACAACTCCTCCTTCAAGTCGATTCCCAACTCTTGTCTGATGTCCTTCAACTCAGCCAAGTACGCTTGGTACTGCTCGTTGTTTTCAACCTTATGCTTCAAAGCCTCGAATGTTCTCACGGCAGTGGGGTAGTCGTTGACTCTTCTGCATGCTTGCAAGGCCTTCTCAATGACAATTGGGGCAGGAACCAAATCGTACGAGAAACAGTTGTTCAAGACTCTCTGGACCTCGAACAAATCGTATGCGTCTTCGAACTCTTGTTCGTATCTATTGTTAGTGAGTTCATCGTGTGTTTGTTGGTGACATACCTGGCGGTGAATTCCTCAAAGGTTTCCTCGTGGTGATCGGAATAAGCACGAATTTGTGGGGCCAATCTCAAAGCTGGACGAGCCACACTAAGTCTGGGGACAACAACTCTGGGCTTCAAGGCAAAACGGGCGGCGGAGAACATTGTGACTTTGGTACGTTTTTAATAGGCTGGTTTTTTCAATTTTTCTCGTTGGTTCGCAGGGAGCGACACCCGTGCACCTTGCGCATTATGTAATTTTCTATTGGTCGCTGCATCGTACGATTTGTGAGACATGACTAGGGAGAAGTATGGGGTGCTTAGAGTTTGGGGAAGGGGGGCAAATGGAAGAGAGCTTTTGAGAGAATTGTCGAAATTCGATGTACGGGGTTTGATGCCCGGAATTTGACCCACCCTACCGGGCTTTGACCCACCCTACCGGGCTTTGACCCACCCTACCGGGCTTTGACGTTCTCCCTGCTTCTATTAGTTGTCTGATAATGTCTGTAAAGTCCGTCTAGGCCCTCTCTCTTCTCCCCTTCGAACGCCGCTTATCGTCCCGGCGCTTCTTGCTTTTATCGTAGCCCATCTGTTGCACGTTGATCGGCTTCCAGACTGGCAAGTTCTTGATGTCCACCTTCAATTTCCGCTTCTTGGCTTCGTCGTTGGTGAATTTGAGCTTGATCGTGACAAACGACTTGTTGCCGCTATTGTTCACTTTGAGTGAGTTGCTTGACTCTTTGATGAACATGTACTTGTGTTTGTTGCGTTTGTAGAACGTGCTGCAGTGGTCTTCGGAGTAGGTGACACCATGGTTCGTGAGCTGGCGTAGGAAAACTTGGTTGAGTGCCTCGTTTCGGGGTATCCGTATGTTTGTGCTTTTCGGGAGATTCACCACCACGTTCTCGAAACGGAAGTCGTCGTATTTCTCTTCTTTAGCCACCTTGGCTTTGACTGTTCGAGTCTCGACCTTTCGGAGACGCTCACCCAAGAACTCGGGCCGTTTTGTATCCGGGAAGAGAATTTTTCCCTCCACCTTTTGCTCGCCTCTCGGTATAAATGTGGGGGTGCTGTTGACCTTGCTGGAGTATATGTTGTGTCTTTTGGACTCGGAAGACTCGATGGGAGGTACTTCTTCCTCGTAGAATGGGCTGAAAAGCACGTCGCTCGTCTCAAAGTGGAAGTTATCGAGTTTCGGGGTCTTGTCGTCGATTCCAGTCCACGAATTGTCAATGATGGGGGTATTAGAATTGCTCCAGATCGACTGGAGGGGCATTGATGGGGACAACCCGATGAAATTGGATGACGCCAGCGACGACGTCAGTGACTTGTGGCTGGACGTTCCGCCTTGACTCAACGAAAGCATCTCAATGCTTGGGAGATCGGGTGATATGGGAGAAGTGACGTTCAGCACAAACGGATCAATCAACGGCGTTTGTGATGTGGATAGTGATTTGCGAACTCCCGGTGTTGGGTTGGGCTGAGAACTGAAGAATTTCGACCCGATGAGAGGCGACAGGTTGTGCCGCTTGGTAAATTGGAATGGGCTCGAGGGCGCTGTGGTGTTCATATGCGTGTAGCTTGGTCCCAGGGTTATTCCGAACCCACTAACGGGCCGAAGAAACTCCGGCAGCGGAATTGCCAGCGGTGTGTGACTGGCTATGAGAGACGGCCCGCCTCTTCCCGGCGGAGTGGCCTCTGCATCTCCGCCCAGCTCCCTCGGGAAGAAGTTGGACGTCTTCCTCTGGTAGGGACTGTTCATGAGTGATTTGCTTATGTAAGGGGTATGCGAAAACTTACCCAGATCTGGGCCGAGCGTTGGGCCGGCTCACCCCACAATGGGCCCATTAGGCGCGGCCCGCTGGGCCACGGATCTTGCCTCGGGGTCTCAGCCGCATTTGCGTGCGTCCACCAGGGTGCTCGCGCTCATAGCGCTTTGTAAGAAAACAACGGATCTTACATAATTGTTGTTCCTCCCTTCGGCTTATATAAGTTGCAACATGAACGCTAACTTCTCAGCCTGGTCCAAGGATGACGCTTCCAGCGAGGAGCAAATTGATCCTTCGTTTGCTAGACACCAGGACGATTTCACGTCGGTCACGGTCGATGACGTGACCGCTGCTGCTGTGGCCAATGCCAACGGAAGCTCCTCCAAACAAGAGGGAGATACCAAGGAAGAAGTGGAGGCTGCTCGTTTAGCAGCGGAGATTCAACGGCAACACGAGGAACAGTCGTCACAAGAAAAGGGAGTCGGAGGTCCTATCCGGACAAACCATGGTCATGTGTCCACAAGTCCCTTGGACGACACCAACCGCCGGGTTAGACCCGTATCGAATACCAAGCGGGCAGCTCAGAACAGAAACGCCCAGAAGGCTTTCAGACAAAGAAAAGAGAAGTACATCAAGGATCTTGAGGCTACGGCGGCCGAGGTGACGCAATTGAAGCAAACCATCGAAGAATTACGAGCGGAAAACCTCCAGTTGAGAGATTACACCTTGGTTTTGCAAAGCAGGGTGATTGAGTTGTCTCCTTCAAACCACGCTGGTGGAAATAATGCCGAATTGGCTGGTGTACCAACGCCACCGGTTGTGTTCAACAACAAGGTATTTGAGAAGTAACCGAGGATGGGATTTGTTTATAATAGTATGACTTTAGTACGAAAGTAGCCAGGGTTCTGTCATGGCATGTGTGTTTGGCACGGCAATTGAGAAAGCCGCTTTGGGGGGTATCAAGTTTAGGCGGAAGGATTTGACGTGAGCCGCTAACGTCACGCTTTGCACCACGGCTACAAACAATAATCGCCATGCCAAAGCTCCCCAGTAACACGGCAGCAAAATGCCGCCACCCATACAGAAGGCCGTGTCACCTTGTTGTAGTTGTTTGCATCCAATTGTACGTCTGTGAAGTCCAGTCAACAACGTTGCACTTCCGGGTAAAGCGGCGCCAACCCGAGTCAAGTGGCATCGGCATTCAAAACGCCCTTCCGTACATCCCTGGAGCCACAGGACCCTGGAAGTCAACTCGTATTCACCGCGATCGCCGCAAAACAGAGCCACCATTACGAGAAAGCCAAAATCAACCGCCCGACCCTCAACGCCCTTGGCAGCCGATATTATTCTTGCAAATTGCGAAAGTTATTTTCCCTTTGCTGCAACTGAGCGCGATGATGCCACATGGGGTTTGTCGGTTTCGAGAGACTCACGTGAACTCCGAACTAGAGGTGAACTACGAACATGAGGCGAAACACGCCGAGGCAGGCTGTCACCAAACCTTCAACACTTGTGGCCTCCTGCCAATGCACCCACATTGTAAGCGAGGCGGCACTTTCTATTGTTCGAGGAGAGTTGCTGTTCAGAGACATCGCCCTTGGTACCCGCCGGTAGCGGGAACGCATGACATGCAAATGGTCAAAATTCCATCGTGGCTAGAGGCTACACCCCACATGCAAACGGAATTGTCCGTCCACAGGGTACGGTGCTCGACATGAAACCCGTATGGGCGGGGCCGTGGGGGCAGCCTCCGAGGCGTGTGGCCCCTTGGAAGATCTTGCCGCGCCGAAAATAGTAGGTGACTCACAAATGCCGTTTGGGCGCATGCTTCACAATCGATGAGCGGAGTGCACGGGACAATCCGACTGCATGGCGATTTAACGTGGTGGGCTTTTTTCGGTGGGTTCCATTTGTGGCATTTCCCCTTGCCTGGACCGGCCTCATCTCTTATCTATATCGCCGTTCGTAAAATCAAAGCCCTTTAAGTAGCCCTACTCCAGGTGTAATTTTTTCTGTTTCGTTTCATCTTCCATTGGTACATGTCTTCAGAGTATGTCATATGACACCGTGGAGACCTACGTTGACTTTCTCCGCCTAGTCGAGCATCCTCACTTGCAAGACAACGTGATCCATGTTTCTTCCTCGAGTTCCCCATCCGCCAGCCATTCAGATGAATCGGAAAAAAAGTTCCCAGTGCCCACATCCTTGGTGAATTTGAACCTCAACCTAGACATCAACCGATACTATGAACAACTTTCTGCGTGTTCACGCAACCCCCTCAGCATGCTTCCGCTCCACAGTTCCGGAACCATGGCCCATGGGCATTTATCGCATGCAGTTTACTTCAGACCTCCAGTGTACATGCCTACTTTGGAAGAGATGCATGTACCTGATGAAGTCCTCAGTCTAGATTCCCCAGAGTTGGAAGACGACCTGGATGATGAGGACTATGAAGTCCCCCCACTATTCCCGCTGATGAATGTCAATGACGAGACCCAATTCATGCCATTTGAAGTGTTGCCCTTGAACCCTTCATATGTGGAGCATTAGAGATCGTTGACCACGACATGACGCACAATATTCCCCGCCGTGACCGGTATGCTGCAAAACACAGCAGATCCATCACTTTGGACTAACATATATTCTGCCGCAAGGCACAACACGTACCTGGTGTACGCTAATGAGACATGACCAGTATCTTTTTCAATGCCATCCGTAGAGTGTATTTTGTGAGTGTTTTTGTACAAGGCTGCAAGTGTGTTGTTGCAAACAAAGGTTATAATGAGCTTACGCTAGAAGACACATTTACTGAATCGGGTGGTTTGACACGCCTTATCTCTATATCTCTGGGATCTCTTTGACGAGGGCAGTGAACTCGGGCGATTTAGCAATTGATGTGTACATGAAACAGTCACACAACCTGTGTTAGCTACAATATGTCAACTGTGTTAGTGAGGCAATTGCCGGTGTCCTATCTGGTGGGTCGGGAAAGGTCACATTTAGTGGTTACTCTCATTGTAAAATATGTGCGGTCTCTAGCGTTGCATGTTCACATCACTCATTCCACCAACTCATCGAAACCATCTCCTTGGCTTGCAACGTCTTGCTATAGCAGCATCCGTTTCTTGGGTCGTAGCCTCCCACTTCGCTATTCACACTGTAGCTCCTCCCCATACTGAACCCGCGCTCTGCGAAAATTTTCATCATGTCTCTCAGATCCGTCCGTTCACTCTGCGTTTCTGCCCTTCGAAGAGGCATATGGACAGATTATACATCCCGTCCTGCCGGTCTCAAACTCATCGATTCCCAGATCAAAAATGGTTTGTTCAACGAGATTCCTGCTGAGGGTCCAGCGTCAGTTCAAGTCCCCGCCATAAAACAAGCCTACCACAGTCCCAACGACATCGACGCCACATTCCAGGCGGCGCATGAGTACTTGGAGCAAAGGGCTGCTGACCTTTACAAACAAGCGGAAGCCACTACCGACCCCGAGCAAAAAGATGCTCTTCTCATTGAGGCCGAGAAGTACAACCCAGAAGTTTTGTACAACCAGTTATATCACTCTGACAAACTCGACCGCAGCATTCCCGTCTACAGGGAATATTTGCATAAGAAATGGAGAGACTACGATCTCATGATTACCATGCAAAGATTGGAAACCCTCCACGTCATTCCCGACACCTTGCCAACATTAGATCCTCGTGCTGACATCAAGGTGCGCTTCCCACACAACACCACCCACTCCGAATTCAACAACTGGGTGACCCCCGGTTCAGTGGTGCCTGCTTTCGGAGCCGCTGAGCCCCCCACCATCCAAATTCAGGATTTCGACAACATCACCAACGAAACAAGATTATATACCGTGGTGGTGGTGAACCCAGATGTTCCTGATGTTGAGTCCAACTCCTACAAGACCGACATCCACTATGGTTTGGCAAACGTGCCTTTGACAGGTTCAGATAACACAATTTCTGCTTCGAAGCTTCTTGAGCATGGTGACTTGTGGACTTTCCAGCCCTACCAGCCTTTGGTTCCCGAGAAAAACACACCTGCGCAAAGAGCATGTGTCTGGGTGTTCAGACAAGAGAGACCCATCTCTGTTGAGAAGCCCACCTCTCCATTCGACATTCAGGCATTCACAGAGTCGCATAGCTTGACGCCTGTGGGCGCTCATGTCTGGAGACAAACTTTCGACCGGTCGGTCAATGATGTCAGAGCAACCTACGGTCTCGAAAAGGGTAGAGTGTTCCACAAAGTGAGAAACGCCAAACCGCTTGTATAATGTACATAGTCAAATCAAATCGCGCCGCGTTCACGTGATTCCTTCGCATCTGTGTTGATGGACCTTCATGGGTACAATACCGCCGCCTGGGATGGGCATCCCATGGTTGGACTCCCTAGCAAATTTGACCTGACACTCAAGAAGAACTCCACTTTCATAAAGCGACTTCGAAACATCTTGCCCGAGCAGGTCTCTACAATCAAGGAAGAAGCTCGCACACTTCTGATCACGAAGTATGTACCAGAAATCGAGTCAGCTCTTTGGGAAGGGCTCGAGCGATTGAAGCCAGATATGGTGGATGACGCTGTGGAGGTGGTGAGTGTGTTGCATCAACGTTTAGAGGCAGAAATCACTCCAAAACTCATGACACGAATGGTTGCGACCATCGTACCCATCGACACCCCAGTCTCGGAAGATTTAACTGTATTCCGCAGGCGGCAGAGGGTTTTTGTATTTCTTCTCATGGCTCTTTACGAAGCTGGCGTCCTTCGAGATGCGCTGGACTTGGTTGCAAATGAGCTTCCACCTGTCATCTTCCAGCGGTGCCAAAAGCAAGCCAACTATCCCATCGTGGTTGTGGTGCTCAAAATGGTGCTTTCACAAGACATCAAGTCCGGTCATGCTGTGTCCCTAGCACTGGCATTCATACGGCGGTTTCGAGATCTGATTTACGGCGATGATCTTGACAGAGAGTGTCAAAAACAGCTACAACGAATATTCGAGGTTTATACAAAGTCATCTGTTGAAGTCTACACATCACTACTCGAGAAACGACATCGTGTTCACCAAGCATGTCGAAAGGCGGTCATTCGGGTGGGGCGCATGCCAGAGGAACATCAGCAACAGAAAGACGAAGTGGATGCCATCTACGAACGATTCAATGGTATCACTTACTTGGCAGAATCCATAGGAATCCCGTTACCTGAGCTCCCCGAAGACGAGGAAATGATCCTGTTGAAGCAAGTAGGGATCACTCCACAACATCTACTGCAATTGGAGGAACAGCTCTTTGCAAACAGCGAGGAAAGAAGTCACTATACCAAGTTGCCTTCCGATCTTCTGAAACGAGTCGAGGCAACCACCAAGCACGCCAGCACCGAGCGTCTATGGACACAAGTCAAAGACATTCTGTCGGTAGAATCAGCCGACTCAGCCGCAGTCACCTACTTGGCCCTCGGCAAAGACGCCTCAAAACTACACAATAGAATATTGGAGATACTCTTGGACCCAATGGTCTCCAACAAATTCCATTCTCGCTTCCTCTGGGTGGTTGGTAGTCCAGCCAGCTCTCTCGTGGAAGAGATTTCGGACCAGATAAGAGCCAAACTCTATTCCCAGACGCTATACTCGTATGCTCTTCTTCGGATTCTCATTGAGTTGACGCGGTTCAAGTTAGTTCCAGCCACCATCATCTTTCATCATCTTCACTTGATGGTGAAGAATATTTGGAACGAAGAGCTTCGCGTGTATTTTATCGAGTACATCACTCTGTGTGGGCCTATTCTACTTCTTGATGAAGAGTATTCCAGGGACATGGTGGAATTGATTCGGAAACTCGATCGTCAGTACGAGGAGCGAAGCTCTCCTCCAAAAGACAAACTTGATATTGTCCAGCTACTCACACCCCGCAACGATCTTCGGGCTGAACATACATTTGCACCATCCCCAATTGAACGTCTTGTGGGGCGCATCGTACTGAAGTATGGCCAAATACGTTTCGACCTGGAGAAAGCAAAGCAGATCATGGGAAATTTGTTTACACACTCTGCAGCACATCAAGTGCTCAAGAAGATTGTTATGACACCAGAGAAACAAGCATGGGACAATCTAGGTCTGTTGGCCCAGGTTGTCGCCGACGTGCCTGGCTTGATACCCTACGCTGTGGATAGTGTGACAGAGGAAATTCTCAGGGGATTAGAGGTGAACAATTCAAGTCGAAACCGAGACCGCCACGTGCATGTGAGGTACTTGGTGGAGCTTTACAATCATGGCGTTGTCGATCTTGAGTTCGTGGTGGACATAGCATTGATGGTGCTTTCGTTCGGGTACCCAGGCGGACAACCATTTCCAGGCCTTGAAGTCAGCGCAGACCCTTCCCATGACCACAGCAGAGTATCATTGATAAGCTTGATGCTAAAGCTGATGGCACCAGTTGCCAAGCTGGCTCAATTGCGGAGGTTGGCAGTTTTTTTCCAGTTTTACATTTTCTGCAAACCAGGCCTTTCCCCCAACTTGAAGATTCGCGTACAAGAGGCCCTTGATAAGCATTCACAAGAGCAGTATAAGTCTCTTGCCGAGTGTGTACATCACTTGAAGGTTGTTATGTCCGAGGAGCCGATTGAGCCCTCGAATTTGCAACCACTGGCAGCCGATGTGCCTTACAAAGTCGAATTGAGGAATACAAACTCAACTCCCACGGACAATGAAATACAGGTGAGCGATGAATTCGCTGACTCCAGCTCTGACGATGATTCCGATGAGCTGATTGAACACGAGTCAGACGACTCTGACTCTAGTGACTCTGACTTCGAGTCCAGCAACCTCATTGAATCGCCCTCTCACGAAGACACTGACGATGACTCGGACTTTGAAAGCTCCGAATTCGAGACTGACGAGCACACCTTCACAGACGAAGAAGAATTTGGCGAACACCTCGAGGCAAAAGCTCGCCGTTTGGCAGCACAAGCTTTCGAGGGGAGAAAAAACATCAAGCCGGCGCCACTCCCGATCCCCCAGTCAAGCGTCACCAGGATGGTTCTTCTCACCAAAAGAAAGGAAGCAGTTGTGCAGGTGAGCTTGCAACATTCTTCAGAAGCCTTGGACAAGATCAAGCAGACCAAGAGGGAACAAGAGACCACGCGGGAACGAATCATGCACTTGGTTGACAATATGGATTGACACCATCAGGCGCATCTCGGTGTCTATTGTGGACAATACAAAGATACATGCACAATTATATATCAATACAAGACACTCTCAGCCCACTGCTGGTCTACTTGACTCTAACCACCACCACCGTGATGTCGTCCTCCTTACCTCCAAGGTATCGTTGACCCGTCAAGCGACTCAACTCCTGGGCAAACGCCGAGGCGAAGTTAGGGTCTTTGGAGACCTTTACCACCTCGCTGACGAGCTTTTTGGAAATGGCTTCGAGGTCTGGGTTGGGAACAGAAAACTGATCTCTGAGGAAGACGGCCATGTCATCTGGTACCACATTGTCGGTGACTCCGTCCGTGGCAAAGATGACAATGTCGTCTTTCTGTAGAGCCCACTCGTACTCGTCGGCCTTTTGTGGAGTGTCCACAATGTAACGCTTGCCCTGATCAGCCGCTTGTTTGAGAATGTGAGGTGGGATTTTTGCTAATTGGTAAGGTGTGTTGAAGTTATGGGTCTGAAATTTGGTCTCCTCAACAAGCTTGTAGTCACGGAACACACCACACCACGAATCGCCGAGGTTTGCGACCTGAAGTCTCTTATCAGGTGTGAGTATCCCCAAACATGCGGTAGTGCCACCAATTTCCACCTTGTCAGAACTGGAAATCTCAGAGAATGCTTCTTGAAGAAGCTGTTTTGGCAGTGATGGCGTGGAGGTCTCGAAAATGTTCTTCATCAGCAGACACAATTCACGAGAAATGGCCGACGAATCGTAGCCTGCTTCGGACCACCCACCGACTCCATCGGCCACTCCGACGGCAAGGTATCCATCGTGTACTTGTTTGGACACGAACAAATTGTCCTCTCCCGAGGGGGATGCCAAGGCCGGGCTTGGTTTGGATTTCTTGAATTTGTTTGTCTCGGTACGATTTTTGGGCTGGAATGCCACAGCCACTTGGTAATTTATGAGCGAGTTGAAGGTTAATGCATCATAGTTGTTTCCAGCAGAGGCTGTGGCTGCCAGTGGGATCGAAGTTTGAGATGTGGCTTCAGACGATGACGACCCGGCGTTGGAATTGTGTTTTTGAGAATCACCCCGGGTCCACGACAGACCGAAGGACCGTTTCGAAGACACCAACACCGTCGGTGCTAGCCGGGGGATTGTGCGTTTGGTGGCGATGGAAAGAAGCATGGCCACTATGAGGATCAAGACGTAGACAACAACGGTGTTGTAAAATCGGCGTGCCATGTATGCTTGCGCGCCTAAGTGTTAAGAGGGGGAAGTGTGGGTGAAGAATTGTGTCCACTATGAACGATGAAGGGAGCGGCTGAACAACCTTTCGCCAAGGCCTATGTAAGAATATGATTTGGACACAGCAATGGTCTGGGAAAGTGATATTCGCAAAATTTGGAGGTGTTCGATTCTATCCACCAACAGGCAGCATTCGCAAGCCGTCTCGTACGGAACTCAACACATATTCAGTTGGAGAGACGTGTGGCTATTGAAATGTTAGCATCTTTCTGTTTAGTACCGGTGATTTCCGCCAGTAGCAGCCGGTTGAAAAATCCAATTGGCATCTCTTTTGATAACAACGATTACAATCCCGTCTTCGCTAAAGTCTCTTCGAGCACTCTACTTCCTTTACTTGCTTTGAACTCCTTCCATACCCTTGGGGATGCCCACTCCACGGGCCGGGGTCTGCTGACATAATCACCTCGGCCAATGAAGACGCTGCGCGAAAAATCAACGAAAAACGGAGCCCGACTTCTCGAAAACACATATTCATCATGTCCACCTTCAACGTTCTCAGATACTCCCTTTTAGGTGCCGGTGTTGTGTACGGTGCCGTCCACAGATATAATTTGGAGGCCGAGGCCAAGCAAATCCAAGCCTCCGTCGCGTGGAAGAAGCAAGAAAAATTGATCAGAGAGGCCAAGGCCGAGTACGCCAAATTGCATCCAGCGAAGCCTGCTGCCACTCCAGCTTCCGGCTCCATTAACTGGGAGGACCCCAACCTCGACATTGGCGCCGCCTTGGAGTCGTTGGTTCAAAAGTTGGAGTAAGCCATACGGCCGAGGCTTTATAAGTGATTCGAGGGGAGCAATGCTCCATTCGTCTCGCTATCATGCTTATGCATCGATACTGGATAATTCAGGACCGGGTCTTGTATGTACTAGAATAATATTTATTCGACCAGCGGTACGGATGTAGTGCGGCACGGGTGTTTTGCGTTACACATGAACCATGGCAAGCGACGAGTTTTAGGCTCTCCCTTCAAGCTGCCCCTGAATACCAACAACAACAACCAAGCGAGTTTGTTCCCTGAACATCGCGACGCGTTGAGTCCGGCTTCCTCCTCCCCGAACTCCAAGAGGAAGGTGATGATAGACGATGTCATATCCGAGGTGCCAGAGCCCGAGCTGCCTGCCCCCACGCAAGAGGATGCCCATTATGCGTGTCCCATTTGCTCCCGTCGGTTTGGTCTGCTTGGTCTTGTCAACAAACATCTCGATACCGAGCACCTGGGGTCGCCAATTCCCCACGACAAGGGACAAAATTCAAATGGTCGTGGAGTCGACATGGAGGATCGCCTAGTGACATCACCACGCGGACGGCGCATAAAGCTCGATCTCCTAGATGAGAACAAGGGCTTCTCCATTCGTGACAACTCTCATGAGGATGTACCAGCAAAAGTGACCATTTCTCGTGCCCACTGGAAGCAGCCGGTCCCGGGGGTGAGTACCTGTCAGGAGTGTCAGCGAATGCTTACCGTCAAGACTGGTTGCGTCAATTGTCGCAAGTGTGGAGGGTTGTTTTGCAACAAAGACACATACTACAAGGTGCGGCTTCAAAATGGGGTTCCAACTCCTGAATATTCGGTTGACAAACATGGGGTGTTGAGTCGAAGCTGTTACAGATGCTACCAAGCCAAACCAGATTTGGCCGAGGGTGTCGGGGCTCTCATCAAAGATTCCACCAACCAATTCCTCAAACTCCGGCTGTCCAAGCTAAATGAAAAGGAGCTCAATCGCATCAAGTTACATAGGCGTTTCATTCGATCAGTCAACTTATTGGCCGAGAATCTATTGGAGAGCCAGGGTGGGTTGATGGCGTATTTCGGGGCGGGCGACAAATACTCCAAAGAGGTGATTTTGAGCCAGCAACGTCAAATTGTGGGCGAAGCATGGGGAGCCGAGTCCACCACCCACTGTACCATCTGTTTTGTACCATTCAACTTGTTGATTCGAAAACACCACTGTCGATTGTGTGGCATGGTTGTGTGCGACGACGCCTATGGCGACCGCAGTTTCTGCTCCATCAATGTACCCCTCAACAAACTCATTGATAAGCTTCCCAACTTGAATTACTCGTCTCAAGTCAAGCAAAACTGGGAGCGTCTTCTCCAAGGCGGTCCGCTGTTCTCACTTCGTTGCTGCAAAAACTGCAAAAACGAAATACTTCACGACTATCGTATTACACTGGTGACTGGGCCACCGCAGCATGACTTGCTTTTCAAGGCTTACGACGATCTTCTTCAGTCGAAGGAAAATATCCTACGGATTCTTGAACGGTATGTGCGTCTCGTTGATGGCAGCGAAACCGAGGTGGCACGGCTTCGAAACAAGGGCATGGAAGTCTTGAGAAGCCACGAGGTTTTGGTGACGAGCTTTCGTCTGAAGTTCTTCTTTCGCAACGATCTGGGGTTGCATGTGCGAGAAGAGTACGCCGACATTGAAACTTTGGTGAAGAACATCCACAACAGTCTGGTGGCTCTTCTTCAGGAGAACTTATTGACGTACAAGGAGACGAGCGAGAAGTTCAAGCAGAAGGAGAATGAGCGATTAGCAGCATCTGCAACCGCGCAGATAGAGCCCTCAACACCCAGGCTTACCAAGAAGCAAATTAGAGAGCTCAGAGAGCAGTTGATGGTGATGAACGAGCAAAAGTTCATGATCCAGAAGATGATGGAAGACACAAAAAAACAGCGCAAGTTTGATGAGCTTGCCCCTCTTCTCGAAAACGAGAAGGACTTACAGAGGACGATTGAGCACTTGGAAGAGCAACTCGGCGAGTTCGGCTTCAACGGGTGATCCGTCTTATCAGTGGCTATTACCCCACATTTCGGGCTGTCCCCCACGCTAGCCACGATGACAGGTTCTCCCCCACGGTCCCCCACGATCTTGTGGATCCCCCATAAACCGTTGTCTTAACTAGGGAGCGCGACCGTTGCGCCCCCACGATTGCGATCTGGGCCGCTCCCCCACGCGAGATCTTCCTCGATGTCGCACACTTCCATGTCGTGAAAGCCAGCGCGACATCGGCCAAGTCTTTGATTTTCCCCGTTCCCATCCTCCCCACTCTCCTTATAAATACCAGCGTGTCTGGTGGGTCCGCTACGGCCGTCCATGAATATAAACAAGCCGCAGTCGGGATCCTCATCCGTGTGCAAGGACCTGGAGTCGGACGAATCTGCGGAGAAGTCTTCGTACCAGGGAGTCCGGAAGTTCTTCCTGTTCAAAAACTTGTTTGCCAAAGAAGAGGAGCGTAAGACTCCGCCAGAGGTGTACAACTGGCACATTTACATCACGGCGTTCATCGCGTCTTCTGCTGCCATCATCATCGGATATGACGGAGGCTTTATTGGAGGAACCGTCGCTCTTGACTCGTTTCGTGAGGAGTTTGGCCTCAACACCATGTCTGAACAAAGTGCTCGTGATATTGTTGCCAACATCATTTCAGTGTTCCACGCTGGATGCTTTTTTGGTGCCTTGATCTCATACCCATTCTCATACTACTTCGGACGTCGGTTGTCCCTCATATTCGCCGCCGTCACCATCACTGTCGGCTCTGCTGTGATGTTGGCCGCATCCAAGTCCCATGGTGTGGCTCCGCTCTACGTCGGTCGTGTTCTCGCTGGGTTGGCGGTGGGTTTCTCCACCAACTTGACGCCTGTCTATTTGAGTGAAATCAGTCCACCTGCCATCCGCGGACGCATTATCGCTCTATACGAAATTGGTTGGCGTATTGGTGATTTGGTAGGATTCTGGATCAACTACGGATGCGATAGCCACATGAGCTCGTCGCGCCATCAGTGGCTAGTTCCTTTTGCAGTTCAGCTCATTCCCAGTGGCTTGTTCTTGGCCGGCAGTATCATCATGAAGGAGAGTCCTCGGTGGCTTTTTAGCGTCGACCGTGATGAACAGGCAGTGGCCAATCTTACATGGTTTCGGTGTCTTGATGAAACCCACCCTTACATCATCTACGAAGTTAATCAGGTCAAAGAGAGCATCAACTCTCAACGGGCAAATGTCGGTATGGGACTCGTCGATCCGTTCAAGGAAGTATTCTTCCATAATCGTAAGGTACTCTTTCGACTTGCATTGACCTGTTCACTTTTCATTTTCCAAAATTTCCTCGGCATCCAAAGCATCAACTATTACTCACCCGTCATCTTTGAAGGTCTCGGCGTCAAAGGAATTAATGCTACGCTCTTCTCGACAGGTATGTTTGGTGTTGTGAAGTTCGTGTGCACTCTCGTTTACATTCTCTTTCTTGTCGATACAGTTGGCCGACGCAAGTGCTTCATGTACTCTTCCACCATCTGTGCTCTATGCTTCTGGTACATCGGAGCGTATCTCAAATTACACGACCCCAAAAATGAGGAGGCAGGTCCTGGGGGTACCGCGGCACTCGTGATGATGTACCTATGGATTGCTTCGTTTATCCTCGCATGGTCTGGAGGACCCTTTGTTGTTGGAAGTGAGGTGTTTGACCAAAATATCCGGTCGTTTGTGCAGGCCATAAACGCCGCTGTTTCGTGGGTGCCAATATTTCTCATGCTGAGGCTCACCTCCCATATGATCGCCAGCATGAAGTATGGAATCTACTTCTTCTTTGCAGGTTTGGCGGTCCTCTCCGTTCCTTTCGTCTACTTCTTCATACCCGAAACTAAAGGTATAGCCTTGGAAGACATGGATAAGTTGTTCGATCGCCACTTACCTGCAAGACATGCCCACCTGGTTGTGATGGCTCAACTCAAACGAACCCTGAGAATAGTGGACAACTCTCTTTTCAAACTGGACACCAAGCTTGTGGTGGAGAACGTCGAGAGAGTTGACACTTCTGCATAATTATAATCTACGACTTAATTACCTTTGTGCATCCGTGCACCTTGAAGATGCCGCATTGCGGCCGAGCTTTACCGCGCATAGCCGTCGCCAGCCGCTCGGCTGTCGCTTGATTGGCTGACGTGCCGATGGTCCCATGACGGAACCTTTTGCAGCCAAACAACTCGTGTGAAACTAGATTTTGGCCAAATGAACCTTTCCTGAGCCTCACAAACACTACCCGACCATTCATCATGTCTGTGGTTGGGGACAAGACCATCTCATTAAAGGACTGCACAGAGCCACCAAAATGCCGTTGCAAAAAGCAGTGCAAAAACGGCAAGTGTAAGACTCACCGCAAAACTTTTCTTTTCACACTATGGAGAAGGTAAGTCTGGGGACAACGACCTCATACGGAGACTACGAGTCGCCTTCGTCGTGGCAAGCGTTTGTTGACTCGTTTCGACGGGCAGATGAAATCAAAGAGACCCAGAATCAAGATCTCACCGACATTGAGAAGGCGAACTTGGCCTCGGCCAAGGCCCCACTCTCCCGTTCCTTGAAGAACAGACATATTCAGTTCATCTCATTGGGTGGGTCCATTGGTACTGGTCTTCTCATTGGGAGTGGAGGTTCCTTGGTCAAAGGAGGTGCGTCGTCGCTCATGATTGCATGGTCGTTGGTGGCCTCCATGATTTTCGTCATCATGGATGCGTTGTGCGAGACCAACACCGAGATTCCCATCTCTGGAATAAATTTGTCATGTCGTTTTGTTAGTATGTCATGGGGTTTTGCCGTTGGCTACAACTATGCCATCATGTGGTTAGTTGTGACGGCGCTCGAGCTCGTTGCTGCTGCCATGACCATCCAGTACTGGAACACCGACATTAATCCTGTTGCGTGGGTGGCCATCTTCTATATCTTTATCATGGTGATCAACTTTTTTGGTGTCAAGGGATACGGAGAAGTTGAGTTTACCTTAGCCATGGTGAAAGTCATTGGCCTCACGGGGTTCATCATTCTCGGAATCGTGCTCGTGTGTGGAGGTGGACCTGATCATAAGTTCATCGGAGGAAAAAACTGGGCGCTGCCCAATGCATTTCCTAATGGATTCAAAGGGGTTTGTACGGTGTTTGTGACAGCTTCATACTCGTTGGCAGGAACCGAGCTTATAGGGCTTGCTGCTGTCAATGAGACTTCAAACCCACAAAAGACCCTCCCTAAGGCCATTCGCCAGGTGTTCTTCCGTATCATTGTGTTTTACCTTGTGTCGTTGATGTTCGTTGGCTTGCTCGTGCCTCGTGACGACCCTGACCTTTTGGGCTCAAGCTCATACACTGCTGCATCTCCTTTCGTCATTGCCATCAAAAACAGTGGAATCAAGGGCCTTCCCTCTGTCTTCAATGCTGTTATTCTCATCTCAGTGACTTCCGTGGGAAACACTTCCGTGTACGGTGCGTCGAGAACCGTCCAATCCTTAGCTACTCAAGGGTTTGCTCCACAAATTTTTGCATATGTTGACCGGAAGGGCCGCCCTCTCGGCGGGTTGATTGTCTCCGCCATTTTCGGGTTGTTGTGTTTCCTTGTGGCTACGGATGATGTCTCGGAAATCTTTAATTGGCTCCTTGCCGTTAGTGGACTTGCTACCGTATTCATGTATCTCAACATCGCTCTCTGCCATGTGAGATTCCGTGCTGCACTTCGCGCTCAAGGCAGGTCACCCGAAGACTTGGTGTTCAAGTCGCGTGTCGGCGTTTGGGGTTCATACTACGCCATTATTTTCCTCATCATGGTGCTTGGGGTGCAATTCTGGGTGGCGTTGTTCCCCGTGGGATCCTCTAAGCCTAGTGCCAAAAACTTTTTCCAGAACTATCTCAGCGGCGTTGTGATTCTTATTTTTTACGTTGGCCATCGCTTATGGACGAGAGAAACATCCTGGTTTACTGGGGCAGCAGACATCGACTTGGACACAGGCAAACGCAACTACGACATGGATCTCATACGAAGTGAGATGGTAGAGGAAATGGAGGTTCTCAGATCCATGCCACTCTACAAGCGCTTTTTCCACTATTGGTGTTAAGCCGTATCGGTGACGATTTACGATCATGTACATATGCATTTACGCTTCAATTATCCGCAATTGTGGTGTTTCTCTCCGATGCCCAGCCATTCGTAGCCAAACACAAAGACTGTGCGTCCTCGTACATGAACCACATTAATTGTTTAATCACACCCTCGAGCATGACATGGCGGAAACCGGGCGTCAGTTCGAAATGCCGACAAAAACGGCGATGAGCGTATCGCAATGTCCTGCCGTGCAATACTTTTCCCGATCAGGCAGCGGAAGCGGAACGTCAGTGGCCCGTCTTGGCGGCACCGCTCGAATGCCCCTCGCCATGACGCCATCAATTTTATGCAGGGCCACACTCATTGATTCGTGCAAATCAACACCAAAGCTGATCTACACACCCGACTCCTATGGACTAGATCTTGCAACTTGTAACTTTGCCATCATCTTGACCAGATCTAGTGATCGAAGATCTCGAGACCGCCAGTTTCCCCGATACATGAGGTCGCAATTTTGTTTTTCGCCGCCACCACAGTGCAAATTACGGCCGCTCATAATCGCTAGTGTGGCAACCGACAATTTTGAAGCTTGTGTGGCTGGTCATCGGTATATATGATGAATGTCCAAGACGATGAACGTTGACAATAAACCTCATGCTGATTGCTAGAAAGATCTTGGACCCATTATGGGGCGGTAAGGAGGATGTGGAGTCACTTGTCTACGAAGAAAACCACAGTGATGGAGACAGTGACGAGCAAAACTCTTTGGGTGCACCTGTTGAAAAAGTCAATCCTTTGGGTTACAATCTCGACTATGTCACGGCCTTCTACACTGTCATCCAGGGTATTATCGGTACCGGTATTTTTGCAACCCCAGCTTCGATCTTAAAATCCATGGGTTCCATCGGTTCCACTTACGTACTCTGGGTGGTTGGTTTCATCATCGTCATGTTCGAAGTCAGTGTGTACATTGAATTTGTCACCTACTTCAAGAGAAGATCGGGAGGCGAGGTTATTTACCTTGAACAGGCTTACTCTTCCGGATCGGACTTTTTGGTGCCGACCACGTACGCTGCTGTCACAGTGTGTCTTTCTTTCCTCAACTCATCGGCTATTGCTTTCGGAACTTACGTTCTTAGTGCCGCTGAAGTTGAGGCTAGTGACTGGACTAAGAGAGGTGTTGGTCTCGCTGCCCTCACGGCCGCATGTGTTCTTTCTGCTTTGAACTCGAGATTCACCTTGAAGCTTTCCAATTTCCTCGGTTTCGTGAAGGTCGTCTTCCTTTTGTTCATTGCCATCACCGGTTTTGTCGCCTTGGGCGGTGGAACCAAGAACGACGACCCCCACTCCATCTTCAAAAATGCTTGGGAGGGTACCACGACGGACGGAAACGCCATCTCCAATGCTCTTCTCAAAGTCTCGTTTGCATACGGTGGTACTCAATACGTCTTCTCCCTTGTCGGAGAGTCCAACCCCAAAAAGACCAAGAACTTGTTCCGTTTCTTCATTCCAGCCGTCGTTACATTCGTGTTCATTTTGTACATTCTCATTGTGACTGCTTACTACGCTGGTATTGGTGACATTGACGAAATCAAGGAGTCTGGTACGCTTATTGCTGGTCTTTACTTCCAAAGCATCTTCGGGACGAAAGCTGCCACCAAGACCTTGAATGTTTTAGTTGCTTTGTCTGCTTTTGGACATCTTCTTGCTGCTGTTGTTGGACACTCGAGAGCCTTGAGAGAGTGTGGTAGACAAGGTGTTTTGCCATACCCTCACCTCTGGTCCACTACAAAGCCTTTGGGAACTCCTCTCTTGGCAATCATTGCCATCTGGGTCGTGAACACGATCGTCAGTCTTGCCCCTCCTCCAGGTGATGCTTACAACTTCATCGTTGACATGGGTTCCTACTCTAACTACATCTTCAAGTTGCTTTTGATCGTTGGTCTTTTGTTGGTCAGAAAGCAAAGAAAGGCTGCTGGATTGGGTTACGCCGGCTGGAAAGTGCCCCTCCCCATCATCATTGTCACAATTTTGTACGAGTGTTTCGTGTTGGCCATGGCCTTCGTACCTCCAGCTGATGGATCTTTGATCGGGTCGGACGTCTCTTTCTTCTACTGCACTTACGCCCTCACCACCATTGGTATTTTGGGATTGTGTGTTGCATACTACTTCGTGTGGGCCAAATTCTTACCAAAGGTCGGCAGGTACCAACACAGATTGCTCCACTTCGAATTGGAGAATGGTGAAGCTGGTCACACTGTTGTCAAGGTTCCTATTGAAGAGGTGGAGAAGTGGGACGCTGAACATGACAGCGCAGGTAAAGTGCTCAATGATACCAGTTCGGCGGAGCACGTCACTGTGGTGCATTCTCCCGACAAGTCGGCCAAGTCTTAGGTAGTGGATCTGATCCTGGTGTATATAAAATACGATATTTAATGTGAGATTATAGAACGATTCTTCCCCGCAAAAAAACCCCGCGAGTTTTTCAGCCACGATGTCACTTCTTCAACCTACTCAACGTGATTACGATGACGCACGGGAAGGGTGGGAGAGTATTGGTCTCTATCACGAAACCTTGGCCAAGCTCAAGCAGCAGAATGCCTCGGACTTTCAATGGAACTTTGAGGTGGTGCCGGGCTTCTTCGTCCAATCTGAGTCATCCACCGACGACATAAACTTCAACTACGCTCTTGAGAATTTTGGTATCACAAAACCATGGCCAGAGCTCGTGGAGAGACTACTGAAGCTCAATGCCGAGCTGTCGCCCAATGAATCCTACAAATTGGTTTTTTTTGCTCGACACGGTCAAGGCCCCCACAATGTGGTTATTGGCAAGTACGGCTACGACGAGTGGAAAAGAAAATGGCATGCGCTTGAACGTGACGGAGACTATGTGTATGCTCCTGATCCTCCTCTCACTGACTTGGGCATTGCACAAGCTATTGAGAACAACATAGTCTGGAAGCAGCAGCTTGCCCAGGGAGCCCCAGTTCCAACTCGTTTCTACGTTTCACCACTACAGCGATCCAGTCATACGCTCGTCTTGACGTGGAAAGACTTGCGCCCACATGAAAGTAAGGTCAAGGTTGTGGAGAATTTACGTGAAATCATTGGCTTCCACTTGTGCAATAAGCGTTCATCCAGAACTACTATCTTGGAGCGTTTTGACTCACAGGGTTTTTTCACCGAGGATGGCTTTGCTGAAGAGGATGAACTTCACGACCCCATTCATGAGGAAGAGGCTAATGACCAATGCATTCGTTCAAATAAGTTCTTGCAGCAGCTTTTCAATGAAGCTGATGATCAAATTGTCTACACCGCCTCTCACGGTGGAACTATAAAATCCTTCCTCATGATACTTGGTCACCGCGAGTATACCATCCCTACTGGAGGCATGATACCGGTTGTCATTAAAGCTACTCGGTCATCTTTGTGAACTATTCCCAAAGCTGAAAGTTCGAAAACCTCAATATCACAACCTCACTTCGCTTGCGTCCCTCAAGCCCATATGAACTTATGTCTTAAACCAGTGGCCAAAATGAATATGCATACGATTTGTTAAGGGATTTCGAGTGTGTGACGCATTCTCGTGGTTATCTCAAGCCCTTTCTTGTAGCTTGGCATAATTGGAAAGGACCTTTGGAGCTTGATCCTTTTCAGTGTAATTTCTCGGCTGGGGGCTGGGGTAGGTGATTTTGGTGCATTGCAGCGACCTCAAGCAGAGAGTGAGAGTTATTCAATGTGTCCCGAATGTTAGTGACATCTAGAATGTACGGGGATGCCATGGTTATGGTGACTCACTCATCCATGACATTCGTTTCCAGTCTTGCGACCTGTGTTGGTCTAATCTGATTTTCGAATATTCAAGTTTTTGCAATTAATCGCATTTGAAGAACAAATATTGAAATTCTCACCCAAATCATGAAATAATGGAGACACATGAAACTGATACTTTTTAATCAAACCTGTAAAAACCGTAAAAGATGTCATCTATGAGGTTCTGAGTGCTACTTTGACCATCATTATGATGAGGTATCATGAACACAACTTTGGAAGATGCAATAGTGAACATACTCAGTATTAGCGGCGATGCCCACGGGGTGTGAAAGCTCATGCATTGCCACGCTATTGCTTCTATACTTCTTACCATTAGGAAAATATCATCAGAAGCCCTTCTTTTAGGCAGTCGAGGATTTTGAGTCAAATCTCATCGACTACGATGGTGTGAGTATGAGAGAACGTGATTGCGGCATGTATTCGTCTAAAGCTACTCTTACGCCTTCCTTTGAGTTCGGTATAATAGTAAGCTGACATCGAAAGATATCAGAGAGACGTTTGTGTGCTCTAAGGCAAGAACTATAACTCAAAATATTGAAGTTCCAGGCTTGATTCAATACATGACCATACGACTCCAAGTGTCTAAAAGGCTCTCACACCTTTGATGGAGTGATCCTGAAGCAAAACAGTTGGCCTGTTGGCTATGACGGATTCGATTGACTACCCTTCACGTATGATTGATTTGCAAAGAATTGCCTTCTCAAGCTTACCCTGGTTCTTAGCACTTTTTTCTATGATAGTGGTCCATATTGTCTTTGAAAAGTAATTTGAGCAGAAGAGGGACTTTTAAATGGGGTGTGAAACTTGCGTTTGTACTTCTCCAATAACTTCACAAACCTTTCTCGGTGTCACCCACGAGTTGTCTACGATTTCAAGTTTGATGTAATATTACATGGCTACCTAGCGGGAGCTTCGTCCGATAGTGGGGTGTAATACAAAAACCGTCTACCCTTGGACCTCCGAATGCTAAAAGCTCGCCTTTCCCACTCGACACAGAATGGGTCGGAATTGGAGCCAGCCCAAGTACTGAGCGCTTTGTCAAGCGACTCGGTAATCATGTCTGCCAATGCTGAGTCTACATGTCGTTTACGACGAGACCGGGCCCCGTCGGTACCATCGACCTTCCGTCGTA